>OZ010577.1:81900361-81920361 GCA_963932145.1 Acanthosepion lycidas | reverse complement strand
GAATGCTAATCTGACGAGCCTGTTTAAAACTCAAGTTTTAAGGCTTACACTTGGTTCTTTGTTACCTCCCCTTGTTGGGCAAAACTAATTTTAGCGCTGAATTTTCTTACATTCTAGCTTGCTCAATTTCTTTAACTTCTACGCTAAATTTGTTATAACTGATCCAGACACTGGGTTTAGTGTTTATTAATGCCATATCTTGAATTTTTATGATGGATTCATTGTATGCGCCATTAGAATCGATTGATTTTTCACTTTTTGTCAGAGAATCAATATTGCAGTGTTCAAGCTGCGGTCTGATGTGGGATGTCGTGAAACTAAGGATTAGATTTATAGTTTTTACCAATAGTTAAGCATTTGTCCTTAAATGCCTAATTTCTGTAGTTTTCTTTTCTTAAAAACGGACTTCAGAAATTTACTATTCCAAGAATAAATCCAAATACATTTTATATCTTTTGTATTAGATACATTGAATGAAAAATATATTCTAACTAGAATTCTAATTATGAATCATAACAAACAAAATATGCAATTTTCTTTTTATTGTAATCGATAAACAAAAACTGTGTAACAAATTGTAAAAGATTATACAAAAATGTTTCTCATTGGATAACATTTCTTGAATCATTTGTTAGATCATATTCAATAACCCCCCCCCCCCAAAAAAAATTTAGAAGCGTATATAATATCATAATAATGCTGGACATAAAATAAAATGTTTTAAATTTGCATTGTTTATTGAACAACGCACTAAACCTCCTACACTGTATAAAATGACATCACAATGTAGCTAAAATGTTCAGTATATGTTCACTTTGAAGGAAATGAAAATCTTATTTGATGGCAGTATGATTTAATAATAATGTGCTTGTGCCAAGAATGTTGTCCATATAAAATTTATAAAGCTTCAAAAAATTATAAATTTCAAGAGGCGGTGATCACTAGAATGAAATTGCAACGCTACGATTTTTAACCTAAACTTAGTCTCCAATCTGGTTTCCTCAAAAACAGTAACGATTTCGAAAAAATATTTTGTCATGATTTATCATGTCAAACCTTCAAACTGAATGCAATACTACGATTCCAAAATGGACCTGCCTTAATGTGCCATCACTGATTTCATTTCAGTTTCAGATCATAAGGTTTGTTTTCGGAAGTTTTATTTTGACTCCTATTTCTTGGGATAGTTGGTAGATGTTGTTGATTTATGTTCCAGATCATTCCCGTTCCAACTATGAATACAGATGTCATCACTATAGTCACGCTTGTCATCAGTACATTGGTCTATTGAGGGAAAGATATATCACTGTTTATAGTATATTCTTTTGTGGTGTGATCTGGAATGCTTAAAATATCAGTATCCGTCTCTTCACATGCGCAATATAAGAAAAGATTGAACATACGGCGGCTCTACTTTGCTTCTTGTCGTACTCCTGGTAAGGTTTGACAGGTTTCCATATTGAGATGCCTGCCAGGTATGTGTGATTTTATGGACAGATATAGTTCCTCTATCAGATCTAGGCATACAGATGAATCAGCATCTGGAGAGCGGTTTCTTATATGTGAGAAGATGAAGATTCTGATGTGGTTGATGTGCTACTGTGAGATCCACATAGTTGGTATACAATTTTCTATCGCAAAAGTATATTGGAGCTGTTTGATGACATATATGCCTATATTACACCCCTTAGCAGATCGAAAATTCAACTGGGTTGGATGAAGTTGATCTTCATAAACGATAGGAGCATAGTTAATGCAATGTTCATTAGTATCTTCACCATAATGGATCCAAATTAGATATCTCTGTATGCGCGTGTATCTTGAGGACTACATTTTGTTTCCAGAGTGCAGATAATACACGATAAAGTATATTTTTAGGATGCGTTTCTGATTCCATTATTGCTTCATGAAATCGAGAAACGTGTTAATGAATTTTGGGAGGAGGTAAACTATTTACAAAAGTTCAGCCACAGCATCAAGTGATGCTTTTTATAGTTAGCGAACATACGTTGCTTAGAAATACAAACGAGAGGTAGCTTGGGAGAGACTTGATCGCCTACGTGCTGATGGGATACGACACAAAGAGAAGGAGGAGGAGAAAGATGAATAATAATAATGATAATAATAATAATAATAATAATAATAATAATAATAATGATAATAATAATAATAATGATAATAATAATAACTCGTTATGACTGCATTCTGTGAAGCGTTGCACAAACCTAAGAAAAGCATCACTCGCAAAACATGACATTTAGCGAAAAGAGGTTTATCAAGCAATAAAATATACACTGACGAAAATAAACTAACCAATTTAACAAAGTAGATCAGGAAAAATAACCGATTGACATATGTTAAAGTAAAAAAAAAGAGAAAAAGAACTGCAACCAGAATAGGTGAATCAAAAGGACATGAAAGGGAAGCAGAAATGGGCATAAAAAGTACTAACATCTCACAAACCACAGATCATAACGAAGAAACTGAAATACACACTAATCCTTGTGAAGATAATGCTGAAAGTTTAGAAGAGATGGAAAAGCGTGTCCTCGGTCGTTTCCAAGCCTGCAATAAAACGAGTGCAAAACACATTGAACCGAATTATTTTACGGAAAACAAGAATAGTATACAAGAAGCTAAGGAAGAAATCGTGAGGCATATAAGTGTTATGGTCCGGTTCCATGTACCACGTTGATAGTCCAAGGTAGAACCAATAAAGAAGAACTTGAATACGGATATGGAATAACACAGATATATTATAAACAGAAATATATACAGAGAGGTAGAAAAGTGTTAGTACGAACAATCAGGATTAGTAGTAATTGTCTGAACGCGACTCTGTTTCGGACTGTCTCTGACTCGACTGATTGACTCGCTCTGACTGACTGACTGACAGACTCCTGACGGACTTCACTCCAGACTTCAGACTTCACTCACTTCTTCCTCTTGAGGCGCAGTATTTATTACGTATGGAATAGTCCAACAAAATGTTGAAATGGAGGAACGAGAACAACTCATAAAACTACAACCAATGAAGCATGACCTCAAAACTATTAAACTACAATGCAGCACTCAAATTAATTCTAGGTAAAGTAAACCCACATATAAATCTCAACGAAATAATATATGCATCATCAATAGCAGAACCTAAGAAAATAAAGATCAAAGTATAAAAAAAGGCAGTCTCAGAGAAATGAAAATCCACCCTAGAACAGAAAACTAACGAAGGAAATTGAACAACTTAAAAAATGACTTATCAGTACTCATCGAACTGGTACAAGGAACAAATATAACGGATAGAAAAGGCAGAAGAGTCAAAAGAAAATACAAAAATAGGAATGAAAATGAAGTCCTATCAGCTAAAGGAAAAACAAATCAAACAATACAACTGAAGCCTCCAAGAATCAGACGCTATGAAAAAAGATCAAAATTCTACAGACAGAACATGTTCTTTCAAATCAAAGCGAAGAAAATTTACAAAGAAATAAGAAAACGAAAAACTGAAGTGGCAACATTCCCCCACCCAGCAATGGAAGAGGTGATACAGTTCTGGGAAAAATATGGGCTTGCCCTAATGAGCATAACAAAAAAGCAGATTGGATCCGACAAGAGATAGAACACTAAAAATAAACCAGAATAAACATAGGCGGGAATCACAGAAGAGGATGTTGAATGTTCACTGAAAAAAGCACACAACTGGAAATACCCAGGAATAGATAAAGCGTCTAACGTTTTGCTCTATTATTTAAATACATTACACAAAAATAGCCAAAGAACTTCAAGACATGATTAATAAAATTCCGCCATGGGTAACAAAAGGAATTACCTTCCTTCTACCTTCGAATGGTGACACAAATGTCCAAAAAACTACAGACCAATTACATGTCTTCCCACTAATTACAAAATTTTGACCGTTCTTTGATGTATTAATAGACAGTTGGAATAATAATACATTTACTATATCGCCTTATAAAAAGCTACTAGTATAAAGAAATGCACTCTCAACTATAAAAGTGAAAGTCCTATTAAAAATACCTATTATATGAAACTTAATAAATCGTTCAAAATCAAATTCTTTAAAAAAAAAAGATTTTCTACACTCACTTAAAAATATTAAACAAACCCTCGTTAATAATGACTTCTCCAATTACATTGTTGATGAACAAATTAGAGAAACTATTAGGAATATTAACATAAATAAAAATGAATACAATACTTCATCAAATAACACTAAACGCATCAAATTACTATATCGTAATCAAATGCATTCCAACTATAAACAAGAGTAAAAAACAAAAGAAAACAAAAAAAAAACAACAAAAAAAACAACAAAAAACCCTCATATATCTCCCACTGATCCAAGTAATAAAAAAATAAAATTAAGTTTTTTTTTTCTATTTTTATTTATTTATTTTTTATTATTTTTTTTATCTCCCCCCACACAATTGTCAAAGTGCTCTACCATAGTAAGACATTTTGTCGCAATGATTCTCGCTTATTCGATAGTTTAGTAAGAAATCCCGGTTCGTAAGAAAAATCAGGAAAAATGGAAAATTAAATGTCTTTGGCTAGATGCGAAGGTGTCTCGTCAGTATTCTAATGATGTTGTGACTGTATCTTTTTGCTTGATATAATGTCTGAACTAGGAATTGTTCTCGCCGTTTCTTTCTCCTGTTCTAAATTTTATTGAAAGCATATTTCCCAAACCCACTATTTGGTGAGGGCGGAGGATTGGCCGTTGACGCCCCCCCCCCCAACCAGGTCGACGCTTGAACATAAGGTAAGCCGTACATTCAGTTATCATCATGAGGAAGAAAGCAGACACTTGCCTCGTGTGAGTATAGTTTCGCTCTAGCAGAAACCCATTTACATTTTTTTTCTTTTTGTCTATAATGATTCTCCCTTATTCGATAGTTTAGTAAGAAATCCCGGTTCGTAAGAAAAATCAGGAAAAATGGAAAATTGAATGTCTTTGGCTACAAACGATAATAAATCCGGATAACCTTATTTTCTTCAATTTCTTTTTAGAATAGACAATGGGACTTATAGTAAGTTAAAACTTAATGTGATAGGGTATATCCAAGTGTGAACCAGGACTCCTTGTTTGTTATCTCCCCCCTTTCTTCCCTCTGTTTTTGTCGTCCTTTTTTGTGTTATCTGTAATAGGAGTAGGTAGTCTCTTCTACCGCCCGGTCAACACTCCTCCCACTTCTATTGGACGTGAGTAGAGGCTTACGCCTTGTTTCTTGTCTAGGAAGGGGTTCCCGGTACTCTTTCTCTCTCCGGTCTCTGTATTAGTGCAGCTCTGTTTCTCCCGTGATGTGTGCAGTCTGTGGCATCACCTCTTCATTCTGAGGGTACACGGCTGGCAGTTCTCTGGTTGCTGTTTCCGACTGGTAGTTAGCAGCCCTAACTCTTGCGTAGCGTCTTGAGCGGCCGCCCTGATCAACAGTTGTATAATACCGGAGTGTTTGTAGTGCCATGTCGCGCATGGAAAGGTGTCCCTGCAGTCACCTCCGGTGGGCAGCCCTGAGGCCACATAATGATGCAGGTTGTGCCAACTCCTCTCTGCCCGCGTCACGGTCGAAACTGTCTGTTTCTTTTACTTCGGGCCTTCTCATCTTATAAACAAAATTCAACATGAGTTACAAGAACCGAAAGATTAACCATAAACCAGCCTCTCAAAAATCACCTAAACCCCACAACATTTAGTTCTCCAACATTCGTGGCATTAGGACAAACTTCTGCAGTCTGGAATCTTTCCTCACTGCAAACGGCCCGGATATACTGGCTCTCTGTGAGACAAACCTTGTCTCGTCTATCCCGTCTTCTGATCTCTCGATCCCCGGCTACCTTCCTCTCCTCAGAAAAGACTCTCTAATCCACATGCACGGTCTTGGTGTCTACTTCAAGGAACATCTTCCTCTGGCCAGAGAGTTCTCTATCGAATCGCCAGACCAGTCATACATGTGTCTCCGACTCTCTCTCCTCAATGCGGTAAGCTATCTCTTATTCCTTTACCACTCTCCATCCTCTCAAGACTGTGAGATACTCGATAGTATTTCTGACAGCATAGACAAGGCTCTCTCCCTCCACCCGTTTGCTCACATTTTTGTGTTTGGTGACTTTAACGCCGATCACACCTTGTGGCTTAAGAATGCTACTACTGACCACGCAGGCATTCAAACGCTCAATTTTTCAATCTCTCATTCCCTCACACAGATAGTTAACTTCCCCACTCGTTTTGCCTTCAACCGGGAATGTAAAGCCTCTCTTCTCGACCTGTGCTTTACCTCCATCCCCGAATCCTGCAGCGCCTCGCAACTCTGCCCTCTTGTTAACTCTGATCATGGGGTAGTATCTGTTAACATCTCCTTCAACTCCACCCCCTATAAAGAACCTCCTACCACTAGAACTTCGTTCTACTATCAACGAGCTGACTGGGACGCGTTACGTGATTTCCTCCGCGATGTGCCCTGGGATGGAATCTTCAAGCTCTCCGTCCAAGAATGTGCTTCTGAGGTCTCTTCCTGGGTTAAAGCTGGAATCGACGCTTTCATCCCATCAAGGAAATATAGGGTCAAGTCGCGCTCCTCCCCCTGGTTCTCCGCTGCTTGCTCAGCTGCCATCGCCCATAGAAACCACTACTTCCACCTATTCCGTAGCGACATGTCTGACTGCAATAGACGTCTCTTTGCCTTCGTCCGTAACGAGTGTAAGCGTGTCCTCAACGATGCTAAGTCACTATTTGCGGCTCGGATGAAGGAACGTATTGCATCTCGCAAATTTGGCTCCAAAGATTATTGGCGTCTCTGCAAGAGCGTATTGAATAATTGCAAACCCTCTATACCTCCTTTATTCAACCAGTTCGAAGTCCTGACCTCCTCTACCGACAAGGCTGAATGCTTTGCTCGGAAATTTTCATTCAACTCTACGTTCGACTCTTCCGGTGTACCCATACCCGACTTCCCTCTTAGAACTGAGGCCATATTGAGTGGGCTAAACATAACCCCATATTTGTTACTGGGCGTTATCTCCAATTTAGACCCCAACTAGGCTAGTGGTGGAGACGGGATACCAGCCATTGTCTTGAAGAAATGCGCGCCTAAACTGGCTCCCGCCCTTTCTAAACTATACAACTACTACCTCAAGGAATCTTGTTTTCCTGACCGCTGGAAGTCCTCTTCGATCGTTCCTGTCTTCAAGAACTCCGGCGACCCCTCTGACCCTTCCAACTACCGTCCTATCAGTTTCCTTCCCCTCTTCGGCAAAGTCCTTGAAGCCCTAATCAATATCGAGGTGGTAAACCACCTCACATCCCATAATCTGCTCTCAGACAAGCAATATGGTTTCCGCTCTGCCCGATCTACAGCTGATGCGCTTACGGTCATCACTGAAACTGTCTACCGAGCTCTTCAAAATAACGGGGAAGCCCGTGTCGTGGCACTAGACATCTCCAAAGCATTTGATAGGGTTTGGCATGCTTGCCTTCTTCGCAAGCTCCAGGGTTATGGCATTACGGGTCGATTATATAACCTAATACAATCATTCCTGTCAAACTGTGAACTGAAGGTCGTTCTCAACGGATTCTCATCCAGTTACTATCCTACGAACGCAGGTGTTCCTCAAGGCTCCATCCTAGGCCCCACTCTATTCCTTATCTACATAAATCACCTTCCTGACGCCATAACTTCCCAAGTTGGCATCTACGCGGATGACACCACAATTTATTCCTGCCTCAAAAACAAATCTAGTCTCACTGACAAAACTCACCTGGCCGTGCGTCTCGAAAAGGACCTCCAATCGGTTGTGAACTGGGGCAAGAATTGGCTGGTCAACTTCAACGCTTCTAAGACAAAACTGCTCTCTATTAATCACCACAGAGATCCTTCTCTTCCCTCCATTAGAATGTCTGACGTTCGACTTCTCGAGAGCAACTCTCTGCGGCTTCTCGGTCTCACGTTGACTGCTGACCTGAGATGGAATAAATACATTGAGTCAATTGCTACGTCCACCGCAAGGATAGTTGGCTCCCTGAGCCGAGCCAGGAAGTTTTTCTCCCCGGAGTCGATCCTCCAGATCTACAACTCAACAATTCGCTCTTGCATGGAGTATTGCTGCCATATATGGTCTGGTGCCCCTTCTGTTTGACTCGGGGTTCTTGATAGGCTCCAGAGGCGGATATGCAATGTAGTTGGCCCTGCTCTGTCGTCTCGTCTACAGTCACTTTATCACAGACGCGCCGTCGCCTCCCTCTGTCTGTTCTACAAATACTTCCATGGAAATTGCTCCGAGGAGCTGCATTCGCTGGTTTCCAGACGTCATGAGTTCAAGCGCCATACGAGGCTGGCATCCTGCTCTCACCCCTTCACTGTCGAAACTCCTAAATGTAGCCGTCTCTTCTACTCTAATAGCTTCATGTCTAGTACCTCTCACCTGCGGAACTCCCTTCCCTATTCCTGTTTCCCTGTGAGCTATAATCTCCAGCTATTCAAGTGTAATGTCAATCGACATCTCCAGTTGCCTTGATCTATCCACTACCCTCATCCTTTCTTCTATCACTCCTATCTGATCTTGCTCTAAATTTTCTGTAACCCCTTGCGTCTTAGTGGCTCCCGCCTTGCTTGGGGTGAAATCTTTAAAAAGAAAGTATATACTATACCAAACTTAATACAATTAACCTTGTTTTCCAAAACAAATCTCCGCCGATTAGCATCTTGCATATCAATTTAAATGTCATTTGAGTGATTTTATCTCTGATAAAAATGTCAATACGTACATTGGTTTTACTACGACGATTCTAACAAAATGTCTTATATTTCATTTGGCTGAACATAGTTAAATATACCAGCACTTAAAGGAACACTCACAGATTAGACGGATATGAATTGAAAAAATGCATCTATATTACATAAAAACAATAACAAGCAAAAACTAAAAATGTCTGAAGTCCTTCATATAAGATAGTTAAAGCCCCAAATAAATAAAATCAACTATGAGTTTAGCAACAAAATCCTTAAATGCTTATGAAAAAGAAAGACAATTATATACGGATGAGCAATAACAAAAAAAGTTACTTCCTTATCCTGGAAAAAAAACCCTGAAAGGACACGTGAACTTTGAAATTTGAAATCTAGAACGCTGCATAAGCAGTAAAAAAAAAAAAAAAGAAAGTACGGTTGAAATGTTCACAGAAACACATATACATACTGACATAGAACTTAACCGCCTGAAGATGGTCTCAGATGGGATTGGAAGTATTTGTGAAAATAAAATTAATCGAAAGAAAATTTTAGTATTTTTCTTACTCAATTTTCTAAGTGTACCAAAAAATTAATACGCGAATTTGAAAGGCTCACAAAGAAAATTAATCGATATGATATGTCTACATTATTTAACCAAACTTGTATGAATATATATATATATATATATATATATATATATATATATATATATATATATATATATATATATATATATTCAAACGTTATTATAGTGGATAGACGTGTTTGAAATAGACGCCCGCTTTTATTTTTTGAAGTTTTAAAATGTCGGCTTAAAAATAAATCCATTGTTTTTTTAAGTGCTTCACCCCAAGCAAGGTGGGAAGCCACTAGCATGCAAGGGGTTACAGAGAGTTGCAGCAAGAGCAAATAGGAGTGATAGAGGAAAGGATGAAGAGAATGATATGGGATAGATCAAGGAATCTGGAGACGTCCATTGGCATTACATATTAATAGCTGTAGCTATCAGGAAAACAATAAATTAGGAGGGAGTTCTACAGGCGAGAAGTGTAAGGCATGAAGCTATTGGAGTAAAAGAGACGGCTACATTTAACTGTTTCGACAGTGAAAGTGTGAGAGTGAGATGACAGCCTAATTGAACGCTTAAATTCATGTGATTAACTATCAACTCGAATAATTTCTGAATTTCCTATGTGCATTCTCCCAGACTTTTACGAAATTTCAGGATATGGTATCCAAAGAAAAGAAACGATAAACATTATGGCCTTTAGAAATTTGCTGTCAATTTTTGAACATTTTGCTAAATTTGGTATTTCATATCGTTGTATTCTAAGAAATTACCATGTCTATATTTAGTAGACTTGTAGTCTATTACACGAGGAAAATATTTCAGCTTTTTATTTATTTCTAGTCTATGGAGTTTGATAGTTATAGGCTTCTAAAAATGGTAAATTTCACTTTAGTTTTCTTTTGGTGTTTCTTTTTCAATTAACGAAGCTTAACCATTAGCAATAAAATAAAACAAGAAAGTTGATTATAATCATTTGATGATCTTCCTTGTGAAAGACGCTGAAATATTGGGCATCATTCAGGGTTTGCCTTATCTGACTCATTATGCAATATTTCTAACCATCGCTCCAATCTGAAAATTAGAGTAGACTCTTCTCCATGATCATTTCTAAATTCTTAAATTCTTATTTTCTGAATTTACATTCTTATTTTCCGAACTTAAATTCTTATTTTCCGAACTTAAATTCTTATTTTCTGAACTTAAATTCTTATTTTCTGTCAAGTAATTTTTCTGTATCAGCACAAATTGGAAAGAAAAAATTGTTGCACCGAATCATTATATGCGATGATAAATGAATACTGTGAAAAAGATAGTAGGCAAGTAGTTAGAGGCAACTGATATCACCAAAACAATACCCTAAAAAGTTAATGCTTACTCCGTAGTGGTTTTTATAGGGGTTATTCATTATTCATTCTTGCCTCAAAGGAAAACAATAACAGCAACATCGTATTGTAGAAAATAAGTATAAAAAGTGAACATCCTAGATTATTCGAACTGTTATCTACATCGCCATATTCACAACGTTTCGACCACTGTACGCTCCGGCCTTCTTCAGATGATTGGAATTTCAGGCCGAAGCTTTTATTTCATCCACTAGAGTAGATTGTTCTAGTTCCACGTGCCATGCCTGTTCTCTTTAACTCAAATCTCAAAGTTTTGGTTCACTATTGATGTGGATTGTTACTGAAATCACAACACTTTGAATCTAGTCAGTGTATCTCACTAACGACTTTACACGCTGGGTCATGCGCCCTGAGAACATTTGTGTATGAATTTCTAGGACTTATAATCCTAATGTAACAGTAACAATTTTTTTTTGCCGCACGACAACGCACGACCGGACGCTTCTCACTCAACTGCCCAAAAGCTGCATAGCTTGAATTATGAAATTTTGCCTCAACTTCCATATTAACATGATATCTCTCCAACTGATTATAACTTATTTAAGCATTCTGATCATTTTATAAGCAATAAAACATTCTCCAATAATGAAGAAGTAATCGAAGCTTTTGAATAGTTTATCACATGAAAGGATGAGATATTTTAAAATCATATGGGATCAAGCATTTAGAGGTACACTGGAGAACAGTTATTCATCAACATGGTGTCTATTGCAATTAAATAAATTAGTTATTTAACTAATTTTTAACGTTTTAATAATTTCTTGTGAAATGCGTCATTTCATGTGTGTCAATCTAATATTATTAGGTTGGTGGGAAAATAATGACGTAATAATGTCGTTTTTTGACGTATTTTTAAACGTCAAAAAACGACATTATTACCTCATTATTTTTCCACCAGCCTAATAATAATATTGTAATAATGTGTATCTCTCTATCTTTCTATCTCTCTATCTTTCTATCTCTCTCTCTCTCTCTATATATATATATATATATATATATATATATATATATATGCGTGTGTGTGTGTGTGTAGGTGTGTGTCAGAGAGAGAGAGTGAGAGAGAGAGAAAATGTGTGTGTGTCTGTGTAAAAATTCAGATATGACTAAAATATGTCTGAAAAAGATAAAAGGACAAACGCATAATACATAAACTAAACCCAAACTAAATTAAATTTAAATATTAATTACATTATAAAAAAATCAATTCAGTAACATCATATTCTAATTTTTGATTATTAGACATTAAATTATGTTACTTAGCATCCTACATAATTAAATTAAATCATATCATTTAGCATCCTACATAATTTACTTTGACTTTTCAGTTATCCTGATTAATATTTATGAGTGTTTCTTAAGCATAAAAATTAAAAACTAACATTTTTACTTTTGTTTATAAATACTTGTAAAATAAAATCCTTACCTTTGCCTTGATAAAGTCCATGAGAAGACAAATCGAATCTGCTATGTATGTCTGTGTGTATGTATGTGTGAGAGGGAGACAGACAGATAGACAGATATAGTGAGTGTTTATGTGTGCACGAGCGTGCGCGCTCATGCGTGTAAATTGCAGTCAATAAGGGATTCATTCCAGTATTTTGACTGAGAGATTGTGACCGTGACGTTTTCGACACTGACTCGTATAAATGTAAACATGTAATTACATGAACACTCGCGTCTGAAATAGAATTAACTTTTGGTTTTTCAATCTATTTCATGTTATTCCAGACCCAAGCTGTTTCTATTATTTTACACGGTAGAGAACAAAATTAAATTATTTTATTAAAATTTAAATATCTAGGCATTGTAATAACAGAATAAGGGAAAATGTGACACCGAAATTCAAAGGCACATTGGGATTATGTATATTACCTTCCAAAAGTAATGTATTCCTCTTAATGTGCTATAGGCGATCATGGCTATCCATCACTTCAGGTCCCTTGCAGCTTTTTAATAAATTAATATCTTTTTACTATCTTTGCTAAGCCACGTTCTGCCATTCATTCACTGAAGCTCACTAAATATATTATGCGCTGTTTTCCTCTGCCCTTCTTGCCTTCAATCTTTCCTGTGTGGATCAGATTTTTCAAGCTGTCTTTCCTCATTATGTGCCCTAGAAACTTCAACTGCCTCTTCCTGATGTTAAGTATAAGTTTCCTTTTTTGTTTCCATTTTCTATAAAATCTTGTTTTTGCGAACATTTTTAGCCCATAATATGCCCAGCATTCTTCTGTAGGACCGCATTTCTGTTGCTTCAAGTTTCTTCTTTAACTTTGAGGAGATTGTCCAGCATTCAATGCCTGCACTCAATGTCATACAGGAGGACAGATATCAAGTACTCTTTTCCTTGTTTCTAGCGAAGATTTTTTATTTCTTAATACTCTGCTTACCTTTTGGAATGCATCTTTGGTTATCCCAATATGCCTTTGAATATCACACTTTTCGGCCTTTGTTAAGACATAATCTAGATATTTAATTTACCGCATTTGTTTGATTTTGGTGTCTCTGATTTGCAATTAGAAATTTGGGTTTATCCTTTTTCTAACAATCATGAATTCTGTTTTCTTGGATGTTTAATCCTTTCTTCTCGCTTTTATTCACCACTTTCTGTAAGGAGTTTTTATTTTTATTTTTATTTCCGTGTCTGTTATCAACACTGTGTCATCTGTATACCCTATGTTCAGATTGTGGGTTACACTAAGAATCCTGGTAGTATTTCTTGTTCTCTCCGGGGTGAGATTGGCAGATATCCTTCAGCTGGAGACTCGTCTCCAACTGTGCTGGTCAAACTATCTGACTCCGGGCAGAGAGGATCCTAAAACGAGGTTATGTCGAAGGGAAGAGGTTCGTCTAGGGAAACAGCAACCCGATCCAGTTTTATACAGGATCTACGGTGAATTTTTGGCCGAGCCTACGCGCTCGGCTACGCCATATTAAAGTCGGTCTTGTGCCACATCTGATCGCGTGGGGCGTTGGTAGATATCTTGAAGTTGGAGATTCATTGTGGAATTCATTTGAATCACTTCTAGCAGTTGACTACTTCTACGCGCCATTGGCGAATTTTACACGTGTCGTTCGTGTCCTATTGTTCATTACCAACATTCGCTTGATTATTCTATTCAGTAACCTTCCCTAGGTTACAGCAGTCTTACACCCCTTTCTATTTTTGTGTATCTAATGAACTCATTTTCTATCCGTATACAGGCGGTTTGCTGCCAATATAGACAAACTTATCGCTGCCCGGGCAGGGTGATTTTTCCCGTGTTGAGTCAGATTAAGTCAGATCTCCACACCTGGTGATGCCCTTCAGGCAATTGATTTAAGTTTCAGCTTTGCAATGTATTAAGAAACTGGAAAACTTCACGTGAAACAAAGAAAAGGGTGATTAAATTTTATGTCGTATCGATCCTCGTTCATTGCAGTGAATGTTGGCCAATATCCTCGTGTGATTAACGAGAAAGTTTTAAGGAACATGAAAACAAAAAGAACATTTATATCTAGAATCAGAAAGAGACAGTTGAAATATCTCGGCCAAGGAAAGAGGGTTTGGAGAATATGACACTCACGGGGAATATTGAAACTAAGAGAGATAGAGATAAAAGTGTATAACTTAATTGTTGAAGTTTTTGACAGAACATGGATGAGATAGCGAAAATTACTATTAGTTAAAAAATGGGAAGTTATGGAGAACCATAAACAGACGGGACAGAAAGGAAGAAAAGAAAAAAAAACTGTTTTAATCAAATCGCATGTCTGGCCTTTTATGTTCGAAAGCAAATTATTTTTAAATGGATTGTCTAACGTTCATTTTTATTCCAAACTGCGCTTCTATTTAGAAATTATGACCGTATTTGTACAGTAGTTTTTGATTAAATATCTATAAAGTCATTCAGTAATTATGTCTTTCAATCTAATGTAAAAAGTATATAGATATCCTTGAAAATTTTATTTCAATTTACAAGGATTTTTCAATCTAGTCAATGGAGATTTAAGTGATTGAAATAAAAAAAAAAATTAATAATTTATCATCCATTGACTGGTTCGAAAATCCTTGGAAATTTTATTTCAATTCACGATCTGAAAAAACCTAATGTAATCTTAATTCCTATTGTATGATATATATATATATATATATATATATATATATATATATATATATATATATATATATATATATATATATATTAGGTTGGTGCAAAAATAATGACGTAATAATGTCGTTTTTTGACGATAAAATACGTTAAAAACGACATTATTACGTCATTATTTTTGCACCAACCTAATATATATATATATATATATATATATATATATATATATATATATATATATATATATATATATATATATATATATATATATGATACTATTTATTTTAGAAAATTAAAAGAAAAACGTTAAAAAACGCTACATAATGGCAATTATATTTCATTTCTACAAATGTGTCTCTTCGGGGATGGCAAACTACTGGCGAAGTTTGTAGTGTCGAAAGACAATTACCATTGTGTAGCGATTTTTAACATGTTTTTTTTATCCTAAAATAAATAATATTTATCACTACTCTGTATTCAGGACTCTTTGAAATTAAATGTACCGGACAGTGGAATTATATACTCCATTTGTTCTCTCTCTCTCTCTCTCTATATATATATATATATATATATATATATATATATATATATATATATATATATATATATGTGAAAATATTGTAGAAAATAGTAAAGAAACTGGTTTGGTAAATAATCCAAAGTTCCTTAGTATTTGTGTTATTATTTAAAAAAAATAGTGCTCGATACGAAAGTAGAGCATAAATATAATTATTTATTTAAAAATATGATTCCAACTCGCTACATAAGAGGTTTCATGTTTCAAAACAAAAGCCGAAAACTTCAAAATAATATTTGAATTAACTTGAGTTAAAGTAGGCTCTCTTCCATCTTCAAGCGGTTTCCCAAAAAAATTTCGCTTGAAGATGGAACAGAGCCTACTTTAACTCAAGTTAATTCAAATATTATTTTGAAGTTTTCAGCTCTTGTTTTGAAACATGAAACCTCTTATGTAGCGAGTTGGAATCATATTTTTAAATAAATAATTATATATATATATATATATATATATATATATATATATATATATATATATGTATGTATCATGTGTAACAGCAAAATTGTCCAAAATGTGTAACAGTGTAATTGTTTATCACCTCACAAAATGTTTAATATCCAAAAAACATCTAAACTAATTAAGTTTATTTTTACAGGTTTTCAGATAAGACGTTTAGACATCTTGATCCCATTTATTAAGAATAATTGAAAAACTCTTTGAGATATACAGCTAGAAAGAGATCAGTTTAAAATCGGTTTGTTTCCGCCCCACTCTTTACGAAATTGCCAATGGTGAGAGGAAAAAGTTCATCCAGGCCTTCAGTAACGGTACAAACATTCATATTTTGGCTTCTATCTTCAAAAAATATTCAAGTACCTTCAAGAGAATGGTGAACAAGTTTAAAAAGAGGAAACAATAGATAGGACAACTGGATCACGGTGATGAAGTGAAGCAATAGTGTTTGTTGAAAACAGTTTGGTGAAGGATGGGTGAGGTGTTAAATGATAGCCGGTCTAAAAAAATTCCTTGTCGATAACAATAGTCAAAAGTTTAGGCCCATCATCTCCAAGCCTCCTAAGAGTGAGGGGCGAGGAAGGAAAGGTGAGAATAGGAGAAAGTTAAACGATGTAAGAGGTAGGAAGGATAAAGTCAAACGGTAGTTATAGTAGTAATTGGGAATGTTTTTTTGTCGGCTTTATTATTAAAAAAAAAATCAAGCTGAAGCAGAATTACATATACTTACGTTGGATTTATTACTACTAATTCTGTAATCAATGAAAGTGTTTTGTAAATTAACAAATTTAGAAGTGGTGATTTCTTCTTGGTATGTTGAATATATGTCATTCAGGTTTAAAAAACCTTTTGATTTAGAAATTAAAATGTAAGTAGAAATGTATATAAAAGTATGGGATATTAATATAACTTTTATAATCTCATTTTGACCAATTGTCGGACAGCATAACGTGTAGAATAAGTAAGGGTGTAAAACAATTTATCTGAAAGTATTACTAGTAATATATATGCGCAATCCTCACCCCCCAAAAAAAACAAGAACAAACATTTAAAGAATCATAATCTAAGATAACTTAGTGGAGAGGTATACAAGAGAGTAGGACGTATCTCAAAGGAGGTGAGTTATAATTTTAAACGTTTAGAGTTATTAATTTAGGAATTTAACAAGATTATAATTTTAGATAAAATTGTGGCATCATATCTTTAATTTAATAATTGGGTGTTGTTTAAAAGTTAAATCATGCATATTTTCTCCTGCAAACATAAAAAAAAACAAGGTTTGTTCAAACATTTGCAAGTTCTGGCTTGTTTTAGGGTTTTCCATTTAACCTTAGGTGTTTTTCTTTCCTCCTTCAGTTTCCCAAAATATTCCGAAGATGATGTCATATTGCGTTTGCTTGCATTTTTAAAGGAGGATATGTGATTGTAATATCGATCCTTAAAAGGTCTTCTAGTTGATCCCACATACAACTTAATATCCCTGGGGTTCGCATTTGATGAGATATAGCACATATACACAATGGATTTCGTTAAGCACCTGTTTGATAATGGACATTGATCGAGGATTCTGCATTTACATAGCACTTTTACTTGGGGTATTTTAGAGTTTGTGTTTGGGTTGCGTTTATTATCGTTATGAAGTTTCAGCATTTTATTGTTGTGTGATTTAATAATTTTATTAGATTCCTAGAACAGTTATAACTAATTTTTATAGTATTGCGGTTGAAGGAAAGTGCTCTATCTCTATCTTAGTTTCAATAGATTTAAGAATTTGTGTCTTAATTTGGTACGGACTAATTTGTTGAAGGGAGGTGTATACCAAATTCTTCTATTGATTTTTTCAGAGTAACTACAATTTTCTCTATATTTAATTTCAGGAGATCTGTAGCCACTGCTGGCAAGGATTTTGTTGTAAACAATTTTATGTTTATAGAATATTTCTTTGTTAGAAGAGTGCTTGTTGATACGGCGTTCAACGGATGATGGGATATGCTTAATAACTGGCACGGGGTGATTGGAATCAGGGTTTATATAAATGGGGTTAGCATTATTTTTTAAGAAGTGTTAGAAATTATCTAGGGTTAAATTTAAGGTTACATATAAGAAGTCTACTTTTTTAATGTTAGAAATAATTTTTACCTTGAGGTGTAAAGATTTAAAAACTCTATGAATCAATTTCCTCAACTTGGCAACCTTGCTTCCGGTAGAATTATTTACTACCATCAGGCCATCCTCCTTATAAATCCGTATATTATTTAAACTAATTTCATTATGTACAGTGAGATTGTATAAAATAAACAGTCCGACCAAGTCCGATGACTCAGCAGAATCCAGCGATCCCATCGATTCATCAAAGTTTTCACTTGATTTTTTTATCCATTGTTCGTTGTCGTGGATTATAATTGATTTTCTGTAATTTAGGATGTTGTCGATTTCATCCTTAGATATATCGGAGTAAAAATCAGCAAACTCTAAAGCCTTTCGAAAAGTTTTTTAGATATGGATAGATAGAAGTCCATGACGCCAAATTGGGTTGTTTTTTTTATTGAGGGTTTTCAACCAATCAATCACTTCTGTAGTGCCGACCGATTGGATGAGGCCGAACTGGCTCTTAATCTGTTTACACGTTCCAGTATCTTTTTGCTAATTCTCCTGATTTCAGATTTGGTCGGGTTGATAATCCTTGTAGGTAGTTTGTTTAGGAAGTCTGGTTTATGGTCTTTGAGTAGAATGTAGTCTTTTCTAGTCGAAAGTTTAGGCACCCTATCACTAATTTTCAGCTTATCGGCAATCATCTTGCCCGATGAATTAATTATATTTACGTAGTTAATATTTATCTGTATCGACCTTCTTATACTTTTTCGTTAAATCCTTTTTAATCAAGATATTGTACTCGTTTGGATCGAGTTTATAAATGTTTGTAGTCTTATCCGACATTAAAAATATTTGTTTTAAGAGGTTGATTTGTGTTTCACATACGGCTTGCTTACGAGCAGGATTGTTCATAACCATTTTTGTTTCTCACCAGTCGAGGTGCAATTGAAATGCACTGAAACGAAGTTGCATCATTATAGTGAGTAAACTGTTTTTGTCTATATGATAAAATTATAATTGCTCTACTATCGATATTGGGCCCTTTTTTGAATTAATGCTGTGGTGAACGTTAGAATTTATATATTACTTTCGTTCTCATCCCATCGGATATATATATATATATATATATATATATATATATATATATATATATATATATATATATGTGTGAGAGTAGACGTCAAACCTCTGAACTATGTAAAGTTTTTCCCCTATCTTGGTTGCAAAGTCAATTACAGTGGAACTTTAGATGATGAAATCATGCATCGGCTTGCTAAGGCTACCAGTGCTTTCGGCAAACTTCGCCATCGCTTGTGGAATGAGCGGGGTATTCGACAAGATACGAAAATTCGGGTTTACAGAGCTATTGTACGTACCATCCTTTTGTATCACTCAGGGTCATGGACTCCATGCAGGTACCATATACGCCAGCTAAATGTTTTCCATAAAAGCTGTCTGCGTGCAATCTATGGAGTTTAGCTTCAATATAGTACATCTAACGTAGACATGTTTAATAGGTGTAATATTGGAGGAATCGAGACTTTTATCTTACAATCTCAGTTACGGTGGACTGATCATGTCTTGAGAATGTCTGATGACAGGATACCCAAGATCCTAATGTACAGCCAGCTAGATCAGGGCTACAAGAATGTAGGACGCCTATGGCTAAGATACAAAGACAAGCTGAAAAGCAACTTGTCAGCAGTTAATATACCACATAACACCCTTGAGTGCTTAGCTTTGGAGCGGATAGAATGGAGATCAACGTGTTTCCGTGGACTCAGCAATTATCAATCTGCTTGTCTGAATCATCTTCAAGAAGCGAGAGCGCGATCTAAAAACTCAACCAATCTAACAGTGATCTCATCTCATAATCCTCACTCTTGCTCCATATGTGGCCTCCTTTGTAAATCACAAGCGGGTCTTAAATGCCACTTAAGATTAGCGCATAAACTTTCATAACTGAATCAATAAGCTGGCAGATACTCATACGTCGAAAGCGACGGGAGAGTCCATTATATATATATATATATATATATATATATATATATATATATATATATATAT
>OZ010577.1:81875361-81897861 GCA_963932145.1 Acanthosepion lycidas | reverse complement strand
AAAAAAAATCCCTCTTAGTGACTTTTGCTTTTTTTTGAGAATTACCAGAAAATAACACTGATCAACAAAAAGAAATTTTGAAATGATGTCGAGACAGAAAATATCTTTTTTAGCTAATTTGAGGGCGCTGAATCTGAACTTTACCTTATTTTTTCTTGGTTAGCTACTGTTTTTGCTGCACAGAAATGCTTCATTTTTTGAAAAAAAAAACATCTTCTTTATATTTGTTATCTGTATATATGATATTGGCCGATGGCAATATTTCTCAAAATAAAATCGTAGAAACCTCTCAATTCGTATTTAAACCAATAAATATTTGTCTGCTTATTGAGAAATACTATTTCTTCAATAACAATCAGTCCCTATGTCTTTAAAAATAACACGATTGAATATACGAAGACCAGCAAAAATAAAGCCTAACTCGGCTCGGTGGCTAGGATCAAAGTGTAGTATCTGCGCTTTGTGAGCTTCCGAGTCGGGTTTTCTGTCGAACTCTCTAATGCAGAGAGGAACTCGGCGGAAGCTTTGCCGAAGGGCAAGGTTTCCTTCGGGGAGGTAGACAGAACCTGAACCCGTCTAGGCGGGCTCAAAGGTCATATTTTTGGCTGAGCCTACGGGCTTGGAGATACCCACATTAAACCGGCCTTGTGCCACATTCTATCCTCGTAGGTGGATTGATAAATACCAACATAAGAACTATGGTAATTTTTTTTTTCTTTCTTGATTGTCTGTTACGTTCAATATTAAGTCCCTTTTGATACTCCAGCAGCATAATGTACAAATGGAATATATGAATTCAATTGGGATTAATTTAGTTGGAGTTTCTTTCCAACTTTGCAAACAAAATGTGCTTGGTCTCCTTCCGTAGTGAAGGAATAAATGTGATGGGATAAATTTATGAATATCAAACAGAAGATTTTAGGGTTTCATATTTTTTATGTCACCTTTATTATCAAGTTTATTGAAGTGTATTACCGAGAAAGTTTATCAGTTTATTTGAATTTTTGCGATAATTTGAAAAAAATGGTACTTTTCTTTTAAACTTTTTGACTCAAAAACACTATTTTCTTATAAAAATATTTTATTTCAGGTGACAAATATAAATTGTTCAGACTACCTGGCGATTGATGGATTTCTACGACTTTTATCAAATAGATTTCAGCCAAGATTGTAAATCGATCTTTTTTCCAAAAATGAGCAATTTCAGTACAGCAAAAATTAATTTAATCACGGGAATAAGCACCATCAAATTAACAAAAAACTTGTTTTGTCTCTTGGCACCAAAATTCGTGTAATCGAAAGGCTTAAAATGCTAGAAAATGTTCCAAGATCCCGAACCAATGATATGTTTTGTTGCATGAAAATGATTGAATCTACTTATATTTACTATGAAAGCGTTTGCGCGACTTTATGTATCATGGTAATGAAACAGAAGACTGTGTAATCTAAGCCCATTTTAAAAGGGTAAAATCGGTTATGATATTTCTGAATCTACAAGGAGTGAAAAAGAGTACCACTTGAAAAATTGTGGTTATTTTATTTCATTCAAAGTGTTCATGTTAAAAATACAAAGCAAATTATCCAAACCTATCTATCTATTAAGTTGGTGCAAAAATAGTGACGTAATAATGTCGTTTTTTGACGTTAGAAAATACGTCAAAAAACGACATTATTACGTCATTATTTTTGCACCAACCTAATATCTATCTATCTATCTATCTACCTGACACTGTATTTTATCAGCTACACTTCTGCTCTCGACGGCGCTGGCCCAATTTACTGCAAATGGTCACGGTCATAACACAAGCTGCTAAGACCGTCTTTACGACCACGTCTTTCCAAGTAGCCGGAGTGTAGCATCACTTAAAACATTTCAGTTCTAATATGTTTATCAGGAAAATAGGAAAATAGAAGTAGTGTAGAAAGTCAACATCTTGATTGTGTCAATATTTTCTCTTCGACTTACATGTAATATTCATTTTGGCTGTTACTACTGTTGAAAGCCCTCGGGTGATGCCGTCTCTCTCATCAGGCACAGATTCTGAATCATGATTCCTCAAGGTTCGAAGAAGTGTGCTCTTCACCGAGACCCACAGACTTCAACTCGGTGAAAGCCGCTTTTTAACCATTGATATTAGAAAGCTGTTGCATACTGGTGATAGTTTAGGTATTTCTGAACGGGTTTAGCACCTTGCATGACATCCGTGTGAAACTCTGACGAGCCCATTTAAGAACCTGAATAGATATTTCAGCTTCATCAATTTGCGGCAACACATATTTTTTATATACTAGATTTTTTTCCAATATGTTGACACCTGTTGAAATCCTCACAGTATATTTATTATTGTTGAAGTCATTTTTGTCGAGATTTACAAACTCTACATTTGGTTCAATTTCGCAAACCAATTGGTGAAATTTGAAAAAAGATGATTTGTTTTCAAAAATACTTTGACAAAAGCCCTACTTTGCGGTTTAATAATTTCTTCAATTCAATTTAATCTTATAAGACATTCTTATAATTTAATCTTATAAGACATTCTTAATCTTATAAGACATTCTTATAAGACATTCTTATAATCTTATAAGAAATTCTCTTAAAAATATTGTTAACCATGAAGGTTAACAATATTTTTAAGAGAATTTCTTTTTTTTTTCCTTTTTAATAGCGAGGAATGAGTTATTAAGATTTCTTACTCTTGAGCATGCAACAATAATCTGGCGTAAATATTTTTTTCTGGAGTCAAGTTCCAAATTTTTGTAACGTTTGGCCTAGTTATTTGTTTATCGTTCTCGCAAACGCAGGATGAACTGGAGACTGGATTCTTGTATATAAAAACTTAAAGAATAATATGTAAAAAACAATATTGCATTTTTATTATATAAGTATTTGTGATTTTAAATGAGGGAGTATTTTGTATGTCGAACATTAAAAAATTAATTCTTCCCAAAAAGTTAATAAAAACTTATGAAAATTGATTGTACTAAACTACGGACTCTAGTAAAATCAACTGTACCTTGTATACGCTTACATGATTGCACTACTTCCCAAAATTTGGTTTCGTTCAATATATGGTTATTTTAGAGGGTAGGATTGACGGACTAACGGAAGTTAAGAATTTTATATAGAGATTGGATTATTCATGATTCGGTCAATGAAATCAACCTGACCAAAGTTATTTCAGCTCGTACAATAAGAGGTAATATTTCCATGACCATTCTTATATGTGGGCAACAGTTTTCAGTGAAAGCCTCCTCTTGATAAAGCCAAATTCATTTCATGCTATTATATCCACATAGGCCATTTTAAAAATATTATTTAAGTATAATGCTTCGGAATGTTAAACTGTTATTCTTTTTCGTATGCGAATACATTAGATTGCCTGGTTGTGTCTCCATTTCAATTGCATTTTCATAAGTGGTCATCGGTTACGTACATCGTTCTTCTTTAAAGTACGTTTGATGTGGTGGTAGAAATATGTACAGTATATAATTCTTTGACATCCTAGCAAAATCAACTGCCAAATCTCTGATATCTTCCTTAACCAAAATCCTGATAAAAGAAAGCATGAGCGTAAGCTTGCAAATTCAAAATGGTCGCTTCTTTATGCCACCGACCTTTCCACATTACTTGTGATTTTACTCAATACCGGCATCAGTGCTTATATTTAACTGCGGTCTTGTAGCTATTTTTGCAACCGTTCTGTTTGTGGAAAGAAATAAAACATTCCTTTGAATCAGATGGGAATTCCTTCCCCTGTGCAGCGATAGCAGAAACAAAAAATACGTCTTTACACTGAAAGCTGTGACTCATACAAACTATTTTTAAGACTGCGTACTCTATATTTACATCCAGTCTTATAAAAACGATCAATAATGGCCTTGCTATATAAAATAGCCTTACTATATAAAATTCTCTAAAACTTTATACGAGAGATTCAACATTAGTAAACAAAAATTTATATTCTTAAAAATGAGTTAATCTTTTGTAGAGATTGGTCATAAAGATTCCTGATAATATCCGTATTGTTTGTGTAATGTTACACTTCATCGTTTTCTTCCTCTTCCTATATTTGCTGTATTACTTTAAGACGTATGCAATCATGACTCTCTACAACTTCTTGGTCTTTGTAGTTCTTAGCAAAAAATTGTCCACAAATTGAGACTAACGATGATATTTTTTGATGTACGATCAAACGAACCGAAATAGGATACAAATATTACAGTGTAACTTTTAATAACATAATGTTAAATTAAAACACATGCATTATGCGTTACATCATATAAATGAATATGCCACTAACATTTTTATCGAGGGGCAATTTTCCGTCATAAATAAAAACATTCTTCTAGATTCTAGGTAGGTTTGGTTTACTTCGGAATGATATTAAAATTATGCAGAACTTATATTGGGAGTAAACAACATGCATGCTGACAGACAATGAATTCAATAAATACACAAAAATAGAAAGGGGCGTAAGACAAGGAGAAATAGAAAGAGGCGTAAGACAAGCATAATTTCTCACCGGAGAACAGTGAGGCGATTCTGGGTGAATTAGAAGTCCTACCAGTATTCCTTATTGGTGACCACATTCTTAACAATATAAGATATGCAGAATAAACCACGTTGATATAGATGTTAGTAAAGGAAACTCAGAAGGAAGGACTTGCCATCAATTGTAAGAAGCCAGAACATATGGCTTTCAACAAAATGACCAATCCAAGATTTGAACTACTACACCGAAATCAGAAGGCGGATTTCAAAAGGGAAATATGCCTTCCAAAAACTAAATAAAGTATTAAGGAACAGGAATATTTCGTAAGAAACAATGAAAAGTGAACTGGACCTTTTATGTAATATCGGTCATCCTATATGGTAGTAAATCTTGACTATCATTTTCATTTCAAGAAAAGACATTAGCCAACAGAAATGTGATTTTACAAGAGCATATTGAGAATATCATGAACTGAACACGTGAGCAACAACAAAGTTTTAAGAAAAATAGAAACAAATATGAAACTTATACCTAGAATCAGAAAAAAAAATTCAGCTAATATTTTTAGGGCACAAAATGAGGATAAAGGTCTTGGAAAATTTGACACAGGACATATTGCAGTCAAGATGGACAGAGTAAAGCAGCGTAAATGGTTGGCAAATCGGGATTTAGCAAAAATAGCAAAAAGACAATTTTTTGCTAAGAACTACAAAGACCAGGAAGTTGTAGAGAGTCATGATGAGATTTGTCTTGAAGGAAGACAACACATACAGGAGGAGGAAGAAAAAGATGAAGTGTAAGATTACATAAATAATACGGATACTGTGTAGTCGTATGGTCGCTGAATAGTTAATCACCTCAACAGTTCCTGGTTTAAAAGCCGGCAAGGAATTCATTTATGAGTAGGATGTATTGGGCAAATAGGGTATTCCTCTCCAGGTCAAGTCACGAGCCAATGTCTTCTAACTTAAAGACTAGTCTTGGTTACAAACAAGCCTCCGCACAAGAAGCCTCTATCCTGCCTTGCAATGGCGTATCAGCAACATAATTGCAGCATATATAGCAATGGAACCTATATAGCCCATTGTGCTAGATAGCCTTTGAAACTACAAGCAAGGTAGTTGACAGGTTTTGTTTTTAATCTTAATCTGTAGAGTGTGACTGTCATTAGCAGAACGGCCTTCTGTGGGAACTGATTTAGTTGCCGATGTCTCGGTTGCTAGATTAGAATATTAGAATTACGTTTCATTCTTAAAATCTCCCTCTCTCTCGTAATATATATATATATATATATATATATATATATATATATATATATATATATATATATATATATATATATATCAGAAAGTCCATTAAAATACGCGATCACAGTTTCGACCTGGCGGTCTCGTCGGGCGTTAATTTCAAAATTAAGTGGTCGCGTATTTTAATTGACTTCCTGATTTTTAAACTTAAAAGCTCTACATGTTATTTTTATTTTTACTTATTTTTTCTCATGTGTATTGATCATTTTTTAATACTACTCTTCTTTGGTCAGATTCAATTCATTAACATTCACACACACACACACACACACACATATATATATATATATTAGGTTTGTGCACAAATAATGACTTAATAATGTCGTTTTTTGAATTTAAAATTACGTCAAAAAACGACATTATTACGTCATTATTTTTGCACCAACCTAATATATATATCCACACACACATACACACACACACATATATATATATATATATATATATATATATATATATATATATATATATATATAAATTTATACATGCCTGCACACCAAGACCAATATATTATATAAAAGGGAAGACATAAGTTAAAACAATAAAACTTTTATTTTAATGGATTATTTCATCAAGAGAATCCGAGAAAAGAAAGTGTAATTACTTATAAAGTTACAACCAAGAACCGTAAGAAGTTAGTAAAAAATGTATATTTTATTACAAAATTTGAAAATGAACAAAATACGGGACATTCAGTGTATCCCTGAAAAGTTAGTACGTGACAGTGGACAGTATTATCCAACACGTCACATGTCCATTTTATAATAGCCGACCCTGCGCAGGTAGAAATGGGTTACCAGTAACATTCGTAATCAAACATAATTACAAAAAAAATAGCCTTTCATTAAATCCGTGAAATGTTTACGTATCATAAGCGTGACGTACCGAAAGTCGAGAAAAATGAGCACAGAATCTCACGCAACCTCATAGGCTACAATCTTCTGCAGTCATTGAGCTGTGGAATATATTAGCTTTGACATTGTATCATACATCAGAATTTATAACCAGATATTTTAAATAACTTTGCATGCGTTCGTCCTAAGTATTTCTTTTTGTCTATGTGTGCATCTGAACTTTTTTTGTATTGATAGCATGTATTATACAACCCATTTACTCGCCATTTTATTTAGCATCGACTTTTAGTATCCATTCTTTTCAAGTAAATAATTTTACGACAAACTAGAAACTTGGTATCGAAACAATATAAAAAATCTGCACGCCTGCTCCGTAGCTCGACTATTAAACTTACAGACGAATCACAGATTCGCCAGAGAAAGCCGCAACCTTCTCGTTTCTCCTTAGTGTATCGATATTAAATACATAAGTAATCGGTTTTCGACCACGAATAGTCGTTTCTCAATTCAGTGTCCAAAGAATCTTCCGAACCGAAAGAAACTGACGGAAACCACATTATACCATCGACGGTGCGTTTTTGAATCAGCTGTTATAATGGGAAAGAAGCTAGTCTGGATGGGTCAATATTAACATTGTATGGCGTATTCAAACAGAAATCGATTCGCTACTATGATGACAGCATTAACGTTTCGAAGGTGGCCCGTCTGAAAAGAAGAAAGAACCTTTGAGTAATGAGAGACTTGATAAGTATGTTAAAGGTCAATGAATATATTCACGTCTTGTTTCCTGCGGGGTCTGTAGCCACCTTCCGCTAGATCAGATGGTAAAGAATGCTGAAAATTAAGAGAATTTATTAGTTCCCTGTACATTTGGCACTAAAAAGATTGCATAACTATGTGTGTAATAAGGTTTCTGTTATTTTCAAACGTACGCGACATAAAATAAGAAAAAAAATTGTCGACTTCGGAAGTTTATTAATATGTTTGTGGTTAACAGCAGCTAATGTACATTAAATATTAGATATTGGCAAAGGTTCCAACCCGTCTTCTTTTTCATTCTGGAAATTAGGAAATTACTCTTCTTTTTCATGACATGACACTTTAGAACATCATGGCTTTCAACGACTTCCTGACCTAAGTTCGAAGTAAATTTTAAATCTATAGCCTCCCTCTGTGCTATCTATTCAAACTCATTGAAACAACGGTTCCCGTACGATCACCGAAGTTAATCAACGTCAAGCACGATCACTATCTAGATGGGTGACCACTTAGTATTATCAGGTACTGTAAGTTTTGAAATGCGGTTGGTGTAATGGATATTGAGTCAAAATTATTAATCGGAGAGACGAGTTTCGATTACAGTAAGGTTCGTTATATCCACTTATGCAGAAATAAGGTTTGAACCCACTTCTACTCCTCAGCTATGGGTTAATTAGAAAAACTTGTATCACAAAAATACATTCTTATCTCAAACGGAAATTGCACACAAATATTGAGATTTCGACATTAATTAACACATAGGGGTTGATATGCCGCTAAACAAAAGAAATCAACCAACCAACGTATTAAAACACGCATTATTTTGCTTGACGCGTGATTGCATGTATTTTGTCATGTTGAATTGATAATGTTAATTATATTTTATGAATATGTCCTGAAGATGGTTTATTAGACCGAAATGTCCGACGTTGACATTATATTAACATTAAAACAGCATAATTGCATATAAGGATTTTTGTTTGTTTTTTCCGTATATTTTTCTTCATACTGTCGGATCTATATCCATATATTTGCTTACATACATATATATATATATATATATATATATATATATATATATATATATATATATATATATATATATATATATGTATATACAATGTGTGATTGAAAACTATCTCCTTGTTATGAATACTTCTAATTTATTTATTAACTATAATTTTTGAAAGAATTAATCGATTTGTTTAACATCTGATGTTGTTGGAACATTATTCTATATTATAGTGGCTATTTCTTATTGTAAATTGATGTTTCGAATGCGCAGGCCAAAATCAGTAATACTCACAGTTTAATAAAAAAAAGTCGGCTATTTCAAATAAGAAGGGGATCCACTATAATAACATAAACTCTCTCTCTTCATATATATATATATATATATATATATATATATATATATATATATATATATATATATATATATATATATATATATATATGTATATATACATGTAATTTATTAAAAAATTATGATATGAATATGTTATAAAATCGCTACAAAAATAGCCTTTTTGTTATCAAAATCAAGTGATTGTGTTGATGGTGATACCACCATCACGTGATAAGGCACCAGAAGTGTTGAAACAATATGGCTATTTTTGTAGTGATTTTATAACATATTTATGTCAGAATTTTCGAATAAATTATATTTGCTTTACTTTTGCCATATATATATATATATATATATATATATATATATATATATATATATATATATATATATGTATATATATATATATATATATATATATATATAAATATATGACAGACGACAGTGACATCAAAACTTGGCAGCAGTTGTTATTTTTAAGCTGAAACGCAAAAAAGACCTGTCGACATTGGCTTCAAGCATATTCCAGAATGTCGCGCTCGTTGTTGACTTCCCACTTTTATATATACAAACGCGCTATCTCTGATATTGAGCACTTTGACCCCTGAATATAACATACTTTAATGCTATAGTTTTATAATATATATATATATATATATATATATATATATATATATATAGTGGCAACCATATTTGCGAAGAATGTCTTGCTCTAGTCTTCCAGAAGAGGTGAGACATATTCTCCCAATGAAACGTATCGTTTGAAACAACTCCGTTCGCAGAAAAGACGTCTGTGCTGCTGAGAGACACGGTCACGAATGTTCGTTAACTTTATTTATGGATGCACGTAAGAAAAAGTCTTTTCAGTTTAGAATAGCGTGTGACCTAAAGGATGACAAAAAACCCTGCCCAAAATTAATAGTAATGGTTACCAATTCCAGGTCATTAAGAATTAGGGTTTATTCATCTGGACGATTGGATTGATTTATTTGTGTGGCTTGCGGGCAGTTTGCTGAAAAAGAGATGAACACGCACGTGCCTCTCCGGTGTCATCATCTTGACAAAATGTATAAAATGTAGTTTACTCATATAAAACTCTCTAAATCAACTAAAGCAGTGGATTTGTTTTTGAAAGAAAGATGGCAAACTTCCAAGTATTTATCGATGCATGATTGTAGTGCTTTGTGCATATAACGCAGTATCTGTCAATATTCATATCTATTTTTATGCACACTCATATATTGTAACAAAATAACGTATATATTGTAACAAAATAACGTATATATTGTAACAAAATGTTGCCTCGTTGTTACAAAAGTGGATGGAAAACCCTAATTTAATACATTTTCCAACACATTTGTATCATTCTTATCCATAAACAATTTCTTTCTTTCTTTCTTTCTTTCTTTCGTCGGAATTCTTAGGCCGATCTATTGCTAAGTTTACTGAAGAAATGTTATGTTCCTTTTATTACTCCCATAAGTGTCTGACTCACCCTGATATACACTATCTTTACAAGAGCTGGGTCTGACCAAGGCTGGATTACTGGCGCCATATCTGGGCTGGAGAGTCCCATTCATCACTTACCAGTCTTCGTAGAGTTCAGAAGCGTCTAATTTGGACTATCAAAATTTATATGCTATGTCTCTTCAGAATGTTGGTGATCACAGCCCTCTTCTGTTAGAATTTTTAGGTACCTTGGTATTAGTGAGCCAGTCAAAATGAGCTGACTCATTTTATAGTTCACCATTAGAAGGGTTAACCAATCAGAAGGCTCAAAATATTCAATGTGACGTGTATAAAGGCGGCCATGTTTTTTCCGAATATTCACTGGCAGCCTTTAATATCGAAAACTGAAGAATTACAGAACAGCTGCTGGTGGTATTGGCGATATAGTGCGATCCAGTTGAGTGTCTGACTCGTGAGTATTAATCTTTAACATTGTTTCATTGAACAGATTACGTACTGCGCTGTATTCTATATTCATAGACTATGGTGAACATGGTCAACATCTACTATTTCTTACTTCTACGTTTAAGCAATTGTCACATTGTAAACATAATCCTCCCTGCTTCCTGTTTTCGTTAAAGCCTTTTCATTGTCAACACAGGAGTAGGTAGGTCCGACTACTGTCCCGTTCAAACTCTTTCCCGTTTTTTTTTTAACAGGAGTAGAGGTTTATCTCCTGTTTAGGATTGGTTTTCTGATTCCTCCAAAAATCTTTTCATAGTCTTGCACTCCCAGTAACCTCATGAGTCTTAGTAGCATTTTTGCCTTGCTTGGAGCGAAGTGATTTAAAAAAAAAGGGTCCCTGCTACCCTCAGTATCCATCTGGGGAACTATATATATCTTTGTCTTATTGAGTTTCTTCAGTTATAATGAAATTGTATCCTATTGTCTGATATATAAAGAAAAATGACCTTTTCTTCGTTTCGACTGAAATTTCCTTAGGATGTCAAATTTTAATTTTCCGTATTGTCAGATAGTTAACATTATGTAACTGCTAGATTCTTATGTCTCTAGTTATTTAACAGCATGACTCGATTTTTTAGGTTAATATTTTCGTTTTGCCGCAATTTGCAGTTATAGGCGAAACGTCGCGTAGTGCAGACTATTGTATGTTCAGTTTCCTTATATTCCACAGTAAATTTCTTATAACTGTTCTGTACACCGTGATATGTTATGTGCTTAGTATTGACTTATTCTACATCCTGCGTTTCTATGACGGATTGAAGATATGTGACGTCATTTCTTTCATTCTAATTATAGGTAACAGTTTCTGTTTTAGAAAGATTTCTCTTCAGTCCTATAGTTTTGGTACACTTGGTAGATGATGTTGATGTTTTTTTGTTCAAGAACATTCTTATCCCAAGTATAGATACCGATATCATACGAGCACGTAGGTACTCCAGCATCTCTTAGATTGTTTACAACATCGGGTATGCATGATTATTCAGGTGAGAGCTACAGATTATAATTAGCTGTTACTAATTTTTTAAGCATTTCAATTTTTATACAATCGGTTATAGGAAAAGTGCAAATAAATTTTTATATTCCAGAACAAGGAATAGGAAAATCAATGAAAAAGTGGAACATGTTTTTTTTTCGTTGAATGCATTTTACCTTTAAGACTGCATATAATTAAAGTGATATTTACGTTGTGACTACATATACGCCAGAGAAATTGTAGGGGATTTATAACTGAGCAAATAATTATAAACATCTTGCATTTATATGTACAAAAATACTTGTAAAAATGACAAAACAGCAAAACGAGTGTTATTTATTATCTGGTTACTATTTGTTTTTAGTGACATGAGAGACAGGGATAATGAAGTAAAATTGTGAGTTTGGGATCAAATGTAGATCAAATATGGATGGAAATCCGACAGAATGATAAGATAAAGAATAAATAAATGTATACAGATTTTCACGTAAGTTTCTTTTTTTTTTTTTTTTTTTTTTTATAGATGCACGTAATGAGGGTCCAGATAATTTCGTCGGAAAATACAAGATGTACTAAGGGTTTTTTTTTTTTACCTTAAATTTTTGTTGAATGCTAAGACATAAATGTTACTATCATTGTCTGAAAACGTAAAGGAAATTAAATTTCCGTTGATGCACGCGATGACGGCCTGTACATGTCTGCCTGCCCAATAGTGAGAATGTCACGTGTTTGTTTGTAGAGGAGAATATAGAGTTCGAATATCACTGGTTTAGGAGGAGTAAATTAGTGATAATTATTTTATTATAATTATTTTTTTCACTTTTAATTAATTTTAATTTATTTTTTATATACACGGTACAGTCACGGTTTATTTCCATTTTAATTATAGTGTTTCATTATGAATACGACAAAAAGAATGCTAGGATTTTAAACTTTTTAATTAATTTTTTTTCTTTAACATTTATTTTAATTATTTAGTCTCGCCAATTTATCTTTTTCTGTTTGTATATAAGTGCGGTGTGATGTAATGTCTAACGGCTCGAAAAGAGAACTCGGAGCTCTGAGTTCGAATCACAATCGGGTTCGTTAAACTCACCTACGCGCCAATGCCCTTGGAAAATGTATGAATCCATCGCTTTTACCCGCAGCTATGAGTTCAATAACAGGACAGAGTGTGTCCGGTAGTCTATAACAAGCCTACCGAAGAAAGAAACGTCTACCTACTGTAAGAAAAATCTTCTGTCTAGTCAGGCATGACCTGAAAGCGACATAATCGCTTGACTGTATCAAACATGGTACTTGATTGGCTGTTATGAATTTTTATCACTTTCGTTATCAAGTATACTAGGTCTTCTTAGAAAGCTGAAATGTTTCATGAAACACATATTTAAAAAAAATAAATAGCCCTTTTAAGATTGAAATAGACCTTTCAAGATCTTCAAAATCCAAGTACATTTCATTTCATACAGGCATTTAATTTTGATGAAAGCAACTCTTTCGTATGCGTTTATTGAGAAATAGCTGTTTACGTGGGCAAATATACACGCTTTATCCTTATCGTAAAAACGTATACCTTAAACAGCTTCTGAAAGCCCATTAATTGGTGTGTTGGATTACTGTTATGGTCCGGTTCCTTGTACCACGGCGATAGTCCAATAAAGAAGAACTCGAACACTGGTATGGAATAACACAGATATATTACAAACAGGAATATATACAGAGAAGTAGAAGTGTTAGTATGAACAATCAGGTTTAGTAAAGAGAACAATGTAGTCTCGACCAGTATCACTATTCCAATATCTTGCAGTAATTGTCTGAACGCGACTCTGTTTCGGACTGCCTCTGACTCGACTTGAACTACTGACTCCACTTGAACTACTGACTCCTTGGCGCAGTATTTATTAAGTATGGAATAGTCCATTATTATTATTATGGGTAAGATCCCATAACAATTACAAACGGCGATTGTCTCCCTTTCGTTGAGATAGTCAGGTGACGACCGGTGAACGACGTCAGTAGATTGACTGACGAAGGACAGTTGTGTTGTACAGCCCAGAGAAGAAGGAAGTCCCTAACCCAAAGCTGTACGTCTTACAGGAAAAAAGATATGGCCTAACTAGGTTCGTAGAGAAGCTGCCGTAACTCCAGTTTCTCCTTCGGGAAGTATTACAAGTAAGGCTGCATTTTTTTACACATTGTTTTTTGTTGCATATATGTTATAATTTCTCTACATGGGACACGTGCATATGTGTATATATCTAATTTTATGTATGACGTAACATTATGAAACACTCTGAGAACTAAGCAGGTTCGTCATTTCTTTTTCCCTTCATCTATTCCGTTACGTCCATGACATATCAGTGTTGCTGTATCATGGATAACGCCAGAAACGTAAATGGGAGAATAAATCTTTCTTCCATAGCTCTCCTCTCTTTACAGATGGGCGTAGACCTTCCCCAAATCTTTCCCCATTACCATACATGGGCCAATTATCCCACCGCACTGGCTCAATGTGTGCTTGTAGATGCTTGCAGCACCTTGTATTCGTAAGCAGTCATCAAACTAGGCACTGACCAGTTTTATTGTTGCTTAACTTCGGTGACTGAACAACAACCCGTCTTTTAACCTAATATAGCCACATACAAGAAAGTATATAAATCCAAGCCAATATTTAAAAAAAAAATGAAATATATACAATTGCGTAGCAATGTACGGGTCTATATATGTATGTGTGTGTGTAAGTAAGGGTGTGTTCGTCGAGGAATTCTTTTTCTTATTAAATCTTTTCAGCTTTATTTTTAGAATCCTTGACATGAATAGATAACTTGCGGAAAGTTAATACATCTTCTGGACATTGAATAATACATATAAACCCCTGGGCCCAGCCCCAAATACATTTCGCTGTAAAAGCAATAATAAACAGAGGGCAGTGACTTTTTTTTTTTTTTACCTTTTTATAAGTTTTAAAAAATTTCTTTCCTTCCTTTTACACTTCCAATTATTTTTTTTTTCTTTTTCTAACGTGAAATCATCTGATACTGACGACGGGGAAATATTGCCTGTCTGTATCCGGAAAAGAGGAAAAAAGAATAACGGTCAGAGAAAGAGAGATGGAGAGAAAGAGAAGGCAAGTGTGAGGTGCAAATAGAGGGGGTGGAAGATAAAAAATATTGAAGAAATTGCCAAGTGAATATGCAAGTATACTAAAAGTGATTAAGACGAAACGAAGTAAAAAGAAACCATTCAAAACCTTTCTTTTCGTGATTAGTTTGTATCTAGACAGCCTTGTGGTTAGAAATCAGGTCGTGGTATTCTTTTGTGTAAAATGCAAGTGCAGATATGATTAAATCATTCGTTCAGAATTCATCTCCTGGTCTTTTATTCGGTTGGTGCAAAAATAATGACGTAATAATGTCGTTTTTTGACGTTACGTCAAAAAACGACATTATTACGTCATTATTTTTGCACCAGCCTAATAGCACGAAATGTTATTTAAGTTTAAAGTAATCTTTACCGTGTCACAATATTAAAAAAATCCTCCATTTGAAAAATCCCCATTTTTTTCTTTAAGGACTATTGATAAGATACTGCAAATATGCTTTTTTATTTAATTTTTTGTGTTCGTACATGTGTTTTCTTTTTGGACAAAAAAGTGTGTAAAAAGTGTCCAAAATTTCTACATATCTGAGCTTTTTCGGCACTTCTTTTAACCATTATTAAGGGCTACTTAAAAAAAAAAAAATAACTAAATATGTTTTTTTATGTATGTGTCTAAAGTAATATGAATATTTTATTTTTCATACACGGTCAACACATTGTAGTTAATATTACTGAGTGTTGTGTTTTCTTTTTTATTATTAGGGCTTTCATTATTTTATCTTTGTTACATGTGGATGAGTCAATTATACTTTAATTTTCTACTAGTATGTTTCGGATGGAGTTTGCTAGTTTTTGTTTGTGAGTCCTAATTGAGCAATGATCGGGTAGGGGTAACGTAAGTCGTCTAGATAGGCATGTGGTAGTATGTCCAATGTAATTGTTTATGCGTTTGGTTCGATCAGGAACACAGTTACTAAAGGGGCATTTGAACTCGTAAATAATATTGTTTTTTTTTAGTTCGGATTTTGCTGGTGTATTGTTAATTTTATGATAAGATTAGCTTTTTCTAATAGATAATTAATTTTATTTTCTTGTTCAGGTCGACTGGGGTTGTATATTTTAAAGATTAAAAATAATAGTCCTAATAATAGAAAGGAATTATAAAACAATACGCTTGAGTAAATGAATGGTGGAACAGAGTTTAGAAGAAACAACATATTTAATGAGAGCTGCAAAGAAGGGGAAGTTGTAGAAAGCCACGATGGCCTACGTCTTGAGGGGACAGTAAATGTAAAGAAGAAAATTAAAACATTCTGCAAAACAGTAATATCTATTTTCCTATATGTCAGCAGATGCTTGAAAATCACAGGAAAAGATTTAAGAGATCTGGTTTTACAGAAGAGTGTAGATAATACCATAGACAGAGGAAGTAATTAAGGAAAACTTCATTTTGAAAAGAGAAAAATAAAGAACTGTCAGGGTTTAGCTTTCTACGACATATTATAAGAAAAAATGTCATGGGTATTTCTCAGGACAAAAAAAGACATCTTCGTTGGACTTTGGTATTTATCATAACCACTAACTACCAGTGTCCCCACCGCTCTAGATCTCTGCGTCCAGACTTGATTTGCAGAACCATCTATAGATCCAACAACGAATTGCAAAACAAAATCTTATTCAATATATGTCTATATTTCTGAGATGATGCATTATAATTATTTATAATCTTTATAATTCTTCGGACTGTTGCCATATTCACAACGTTTCGGCAGTTGTACGCTCCGGCATTCTTCAGGTTATAATTTCGAACTGATTTATTCATTTCGTCCACTGGAGTGAATCAAGGTTTTCAACTATAGAAAAAATACGAAAAACAAATATCGAAATCCGCCTGCCCACAAATCGCTACTTGCACTTTTAAAAACAAATAGCACGAATTGGAAGTTTAGTATCCAAAAAGAAAAAAAAAAACAACATTCAGCCTTTTCTTTATTTTTTATTACTAACTCATTTTAATTTGGTGTCTATCTATATTTCAGAAAAAATACGAAAAACAAATATCGAAATCCGCCTGCCCACAAATCGCTACTTGCACTTTTAAAAACAAATAGCACGAATTGGAAGTTTAGTATCCAAAAAAAAAAAAAAAACAACATTCAGCCTTTTCTTTATTTTTTATTACTAACTCATTTTAATTTGGTGTCTATCTATATTTCAGAAATGAGGTATTATGTACAGTATTTACATTATTCGGACTATTGTCCTCATCTTTGTCGCCATATTTATCACAACATTTCGGCCGTTGTACGCTCCGGCCTTCTTCAGGTGGTTGTCCTCAAGGACACATGGCACAGTGGATAAAGGCGTTGGTTAGATCCAGTGACAGACCCAAAGAGTGTGAGTTCAATACCCGGTTAAGGCAGGGGAGAACTTTCAGAGGGAAAATTAGCAGGAGATAACTGATAAGTGACATCCATCAAACATGGCACGTGGAACTAGAACAGTCTACCCCAGTGATCGAAATAAAGGGTTCAGTTCGAAATTCCAACCACATGAAGAAGGCCGGAGCATACAACGGCCGAAACATTGTGATAAATATGGCGACAAAGATGAGGACAATAGTCCGAATAATGTAAATACTGTTCATTTTAATTTATGTTTCAAATACTTATTGTTACTATGTTATTAAAGAATTTTTACAAAATAATACATTAGTGAATTTAGTATAGTGATTTTATGTCATTAAGAATTTGACAGGAAATACTTATTTTGTGTACAATGCGTATAATCGACAGGTTTACATAGATTTAGTCGAATGGAATAAACAAATTTGAGAACCACTGTTCTGTAGCGATGTTTCAATATGCATGAGCTTTGTTGTCCTGCGTGAAGAAGCAACAGCTGCATTAAAATTTAAACTGAATTTTCCCACCAACAAATCCATCAAATGATAAACGATAAAGAAAAAATAGTCATCTAGTAATAAACAAATCTAATAAATCTGGTTTTCTTAAATATCGTGGAAAATTTGTTCGTATGAGGAAAAACGGTAGAGTGCCAGGAATGCTTGGTGCTTAAATTGACCATAAAAGCATTCACGACATACATGAATGCCGTTACTTAAAGTCTACAAAGACATGGATAAATGCATTTAGGGGAAGTTTGGGAGCGACGAGAGTAACAAAAAAACTTAATGTATAGTCATTATTGCTATCAAGAAAAAAATTCAAAGGACTCAACATCATCCATGCGGAATATATCTAAATTAAAAATGGAAGTTTTCTGCATGATAATCAGGTCGTAAACCATACACTGGGAGGCTACGACATCTTCTGAAGATGTCTGTGAAGGATATGATGCGAAAATGGTGCAATATAGTTCTCAAATGACTCATAATTCATAGAACTATTGCGCAAATATCCTCTGATGTAAAAGAATTCACAGTTGAGCCAGTTTTGAATAACCGTAAATCTAAAGGATGATGTCAATTTAAGAATAAATCGAAAAAGAAACTCCAAAAAACAGCGATGGTGTATCTACTTGGACACTGTTTGCAATGTCAGAAAACTTTTCTCATGAGGAAAGCATTCTCGTGTCGCAGGTTAGCGGTGGTGGGACAGCAAGAAGAGGCAATAGGACTTCATTAAGGCCATTAAATACAAAATCCGAGAGAACTCAACAACATTCATGCGTAGGATAGCAGTTGAGCTAAACGTGAATATAGACCGTCAAAAAGTCCATGCATGATGACCAGAGACATCAATCATATAACAGGACACCAAGTCACCTATCTCATATTCCATAAACGTCAAATGGCTGTAAATATCAGAATGTGTTTATGTAGCTTAAGAACCATGTGTCCACTGTTGATTAAACTATTCTCAGACTACATCTTCTTCATAGTGGACGCTCTTTTGAATTATTGTAATACTTGGTACCTGACAGAATTAATACTTGATGTCAATAACACTTTCAAAACCAAGCATGAAATCCCATGTTATGGTCTTGGGTGTTGTTGCTTCTGACCGGTAACGATGCCTCTTTGCAAAAAGAGGTATGAACCGAGATGTCCAATTACTTTGTGGTTAAGTGTTGCGCAGCTTTGCAAAAGCGTGTTCAAGTTTTAATTGAAAGTTATGGAGGCACATTTGAACAGATTATTCGTTTTGATATTATCCATGAGTTTTTATTAATATCCTCTTTCTGAATGAAAGCGAGATTCTAAAGTCGTAGAAATTTTGCAAGCTTTTCTTTCTTATCCTGTATAGATATCGATAAAGTTAGAGAGATTGATCTAATCAACTATTGATAGTAACAGGTAAAGTTTGATAGAAATAAAGATACTGCGGTATAATACGAACAAACTGAGATAGATAAATAAAGGGAGTTTGGGTCGGGTGGGAACAGTTTTCGTTGGATGATTATGATCGACTGTTGTATTCACAGGTCTTCAGTACATATCAGCTATTCAGAGCAATAACTTATAATCGTTCAAGGAAATTGTATCCTGATCAGTTCGTTGATGGATACTGGACACAATCCAACTATAAGGTTAAATGTGTGACTCCTCTCTTTATATTCTCCTTCATATTTAACTCTTTCTTTTTCCCTTATAACTGTCACTACGCTTCCTTTCCTTGGCCTCCTTACTTGGCTCGAAGTAAACTACGTCATAGTTTATAGGTGTCTGCCCACTTTCATTAAACTGTCCGTATATTCATACTTGCAATTTTTAATACTATTTTTCTTTCAAGGGTTTTGAAGTGACATGTCCTTTGTTGGATTAGCGCTGCATAATCTCAAATTTTGTTTTTTACAAATAACAGAAATCACAAAACTTGGAAACGTTCAACAGTCACAAAAACTAAAATATGTAGCATGTGTAATAGGAAGACAAAATAATTACATGATGAAAATGTTGCCTTCCTCACTAACTTAAACAAAGCGTTAGGAAGGAAATCCTTCCCAGTACTAGAAAATGCGATAACAATGAACTTGAGAAACCTATTTTGCTAAAAAACTTAGTTTTTAAATAAAATCCTGCCAACAGAAACGTTAATGTATACCAAATGTTTCCTTATAAGGAGACGCTTAATCTAACGATTAGCAATAAAGATGATGAAAAACATACTACACTTTCATCTTAATACGATGATTAAGGAGTGAAAAAGGTCAACTTGAGATCGGTTTTTCGGTCAGTTGATATCGAATGTACTTTTTTTTAATAAGGAAACAGCTAATCTCACCATTCATATTACCGTTTTCAAATAGAAGAAAAGGTGGATATGAAGATTGCATTGTGCCAATATACGAAATAAGTTATGTCTGTGTGCTTCGAAAATCAGTATTCAATATTCTGGTTCGGATAAACAGTAACAAAAAACATGTAGTACGACTAAAGTAACGGTGCACAACTCAAAACTAATATCCACGGGTGTAAAATCAGCCCAAAGAACTTGCCCCTTTGGGCAGATTTTACACCCGTGTGCTGCTAACTAATCACTTTGGCTTCCAACTGACATTCAAGTTTCTTCAAATTTCAAAGAAAGTCTGATATCTAAAACACAGTACTAAAAAAAAATAGGCATCTTCGTTGAACTTTGGTATTTATCATAACCACTACCAGTGTCACCACCGCTCTAGATCTCTGCGTCCAGACTTGATTTGCAGAACCATCTATAGATCCAAAAACGAATTGCAAAACAAAATCTTATTCAATATATGTCTATATTTCTGAGATGATGCATTGTAATTATTTATAATCTTTATAATTCTTCGGACTGTTGCCATATTCACAACGTTTCGGCAGTTGTACGCTCCGGCATTATTCAGGTTATAATTTCGAACTGATTTATTCATTTCGTCCACTGGAGTAGATTGTTCTTGTTCCACGTGTCATGCCTCCTCTTCCGGATCTCTCTCTTGTCTTCCATTAATCAAACTCTCCAAGTTTTTTATCCAGTGGATGCATGACCCGTTGGATAAAAGAGTTGGTTGGATCCAGTAATTTGACCCAAAGAATTGTGGTACTGCAGTGGTGTACAGAAACTTGGAGAATTGCGTTAAAGAGAGATAACCCAAGAGGCTTGGCACGTGGAACTAGAACAATCTACCCGTCGACTAAATAGAGGGTTCAGTTTGAAATTCCAATATAATTATAAATTATAAATTTCAACCGACAGTAACTGCAATTGTTCATTCAATGAATAGCAAATTTTTCCTGTATGGAAACGGTTATTGTGGCACTTACCATTAGCTAAAGAGGTGAGGAACTCCCAGAAATCCAATACTATTAACCAATGAAGGCTCGAAGAGACGAGATCTTAAAGATCGGTCTACAATAGGTGACTCTTTTATGCTTCTTTTTTGATCCTTGTGTAAGATTTCTTTTCAATTCTTTGTTTACTTCTAGAATTGCTATATTTATACCACATCTTTTCTGAAATAATTCACTTACGAATTTTTCTTTCTTTGTTTCTTTTTTTCACTGCCCAGTTCTGAATTTTGATATTTGCTCTTATTCATCTTTTTTTTCCTAGCTTTTTGTTCGGATTATTTCATCTTTTCATTACATTCACCATTTCCTTCACGCGAAAGGATCTGCTCCATAAAAAAATGTCAACGCATTTATTAATTAAAAGCGCACTTGACAGGTGAAAGAATACTCAATGAAGCGTCATCTATGCATAGCGTTTTATATATTTTCATTTATTGGATCACTCATTCATTGTACAATCCAGAGTGAAAAGATAAATAAATAAATACGGAAAAATAGGAAAGAGAAATAGCCGAGAGCTTTCATTACTTTGCAGAATAAATTGCGAGAAGTGATGAAAATGTGATATGGAATTTGGATTAGATGCAATATTTTATGCAGATTCTGTAGAATATTTTATACAAATCAGGGTACGGGGAAAAGTTCATAGGTTTATTATGAAGGAGTAATTCTAGAGCTGTGAAATGTTTAAATTCTTCTGAGTAATAACTGAATTGGCTATTCAAAGAAGACTTCAAAAGTAACTAGTAACAACCTATCCTGAAAATGGACAAAATAAGACATCGTTGTGTTATAAACTACTTTCTAAAAAAGAGTTTAGCCCTCATAGAGATTCATTTTGACATTAGTTGCAACAAGAGGATATGGTGCTCTAGTTTTATCTACATTGCAAAAGTGGGCAGTTGAATTTAGGAAGTGGGAGGATAGTCTTGAATATGAACCAAGCTTTGAATGTTCTGTAACTGAAAACACTGAGGAAAACGTTGATCGTGTTTAAGGAATGGTGATAGATGGCAGCCGATTGATTATACATAAAATAGCCGATTCTCTTAGCATATCCCATGAGGGAATTGGGAATATTCTGAACAATGAATCTGGCATTAAGAAGTGAGGTGAGTGCCATGATTTTTGCCACCTGATCAAACCCGCACAAGGCTGATCAAATCACAGAAAAATCTGAATTGTTCGTGGTAGATCCTGCAAGATTCCTTGAACGTTTTCGAACCCAGGATGAGTGTTCGGTTAATCACATTGAGACAGACAATCGATACAGTGGAAACACACCTCCAATCCTGTTCAAAAGATAATATGAAGGGTAGGTCATGGCCGCAGGTTTTTGAGATGCAAAATACATTGTGTTTATTATATCTTGAAAAGGTCCACAACGTTAATGGAGAGTACTATGTCAACTTACTG
>OZ010577.1:81774310-81859310 GCA_963932145.1 Acanthosepion lycidas | reverse complement strand
TCTCTTGCTTGGTTTTACTTTTCGTCATTAGAATAATGCAGTATCCTTTTCTTTTTTAGAGTTAGGTATCGGTTGTCTGGCATAAAAATAAGATTCCTAAGCGGTTATTATAAAGGTATATTAGCATCGATTTTTATAAATGAATTCTTGGATTGGCTGATGTAATAAATAAAAAAGCTCACACTATATCGAGTGAAATGCGTTTCATACAACATTAGAGCCTTTATTTAAAATACACATGGCTGTATCATTATTTCTTCCATATGTCAATGTTTCTAAATATACATTACCTGATAGCTCTTCATTCTTCTGTTATGTGCCGTGTCCCTTCAGGACATAGACAATACTGATTCTTTAGCCCTTTCCTTCCCCTATAGCCGTAAGTAATAATTGACTATTGTCAACAACCTTTTTGACTCCGCTCAGTCATCCATTTACACAAGCCTTACATAAATCACTAGTTCTTCCGGTCTGACTTCTTTTTTTTTTCTTTTTTTTACTAGTGCTTACTCTATACAAAGTGCAAATGCTACTCAGGATAGTGTTGCTGAAGGTACCTTTTTGTGTGAGCGATAAGAGCAAGAGGGTTAGTTTATGCAAATATGCGGAAAAAGTATTGGTTAACCATAGACTTGAAGAGGTTAAGATTGTAGAGGTCGAGAAAATATGCTCCTCAGATTCTGTTCCACAAAGCAACAGTTCTTGAGAAGAGGCTGTCTAGGGGGAACTCATTGCTTACTAAGCGAATGCGAAGATAATGGGTTTGATTTGCCTCAATGTATATGGCGTGCCGGGTCATTTGTGGGAAGGTTAGATTTGGGGGAACTAAGGAATGTAGTTTGCCTTAAGATTTTCCATGGAAATATTAGTATAGTAGCGAGAGGCTTCCAACGTTTCGTTTAATGGAAACTTGCTATTTTTTTGACGTACGGTGGCCGTTAGTAATTAAGTATAACTGAAGACTTTAATGTTAAGATAAAACAGCATTTAATTACAACTAAAAATAAATACTTAAGAAGAACAAAGAAGTAAAAGTCAATCAAATATAATTAACAATTTCAGTGAATAACTTGTTAGTAGCAAGGCTCGGCTTAACGTTCGGTATATCTTAAATCAAAATCCAAGTCATCCTTTCACAATAATGCACACTAAGTCGACTGGATAGTTCCATACAATAGTCACATAATAATCACCCTAATCCGTAGCCTGACACTGCTATTTATACATCTGTCGGAAAAATATATTCACAAGTGCAGAGTGTCACTCAAACATGGGTATCAATAGTTACTCATTTTCTTCCTATATGACATTATATATCACTTACAAGGCCACAGAGATTCGTTCGGGGTCTATCAAGTCTAGAAACTGAAGACTGGACAAGCATCAGTACTCCATTTTCAACCTGTACAAGAGCCACTTGATATAAAGCGTTACAGATGAAAATATAAGGGACACAGTGTATGAGGTTATGTGATGAAGAGAATTGTTAATCCTAGATTTGAACAGGTTAAGATTGTAGCTTTCTATAGGGCCTGTGAGTTTTAACATTATCTAGTCCCTCTTTTTTCATTATATATCCCAGAAATATCGACTGTTTTCTGATGTTAATTAAAATTATGTCGTTTTAGTTCCTATTTTCGTTATAGACTTCTCGTTGCTCATATTTCAATTTTGTAGATCTCTGTTGCTTTGAGTATTTTCTTGATCTGTACAAAAATTCTCCTCATTCCCTGATATATTCAAGATTAGATATTACAAAGCGGTTCAACACTTCTAGCAAAATATACCAAAGTCATATTACTTTGTTTATATAGTGGATGATATCTTTTGATATTTCAATGCAACTTCAGATTTATGTCGCATTTTCCATTGTCAATTAATGTATTAATTCACCTGCTTATAATTTATGCAAAACAGTCGCATTGGTGGTGTAATGGATATCGACTCGGAATGAAAGATCGGACAGTCGAGTTCGAATTGCAGTCGGATTCATTAGTTTCATTTACGCGCAAATGCCCTTGAGAGAGGTATGAATCTATTTCTTCTCCCCCAGCTCTGGGTTAAATAACAAGAAACTGAGTTCTATAGTCTTAGTTGGCAAACAGTTTACCGCAGAAAGAAACGGCAACCTACTGCGGAAAAATCTTAAACTTACTCAGTTATATATCGAAAGAAGCATGATCGTCCAAGCGTGTATCGCAAATTACGCTAACCTGACTGAAGCAATCACGGAATGCATGTTGATATAAAAATGCTTGAGATTCTCCAGGCAGTAGTTAAAAGTCTGCAATATATCTGAAAATGCAGAAGTGGGGATTTTATTGCAGTAAACCAGAATGTTTTAATAAATGAGAAAGAACAAAATACAGCAATATCAATAACGCCATTGTAGCACCTTAAAAATTGTAAGGTATAAGGTTTATATTTCTCCACTGTAATCCTCCCTAAATGTAAGCCGCTATCGCCCGCTGGCGGGCCGCCGTTGGCAACACCGTCGGACCTCTGGTGGTAGCCACTGGTGGGCTTCTAGCCGTCCGACAATGGTAACATTGCCGAGAGGAACACGCCGTCAGTCCGACAGCGGGACACCAGCGGTAAACGCTCGTGGCATGCGACTCAGTTGCATATTGGTGGCTTGCGTATAAAGCACTTATTTATTGTATTGCTAGTTTAGTGGCTTAATTTATTACTTTTTATATGAAATATAAAACTTTTACTGTACAATACTGTTTTTGGAATCATCGACGTTTAAATTAAACGTAATTACTCAATAAGAACTAAACAGAAAATGTTTCTAAAAGAATACAAAAATGTCCGCTTAGTTCTCCAAGTGAGTTTTAAGGACCCTGAATAATTTTAGTCTCATTTATGGAAGTGAAGTAAACATATTTGTACGTAAGAAGAAAAAACAACGGCAACGGTCAAATTTCTAATTAAGACAATAGATATAGAAATCCCGGTCTGTGATGTAGTCAAAATTCCCTTCCAAAGGGGCAAATTTCGTATTTAACACATTACAACTTCTAATGGGGTGGGGTTCATTATTCCAGATATACAAGGGTGGGTTGAAAATTTCTTAGACCAAGCATGAAACAGCGATGCTTGAGCTGTGAAATCTTGCATGGATTCATTTCAACTCTTCTTATTAATAACTGCATTGTTTTTTTTTAACGTGAAGTTCACCTTGTATAAGGCCCAGAAGTCACTCGAGATACAGGGTGAGAGTAAGAAACATATGTAGATAAGAAAATAAGATGACAGTTAACCCCAGATTTGAACAGCTTAGGATTTAGTGATAGTGGAAACATCATCTTGGGAGTCGGTTCCACGGGGCATTAGTTCGCGGGAAGAAGCTGTTCGAGTGGAACTTCTTATTAATGGAATACGAGGCAATGTGGTTGGTTTCCTACAATAGGAGTGTCATGTCGGTTACTAGACCAATATTCTTATATTTTCCAGATTAAAATTGTTTAAACATTTTTGCACTGACACTAAATACGAGAAAAATTGTTTCAAGAATTTTGTTAGCGTTATTCGAAATCGGTTGTTTAGAGACAAAGAAAACAGGGAAAGCGGGCAAAATATGGCAAATATTTGTATTAATTAGACTGAATACTGTGTTGTTGTACACTAAGATCCAATTGATATCAATCGTTTGAAAGACAGAGTCAAGTTAAACCAATTTGTCACTTATAAAATTAATTTCAGCAAGATTCCAGAGAATTCAAAAAGGAAGAAAAAAGCAATTACGCAGGAGAGGATTAAACATGTGCGAATTTAACTGAATCAGATTTTAAGCTTTGAGACTAACTTCTTTCAAAACAGTTAGAGTAAATATTACCTTGGAAAGGTTACAATAATGTGAAACATCCGTTTGCGATCCCACTGGGAAAACGTACTATTAGCAGAAAATGTCTAGCAAGCCAAACAGATGAGTTTCATAATTACACCTAACATTTTATAATTTCTGCAAGAAGAACATTAAAACCTATTACAGTCACGAATGACATTTGAGAGAGTGGTTAATAATTGCCCACAGCTCGTAACAAAGAGAATCTATTTTGTGAATTCTAAAGATTCTACATTTTACCTAATTACTAAACCTCACGATCAACAACATAATTCTCATGACTGTGAGTGGTCGTAGGGTCGCTGTTCAGTACATCAGCTGATAATTTTCCTCCAACCTCCTGTCTTGAAAGACAGGGAGGCATTATATATATATATATATATATATATATATATATATATATATATATATATATATATATAGGGAGCGTGTATTGGGCAAGTAGACCTGGTGGAGACTATTCCGTTCCAAGTCTGGCCAAGGTCAATACCCTCCAAATCGAAAGCTTGTCTTGATCACTGGCATGTGGTCGTTGAATCCATCGAGGGAAAACCTCCGCCCTGGTCACTGACTTCAGTCTAGGCAGGTAGAGTGTCATCACTGCACTAGCAGCAATCATAGGACAGATTAACCCATTAATGCTAGATGACCGTTGATCTTAAAAAGTTTAATCTCCCTCCCATTGACAGATATTTATTTAAAATCAGTTTGTGTATCAAGCTAGCCTCATCACCAGAAAAGAATGAGGTGGGGACCAGAAAAAAGAAAAAAAAAAAGAAAAAAGACAAAAAAAAAAAAAAATCAATCAAATGTTGACTATTCATCGGAGGTCGGGTGCTAAGGATGTGTTTTGGTAACCAAGGGAGTGGCAACCCCAAAAGAAAGGATCAAGTACGTGAAGCTAAAAAAAAACCTTGTTTAATATAATTTGCTAATCTCTTTTGACACGTGCTTTGCCACTTTACGACGTAGGCGATGATGTGTTGTCACAACTTTCTGACTTTTGTTACAGTTTTTAATCAATTACCAGCCTGTTTTTTATTATCTCACCCAGACATAGAAAATCTATGCGAAAACTGTTTCGCCTTCTTTTCAACGTCTTGCGAGTGTTTCATTCTACAAGCATTCTTGTCTTAGAAATTTCGGCATTCTATGATTGTAAGTAAAATATTCTTGTATTCGTACTATTCTTTTCTTGCTCACGCATTCTATATATTTAATTTTAGACGGGCATCTAACACTTTGTGTCCATTTTTAATTTGCGAAGATACTCTACAGCATACAGCACCACACAGAAAAAAAAACAGTTTATCAATCTTCTTTTGTTTCTAACTGACCCGATGTATACATACTAAAAAGCTCCTTTTGAATTCATAAAAAAGCTGATGAGGTGGAAACATTGGCAGCAATTTATGCAGATGAATGGTGTGTTGTGGATGCAGTCTCACGCGTTTATTGTATCCAGTTATCAGGTGGCCGAGTGGTTAAGGCAATGGGTTGCTAATCCATTGGGGGTCTCCCCGCGTGAGTTCGGATCTCATCCTCGTCGCCAAAGTTGTTATATGGCGTACGAAAAGTATTTTTTTCTTCGTCCGTATGAGTTTCGAATCCTCGGTCGCCAAAGTTGTTATATAGTAGTTTCATAGTGGAGGCTTGTATTTCACTAAGTCGGTCCTAAAATGGTTCGACGTACAAAACGTTAGGAACTTGAAATAATAGTTAATGACGCAGCAATCTAGTTGTGGTGGTTGATACTTTAGTGTCCGACATCGACAGACTGACCAACTCTCGGAGCTCACTGACGACTGCTACTATTACTATTATTATATGTGCGAGAGTCTATTAACAATAGAATAGGTATGTTCCAGTATAAAACTAACCAAATTATCTAATATCTTAATATTTTTAACTATTTCTGTAACTATCCTCTATCTTTACAAAAGCCAAATCAGGCTAAAAATGGAGGACTTTTGTCATATTTCGCTGGATACTGTTCCAGACTCGGCAGATTCCAAAAGCGTGTCCGAGTCCTTGTGGGTAACGAAATATTTTCCACCCTCCAACCTCTCCCTCACAGGCGGAAAGTGCTCGGATGAAGTTCATTCACGGCAAGGACACGCCATGCCACTTATATCGTAGCAAGCCACCCATATTCTATCCGTATTCCATCGGTGTAAAAGTAGCCTTCACTCGGACAGTTTCTTTCAACGAACAACTGCTCTGTGGAACCGACTCCCAAGTGGATGATAAATCTGTTCACGTCTAAGGTCAACCCTTATCTTCACATCCTATCATAACTCTCTGGCTCGAGTGTTCACCGGGCCTTGTACAGGGTGCGCCTTACTGTAAAAAAAAAGAAAAAAAATACATAGCGTTTCCTATTTTTATGCGTCTTTAGAATTCTATAATATTTCCGTTAAACTTAACGCAATTATAATCCTAATTACTCGCAGAGTGAATGATTGTCACTCTCATCACTGACGAAGCAACAGAAACGTGGTTATAAAGAGGGATGCTGAAATACCAGGGACAAAAACTGTTAACTAGCTTCAAGGAAAATTAAAACAAAAAGTATGCTTATACAGAATATCAGAAAAAGATAGTTGAAACATTCTACAGAAAATAATGCAGAAAGTGAGCTTGGAAAACGTGATACTCACAGGGCAGTTTGAAGACAAGAGAGATAATTGAAAACAAAGCATAACCTACCTAACGAGCTTGAGTTGGGGGAACAAGGTTATGGGGAGATAACAAAAAGACAATATGTAATATTTAATATCTACAAAGGAAAGGATATTGTGGAGAGCCATGATCACAAACGTCTTGAACGGCATACAGAAGAAGGATAGAAAACGGAAACCAAAAAGACACATTCTTTGCATCAGAGAAAAGATAAAAGTCAAAAGATATTTTCTGTAAACGTCTTCCATTAATTCTGTGCATGATTGCATTTTTGTTTTACTCTTTCCGTCGTCTGTTAATACACTACACAGACCACCCTAGAAAGCACCTGTCCTCTGCGACACTTTACCTTTACAAGCGTGAGATTAGAACTCAAAATGGAATGCTGCTGTTATACGTGGGCAGACGCCTTAATAAATTTCAAGTTCGTTCACACGACTTGTGGGAAAAGATTTATTTTCCAATCTGCACCTCACTTTCCACAAAGGCAACGTCGCCAGCCTCTTGCTTAATCTACCATTATTCCCATGAAATATGATCGGACGTCCTTCATTCTTTTGTTCCAAATGTTCAGATCTTTACAGCTAAGATCTGCTATGTTACACCCAGGGCGTCCAAAGACTCTCATTCGCACTGTATTCAGATTTTAAATAGGAACTTCCACTAAGCTTTTTCCAAAACATCGTTTTGCTGTGAAATGGACTTTCGCGTGGATGCTTCCAAGAACGTCAATCTCTATCTATCCTTCCTATCAAGGTTATACTTTTTTCTTGTTTACATTCATATCACACGCATCAATCAATAACCCTTTACCTTGGAACTGGTTCCCGTATAATCTCCGAAGTTAAGCAACAATGATGCTGGTCAGTATCTATATAGGTGACCGCTTGGGAATACCAGGTACTGTAAGCTTGAATATGGCTCGGAATTGTTAATCGGAAGAGCCTACTATCAATGTCAGTTGGTTCATTATACTTCCTTACGCGCAAATAACTTTGAGAATAATATGAATGTATCTCTTCTCCCCTAGCTATGGGTTAAATTGTAAACCATTATTATATCCAAAAATTAAAAAAAAATGCTCATAAAATATTTAGATTTCAGCATTAAACAGCCTATATCCACTGCTACACAAAACAACTGACATCTATCTTCAGTCGCTATTAACCCTTGGATTGCGTGAACATTAGTAAAGAAAATCTGATAATGTCGCATAAAATTGAATTTCAGGGTAATGAAAAAAAAAAACTCATTCAAATCGTACGTTTTTCTTCCCATCACCAGTCATTTACACGTCAGTGTGAATTGTAACTAAAAAATTAATCAGTACAGAATAAGGCTTGTTTAACCATAAAATAGCTTTGGCACCGTTTCCCAAAGAGGGTTAACATCATGTTCGACAACGAGCAAGAAATAAACTGATTGCTATTAAAACGACTTCCTGTCCCGCTCTAGCGACTCGACACCGGCATCTGTAAAACGAACTTTATAGAGCATTATTAATTCATTCATCACTTGTCTTTCGTCAGTTTACGTTAATCCTCCCGACTTTGCTATTTGTCGACACAGACGCATAAAAGCACATTAAGCGCACGAAAATGAAACTCTTTTGCGTGTTTATGGCGTTGTTGAGGGCTGCCCGACCTTTTTGAAGATTGTCGGTCTCGAAAAACAACCGGACAGCCTCTAACGTTTTCAACAAGATCGAAACAACGTGCTGTGACTCTTCCATGGACATAAACAATTAATATTAGCACTCAAAGTAAATAGAAAACGGACAGATGTGGTAGCGGTGGTAACTAGTTTATAAGGTCCGTATGTAGACGACGTTGACAGCAGATATATTTGAAATAAGCTGGGCCCTTGTAAATGCAATACAAAGTGAAAAAAAGATAGACGAAATGCACGTAAGAAAGACAAGTGGTTAAAAAGCGAAGTAACTGATGGAGAAAAACTGGCAAACGAAAGATAAGTGGCTTGTTCATGATGTTGGGAGTAACAAAGGAAAAACGAAGATAGGAAATAAGAAAAAGACAGCAGAAGAAATTTTAAACAGGAATAAAGTTAGATAAAAACAAGGAAAGAGAAACGTGTGCATGAAGAAAGAAAGAACGAAAGAAACGTGTACATGAAGGAAGAAATAAGGAAAAAAAACCCAAAGTGAACAGTAAAATGCTGGTGGGCAAGATGTAAAAATAAGACGAGTAAGTAAAATGTAAAGGGGGAAAAAAAACGAACGAAGGCATTGAAAGATTATGGTAATCTATTAAGCGCATAAACACACTATCTGAAAATAATTTACACACACATATATATATATATTTGCCCCTCTTTATATATATATATATATATATATATATATATAGTGTAAACCCGATATAAGAGAAACCCGGATATAATATATATCTGGTCCCAAATTAGAACCATAGTTACCTAAACAAAATAGACCAAACCCAGATATAAGAGAAACCCGAATATAAGAGACTTCTTCTCCGGTCCCGACAACTCTCTTATATCCGGGTTACACTATATATATATATATATATATATATATATATATATATATATATACGAGTAAATTGTCATTTAAATTATGGAAAAATTAAAATAATACAATAACACTGACATCTCATTTTAACACATATATTTACAAAAATTACACAAAAATATTTTCAAATACAAAAAAAAAAAAATTTTTTTCAATAAATTCGCCATTGGCTTCAACCACGACCTGCAGACGACTTCTGAATCTCTTGTAAATTTTCTGAATGGTCTCGTTGTTTAAGTTGGGGAATGCTGCCATAATCCTTGCATTCAATTTATCTTTCGTTTAACAGGGAGTTTTATTGGTCTCCTTCGTAATCACCATTAGTCTCATCCAACTCTTTCAGAATCTCCTGGACTGTCCTTTGGTTGACACCCAAATAATCTGAAATGTGCGTATTGGAGCTTCCGGCGCGAGTGCCAACAAGTGCAGTACGCCGTTTCCAAATTTCTGACGCTTTTATTTCTCATAGACGGTGCAGTCGACAACATCAAAAACAAAGAACGTGGATGCGCGAAACTAAAAATATAAAATGGCGCCAATTTACCCATCGCACTATATATATATATATATATATATAGAGAGAGAGAGAGAAGTTGGTCAATAAAGCAAAGTCAAAAGAAAGGGTACCGATGAAATCAGTACGAAATCGGTACCCTTTTGTTTGACTTTGTTTTATTCTACTTTATAAACTATATGAAGCATACGTGAACTCTTCCTGTATATATATAAACCCTGAAGAACTTTATAGACGAAAATAAAGAAAGAAGTATCATTTGAAAGTTGAAAATATTAAATGAGGAAGAATAATGGTAAAGAATAAGGTGTAAATAAACAAAGACAATGGGCGGAATAAAAACGACCCCCCCCAAAAAAAAAGAAACAAACAAAAAAAAAGCAAAAAAACAAAACAAAACAAAATCAACACAGAAACAACAGGCAATTGCAACTTCATCTCTGAAATCCACTTAACGTTCACGAACCAATTACCATTAAATACTCGCCCATACACGTCTTATCTCTTATCTGTTACAGGCAATGTTTAAGCTTCTCAGCCGTTCACTCGCCTGTTGAAAATATCTTTAAAACTAATCAGCGACAGGTCGGTACATTCCGTGTAGAGGAAACATCTCGTCCCAAAAGCCCACTTTTCCCAGACATCAATGAAATTAAAATAATCTAGTTCAAACTCAACTGAAAGCAAAAATATAAAATTACACATACTTTCAAAGCTAACAAATGAGACGTGACAAATAGTTGTTTCTGTCAAAACAATTTACGAGATCATAGTACATGAATTCCTTATAGAAAACATCGTCATTATTATTAATTTTTCATGAGTTTTCCTTACAAGTTAATCCAGTTGCTTTGTATTGCAACTCCCAGGTCGTTATTCTACGAACGTTAAATAATCATTGGGGATAAAAATAAGGACTTTTTAAGCAATATTTGAAATAGCAACTTTTATCCTTCTTTTTCTCAGGACGTAATCGATCACGGCTCTCCACAAGTTCCTGTATTTTGTATCTCTTAATAAATTTTGTTTGTTCCGCCATGCATTTACTCAAATAGGTTGTGCGTTGTTTTCATCTGTTCCTCTTGCTTTCAATCTGTCCTGTGAGTATCAGATTTTCCAAGTCCCCTTTCCTCATTATGCTCCCCATAAATTTCAACTGTCTCTTCCTCTTTATTTGCATTTTCTGTAAAAAATTGTTGTTGCTCACATAATCGGTCCTCGGTATTCTCGGCATCTTTTTTTGTAGAAACGCATATGCGATTCATAGCATAAACCAATCAAACACTAGTTAATGAGAATTTAACTTCCACAATTCTGGTAGCGATTGACTAACCAGTCACTTCTTGCAGATAGTGATTAGATCGACACAAATTGATTGGTTTCTCTTACGTCTTATCGACCATATCCAGGTTATTTAAAGCTAGAAAACATTTTTAGATTGTAATATTTTTTGGAGATAATAATGATAATACTGATAAACCTTCTATTAAATAACCCATAGCTGGGGGAGATGAAGCGGATTCATACTTTTTCTAAGATTTGCCCATAAGTTAATCTAACAAACCTGACTGGAATTGTAACTCTTCTCCTTGATTTCCAATTCGGAGGCATTGTCCATTACACGTGCTGCAAATCGCAGCTTATAACACCTGGTCTTCCAAAGAAGTCACCTATCTAAGTTCTGACTTAGCTTGGCGTTGCTTAACTTCGCTGATAGTACGAAATTCGATCAGTAGGACAGAGAATCCATCTGATGAAAACAGAGAATTGGAATTCAAGACTAGTTTGTTAAAAGTTGTTTTTATGGTTACCAGCCGGAAAGGGTTGAATATGAAGAAGAAAAAAAAAAGGATCTTTGAGTCAGAAAATAAAGCAATGACCGGAGAAAGCAAAATGAAATTCCTACTTCAGACAACCAGCCAAACTATTCAGGAGTGAAGCGTCTGTTGAACTTACGTGCTGTGGGGACTAATAAATTAGAGCTGAGTCAGTGTTTTTCAAAACTCCATCCTACTGGCTAGCGAAAACTGCACGCTTCATTGGACCGATGTAATTTGGATCCTCACGTACGAAGCTCTTTCACACAAGACTCTTCAGACGGAGCGTGTTTTCACTGCTGATTTGCCTTGCCTATCGTCAAGATGCCCTCAGTAGATACGAGAGAATACTAGGCTTTCCAGCTGAAAGATATATATCTATATAAGATATAGCTGAAAGTTATCTATCTTGATAGCCAGATAATATATATATATATAAATAGATATTTGTAGGTCTGATGAATTGGATCGTATTTACGATTCCAATGGAATAAATTATGACCATGGAATATTAGTGTTTAAGCCTTTTTATTATATATATATATATATATATATATATATATATATATATATATATATATATATATATATATATATATAAGAAAGAACATTAAGATATATAATCCGGTGTTTTTATAGATATTTCTATTTTTACAAAATAGTGTTCAATGTAAAGTTACAGAGCATTAATATTATAAATTAATTGATTCCCTTTTTGAAACATGGTTAGAATTGTGTAGCGAAAATAACCATATTTTAAATAAATTAATTTATAATATATATATATATATATATATATATATATATATATATATATTCATATATTCATTCACTTTAAATGATATTTTTCTAGTCATATGTGAGAAAATGTTCCGTTTATTTATTAAACAGTATATTTATTTATTTTCTTCTACCGGCCTGGGTATTCGCGAAATCTTATTAAAGAAGATATATTATAACTATTAGCCTCTGCGTAATAGTAACGCTTTCTTTGGCCCAGCCGTCTAAAGCGCTAACGGTATATTTTTTTCCAACAAAGTGAACAAAGGTTCGAACTCTACTGGAGAAAGTATTTTTGTCACTAAGTTTTCTGTATGAAGTCCTTTACAAATTAAATTCCTTCTTGTGTTTAATACTCAAATATTATGCCCCCACCAAATATTATAGACCGCCCAGCAAAAATATTATAAAGTCCATCCAAATATTATAGACAGTCAATTAAGGGCCATACGTTTTGGACGATCATGTCTCTTTAGATTCATGACTGAATAGGAAAAATTTCCTGCAATATGTTGCCGTTTCTTTTTGCAGTAGACTTGTTGCCAATCAAGGCTGTAGGCCCCAGTCTGTCCTGTTATTCAATGCTTCACTTAAAAAAATATTACTGGGTAAAACCTATTTTGAATTTAACCCCGTTTACCTGATTAAAAACTAAACCTGTAGAGCAATTCATACAAGGTTTCTTTTAAAGAAAGCTAGAAGGAGTTCTTTGATTTTTCGCCTTTCTGCCTAAGATTCTCTACCATCCACCATATAATACTATCGAAAATGCGATAACTTGATTTCTGGCCTTTAAATATCATCAAATATGCCAAGAAAAGCATACTTCTAATCGCTCTTTAGTAATAAGTAATAATTTTAACAAGTTTTCTTAATAATTTCGCACACCAGTGTAAGCCGTTGGTTGGCTAAGTGGGTTTTGATTGGTTTGGTTGGTTGGTATATCAACCACTGTTGGTCATTTAATGCCAAATTTATATATATATATATATATATATATATATATATATATATATATATATATATATATATATATTAAATATATCGTACTAGTAAACGTAACATTATTTTTTTTTCAAAAACGTATAGCTGGCAACATTATTTTTTGACGTAGTTTATCGCCATACCCAGGGCGCGGATGTATGATGGGAAAAACTGGGAGTTCACTATTTGCCCATATCTGGGGCCCTAACAGGTGCTACCACCCCGGGTCAAGGTGGACCTGGGAACACCAGCAATCAAAAGGTGGTTCCATACTTCCTCAAACCCTCCTGATCAGAGGCCTTGCTTTTGGATGTAGTTTATCGTCTTACTCAGGACGTTGGTTTGATTTGTTTTAAGGTTTAACAACTGCAATGGATTATTTAATGCCGACAAGATTTTTTATTGCCGGTAATGTTTAAAAAAATGTATTGCCGGTAACGTAAGATGCAATAATTTTTTCTTCAAAGCTTTATTGCTGGTAATTTTTTACAAAAAATTTTGCTGGTATTAAAACCTATTTTTACACTTTCATAGTGTTTTGACCCCAGTTTGAGGGTTAACTATTTGTCCATAGCTGGAACCCTAACAAGTACTACCAACCCGGGTCAGAGTGTACCTGGGAACACCAGCAAATAAGAGGTTGTTCCACACACCTCAAAGCCTCTTGATCAGAAGCCTTGCTGTTGGATGTAGTTGATCGTCTTACGCAGGGAGTTTATCGTCATACCGAGGACGGGTGGTTTTTGAAAGAAAAAGTAAATGATGAGCGGGTATCTACGACAGGCATTAAAAAGACAGCATGATTTCATATTCTCCACTGATTGAGGAATGTCTATTAATATTTTGTTAATATTTTGTTAAATATATTCTCCGACCAAAAACAATGGGAAATTAAAGTTATAAATTCTATAGCAAGACTTAAATCTGAAATATATTTACACCACTAAAACTGGACAAAATGCTGATACATTAGGGAAATAGAGTGAGTGAATGAGGAGGTGGGTTAGTAGAGAGAGAAGAAAAGAACATCTAAATACAGAAGAAAGTTAAAAACAGGAAAAAAGAAGAAAAAGACATAAAATGGAAAATATCGAAAAAGGATGGGAAAGATATTAATTAAGATTAAGAGGGAGGAAAAAATGAGAAAGTGGAAAACGCAAAGGTAGAGAGAAATAATGATAGAGAGAAAATGTAAACTGAGAGAGAAACGAACATGCAAGAGAATTCTGAAGACGGTGATTGAGCGCGGAAGTCTTATATGAATCATGTCAAAGCGTTTCATTGTAACAAAAAAAACAAAAAAAACAAAAAAAAACAAAAACAAAAACAAAAAAACACAAACAAAATCATTTCTTTATCATTTCACCCCATGCATGGCAATAAAGCCACTATGGCACAAGGGGTTACTTAGTGTCAAACAATACAAGAAAAAGAAAAACAGGAGCAAGAACAGGACTTTAGAAGACAATATAACGATTGAAATTGTATTTAAATATTTGAAGATCAAAGTTGACTGTAAAGAAAGTTTAGGCTGAAAGAGACTTCCACAAGCGATAAAAAATACCCCGTTAGCATATAACTTACGGTTACATCTTCCGATTCTATTATTCTTTTTAGAATCGTATTGTGATTCTATCTAACATAAGTCTGGTAGCAAACATTCATAAGAAAACCATAACAACCATTCGATAAGCCTTAAATATCTATTTCAAATCTATAACGAAAACGATGACAAAACACACAAAAGACTATATAAGCTTGCTGATATTAATAGAGTTTGCATTATATAAACTATCTATAACATTGCCTTCATATTACTTAATGAAATCAGTGAAAAATGCAACACAAGAAGACTCGTGATTAAATATCTTCTGTTTCTTTACAATTGTATGAGCCACTTAAGTAGCGTCTTATCAAATGTAAGGGCGTACAAAGTAGGATCACTAAGTGCATATTAGGACGACAGATCTCTACAGCCCTTGAAGGCAGTCTATCTAGGGGAATTTTAATTTTAAACTTCTGTTTCCTTGCGGCCATACCAAATTATTGGAAAATGAAAATAAATCCAAACAGAAATCTCAGTGTGGAGCACGGAAAGCAGTTGGTTGTCAACACTGATAACTTTTCGGCAACTACTGCATCTAAACCGTTCCAGAATAGAAATACCCTTTATTCCTTTGGATCTTGTCGGTAGGGCTGAGAGGTGAGCATATAGTGTAGCGCATGTCTTCCATATAACATCGCTCAGGCATCCGCCCTGGAGTGTTTAGTCTAGTTACATTGACAAAGGACTGAATTTTGTGCAAACAAGGCGCTGACTTTACCTCTTGAGATAAACTAGTGCCTATTAATTGAACAGATAATATTTGATCCTCTGTAGTCGATTTGAAAATGCAACAGTTCTAGCGAAAAAGCTGTCCGAGCTGTAACGTCTTTATTAACAATAGAGTATAAATGAAAATTAGGATGTTTCCAATCAATGTACGTTGCCTGCCGGGTCCTAGATGTGAAGCTCTGGGCTCTCGTTGGCGAGAAAAAAGGGGTTGTAGAGAGGAAAACAATTCTTAACCCACAGGGATTGAGAAACTGCCACCCAGATATGGCAGCAATTCACAATTTCTTTCGTTTTATTCGTCATTGTACCGTGTGCCTTCAGAACGTGGGCGATTATGGTGATCCAAAGTCCTAAGTAATGTGTCCCCCCTTCACCGTCCTTTGAACTATTATCCCTGCCATATGTATACATAAACTCGGTTATTACCTAACTCAGATTCATCCCGCTTGTCTAAAATTTGATATTTATGAGATTTAGTGCTTGACAGACTTTGCAAACTATGATGTTACTAAAGAAAAGTCAGTCAGTATATTGATATATTTCTAAAATTAGCAATACCTACATTATCTGACTCTATTCAGATCTATCTATTTATCTATCTTAGCCGCCTCATCTATCTATCTATCTATCTATCTATCTATCTATCTATCTATCTATCTATCTATCTATCTATCTATCTATCTATCTATCTATCTATCTATCTATCTATCTATCTATCTAATTCTGTGTTTACCTATGTATACAGTTGAAATATATATCTATCTGTGTCTGTCGCTTCATCTATCTATCTACCTATCTATCTACCTATCTATCTACCTATCTATCTACCTATCTATCTACCTATCTATCTACCTATCTATCTACCTATCTATCTACCTATCTATCTACCTATCTATCTACCTATCTATCTACCTATCTATCTACCTATCTATCTACCTATCTATCTACCTATCTATCTACCTATCTATCTACCTATCTATCTACCTATCTATCTACCTATCTATCTACCTACCTATCTATCTACCTATCTATCTATCTATCTCATTATGTGTTTATCTATGTGTACAATCTAAATAGTTGTTTAAGTTTGTTTACTGAAAGAAGTAAATCACCGTCGGCTATGGCATATAAAGCCCGGAAAATATCCATTTCATAATACATTATTATGGAGTTAGGTAAAGCACAGGTATTAGCAGTCTCCTATATTTGGAGGAACAGTTATTTTAGATACCGTAGCTTATAATCCCGGCAAATATTAGGTTGGTGCAAAAATAATGCCGTTTTCTCACATAGTAACATATGTGAGAAAACGGCATTATTTTTGCACCACCCTAATAGTTTAACCATCTTTTGGGGAAAAAGGACTGTTTCATATGTCATCAAATGGGGTACTTCCAAAGCCTTTGCAAAAGTACCATTACTGTTCACTTACCCCATCAAAGGGATGTACTAATAAATTTATTTATATAGATAATGTTAGTGAGGATGTGAAGGAAGTCTCTAGGAAATGAAATGCATCAAAGAAAGAAAAAAAAAAAACGATAAGAGAAGGATATAACGAAATGATTTAAAATGGTCCTGAGATTTGTGCTTAATGCATAAATAGGGAAATTCTTAGTTGATGTTTCGGTAACTGCTCCTATTATGATACTACTTGTACCTCTGTTGCACACGAATACTACAGGGCACAAATTGAACACAATGTCGGACGAGTATTCTTGGGTTTTTAAGTCCTGGCAATATAAGTTTCGCACGGCTGTTGCCGATATTCAATCAGTGCTTTCAACAGCTCATTTTTGTTTTCCACTATCGATGATGAATGGATCACTTTCTCATCTCAGCTTTGGGGTACACCTCATTATTTTTCCGAACGAATCCATTTTCGGATAGATTCTCTGCAGTTCTAATATTAGGCTGGTGCAAAAATAATGTCGTTTTCTCACATAGTAACACATGTGAGAAAACGACATTATTTTTGCACCACCCTAATAGCAGGTTATATGATTTAGGTAAAGAAATCATCAGCGTACGAACGGAATGGAATCATTCACTTCGCGTATAGTTCGTTAAGAACACTTTGGGTTCTAGATTCTATTAAACTACTATTAAAAAGTGAAAGGCATATTTCAGATTTCTATGAGTGCTTTTAAAACATAGTTGATTGCCAAGTAAATATTAAAACACACGTGTCTAAAATAATCTAATAAAAAAATCATTTACATTGAGACGTTTTTAAAGATATTTTTACATTTCTCTTATTCTATTATAATTTGTAAGTATGTTTTAATTTAAGAATATTTACTTAACTCTGAATAAGATATATTTTTATTTATTTTTTTTACAATATAAAACATTCCAACGTACCATAGAGCCATACTTTAACCCACAAATAAGCATTCCATATTAAATAATTAAGTAAAAAAACAATTTTAATTTTACGTATATTCGAGTAAAATAACTTAAGTCGAGTTTTATTTTTCCATATACCGTATTTTCCGGCTTACAAGACGTTGTGGCAATGAAGACGCACCCTAATATTGGAAATAAATCTTTAAGAAAAAAAAAACATTCATTTTCATACAACAACACATTCATCATGCGTTCCTCATATACTGTCGCAACGTATTGTTTAAATTAATCACTCGTCCGATTTTTTTTGTATGGCAATCACATGCTAGTCAAGAGCAGAAAGGCTCCCGCCGCTGCTAGTAATCAGAGTATGTTTAAGCTTGTGGCTCGGTTCCAGGAAGGTTATAACCTTGGAAATACTTGTAAAAGCTAAGTACTGAGTTTGCATCATAGAAAAGGCTGAATTAGATATATAGCTAACATTATAGGGTAATGACGCAGCATACAAATCCACGTTCCTATTAATCAAGCCAAGGAGTTGACACGTCCAATCTTACTTGAGCCTTGTCGTTGCCTTATATTCGTCTTGGAGACGCACACGTATTTTTTCAGGGTATTTTTTAGGAAAACAATGTGCGTCTTGTAAGCCGGAAAATATTTAAGAAAGATCGATATATCTTCGAAAATGACTTAACTCGAAACGACCTAAACCGATTTATCCCTACAATATGTGTCTAATATGTCTGATCTATACAATGATACGTATCTAATATATACCTGATCTATACGATAATGAGCAGTTGGTGTTATGAATGAGGGATATAAATTAATAATCGGCGAACTGGGTTCCAATTCCTGACGAGTACCTTATATTCACTTACACAAGTACACTTGGAATTCACCTCTTATCCCTCAGCTATTGGTTAAATAGTAAGACTTGTATCACTAAACCATAAATCATCTAAAAAAAACTTCTTAATCTCTAAAACATATTTTTCACTTTAAAAGACCTGCAAAAGTTTTATAAGCCATAAAAAATGAAACAAAATGGAAACTTATACTTAACATCAGCAAGATACAATTGAACTTTTTGTGGCACATAATGACGAAAGACGGCTTGGAAAATGTGATGCTCACAGGACAGATTGACTGCAAGTGAGATAGAGGAAAACTATGCATAACATACTTAGTGACCTTGAGTTAAGTGATGGCGGAAAAAGTGTTTAGGAGAAATAAAAAAAAAAAAAAGACAAAATTTATTAAGAGCTATTAAAGATAATTTATGAGAAATGACCATCAAACGTCTAGATTGATCTATAAATGTTTCATAAAGTTAAAAATAAACTTTTTAAAAAAAAATTCCTGGTGATTTAAATTCCACCCAGCACAACAAATATTAGCCATATTGTGGGTCCGGAACAAAATAAATGTTTTATTTCTTGTTTTTGTTCATCATAAAATCCCGAACAGTAAACCAAGATTAATATTTACCGCCCTTTTTTACCGATTAATATTTCACGTTTCTTTTAGATGACATATTGGCCGCTTCTTTGGGTTGACATAATTGCCGCTTCTTTGGGCTGACGTTTTTGCCGCTTCTTTGGGTTGACATATTTGCCGCTTCTTTGGGTTGACATATTTGCCGCTTCTTTGGGTTGACATATTTGCCGCTTCTTTGGGTTGACATATTTGCCGCTTCTTTGGGTTGACATATTTGCCGCTTCTTTGGGTTGACATATTTGCCGCTTCTTTCGGCTGGCACATTTTCCCATTTCTTTTCGGTGACGTATTAGCCGATTCTTTTGGCTAGCATGATTCGGGCATCTATTGGCTGATATATGTGCTGATTTCTTTGACTAGCATATTTGCCTCTTCTTTAGACTGACATCATTGCCGCTTTTTGGGGCTGACATATTTCCAGCTTCTCTTGGTTTATATATCTGCCGTTTCTTTTGGCTGACATATTTGCCGCATTTTTGGCGGATATATTTCCTACTTTTTTTGATAACATATTTCCAGCTTCTTTGACTGAAACATTTGCCGCTTCTTTTGGCTGACACATTTGCTGCTTTTTTTGGCGGAAACATTTGCCGCTTCTTTTGGCTGACACATTTGCTGCTTTTTTTTTGGCTGAAACATTGTCGCTTCTTTTGGGTGACATATTTGCCCCTTCTTTTAGCTGATATATTTCCTGCGTTTTTTGGCTGAAGTATTTCCAGATTGTTTGGCCAGACATATTTGACGCATCTTTCGACTGATATATCTCCTGATTTTTCTGGCTGACATGTTTCCTTCTTTTTGCTGGCATCGTTCCAGTTGTTTTGACTGACATATTTCCGACATTTTTAGGCTGACATATTTCCGACATTTTTTAGCTGACATTGTTCCTGCATTTTTTGGCTGACATATTTCCTGCTTCCTTTCGCTGACATTGTTTCTGATTTTTTTTGGCTGGTATATTTCCGTTTTTTTTAGCTGACATAGTTGCCACTTCTTTGGACAGATATACTTTCTGCATCTTTTGCCTTTTCATATTTACCGTTTTTTTGCTAACAAAATTCCGTCTTTTTTGGTGAACCCTGCTTTTTTGGGTGGTATATTTCCGGATTTTTATATATATATATATATATATATATATATATATTTGCCGCTTCTTTTGACTAACATATGTGCTGATTCTTTTGACAGCCATGTTTGACGTTTCTTTTGGCTAACATCAGTTCGTTTTTTCGTTGTTGATATATTTGCCGTTATTTTTTGGATAACAAATTCGACGCTTCTTTTTTTTTTTAATCCTTTCACCCCAAGCAAAGCGAGAGGAGGCACCGTGGAGTAATGGATATCGGCTAGGATTGATGAATCAAAGAGCTGAGTCCGAATTCCAGTCGAATCCATTACATTTACTTACGTGCTAATAATCTTGGGAAAGATATGAATCCTTTTCTTCTCTCTCCAGCTATGTGTAAATAGCAGGACAGACCGAGTTCTATAGACTTGGATATCAACTGGTTTACCGCAGAAAGAAATGGCAACCTACTGTGGGAAAAATCTGCCTCGTCAGTCATGTATCGAATGATACATGATTGCCTAAGCGTGTATCACGCATGGTACTTTACTGACTGACTATGATATAGGGGTGATAATTCTACATAAATATGATGACTAACATGAAAGCTGTTCGCTACTACAACAACAAAAGAAAAAACTACTGCCAGATCGAAAAAGAGGGGTTAGCAACATTTGCAGTGAAAAAATTTAACAACTTTATATACGGAAGGAATTTTCGTTTACAGACGGACCAACGTCCTCTGTTATCAATTTATGGCTTGAAAAAAAAAATGAATTCCTGCGCACACACCGAATAGATTACAATCCTGGGGTACCATCTTATTAAATTATGATTTCAGGATGGAATACAAAACTTTCCAAAAATTTGGACACGCTGGTGGTTTAGCAAGATTGATGCAAAAAATATTGAACCGTTTCAGGACGCTGTTATTGCAGCATTATAATGTGAAATAGAAATTAATAATATCTTATGCAATATAGTACACAAAATACCAATTACTCTTGAAGAAATAAAGCTAGAAGCAGAACGATATATGTCTATTTCGAAAATAATATAACGACTGAAATAAAGTAAGAAAGATAGAAAATTTTTAGAACGCAAGAATATACCCGATAAAGCCGAATACCAATACACTGGCAGAATTGATGTTCGCCAAAAAAGTTTTAATTGTTGTTTGACGATATATTTGCAGCTTCTTTTCAGTGACATATTTTTGCCGTTTCGTTGGGCTGACCTATTTGCCTCTTTTTGTGGTGAGGGGCTGATATAATTCCCGCTTTTGGGGACTGAAATATTTGCAGCTTCTTTTGACTGACATATTTGCCATTTCTTTGGCCTGACATATTTGCAGCTTTTTTTTGTGGTGGTGCGGGGGTGACATATTACCCGCTTTTGGGGGCTGACATATTTGCCGTTTCTTTAGGCAGACATATTTGCAGCTTTATTGACTGGCATATTTGCCGTTTCTTTGGGTTGACCAATTTGCCGCGGTGGTGGGGGTGACATATTTCCCGCTATATTGGAGGCTGACATATTTTCAGTTTCTATTGGCTGAAATATTTGCCGTTTCTTTGGGTTGACCTATTTGCCGCTTTCGGGGGAGTTGACTTATTTCCCGCTATTGGAAGCCGACATATTTGCCGTTCTTTAGGCTGACATATTTGCAGCTTCTATTGGCTGACATATTTGCAGCTTCTTTAGACTAAAATATTTGCCGTTTCTTTGGGTTGACTTATTTACCGCTTTTTAGGGCTTGACATATTTGCAGCTTCATTTGACTAAGATATTTGCCGTTACTTTGAGTTGACTTATTTACCGTTTTTTGGGGCTTGACATATTTGCCGTTTCTTTTGACTAACATTTTGTCATTCTTCTTTTGACATTTCCTTTGGACTAACAAACTTGCTGCTTCTTTTGGCGGACATGATATTTCCCGAAAAATGGATTTGTTTTCACTTGTCTAAGAGAGAATTAAAAGGATATCCAATGTTTACAAACATATTTTGCTTCTTTAAAACTGTATTGAATTCTGGTGTGAAATCATTTAAAGAAAATTTGAAAAACCTCGGTTATTATATTTATTATGCAATGTTATTTTCTTATGAGACGTCTTGTATGCATATTTATATATGTATGTATTCACATGAGTTAGAATATATATTTGTCACATATAGTGTGTTAAATTCGGTTAGTGGATTGAACGACATTTCAGCCACATGTCTTGTCATGAAATGTCGTATGCTTTTATTTTTATTTTTAAATTCAAAAGTATAGTTTGAGTTTCAAATGAATAAATTATTTTGATAGTAACAATCTTACATTAATTACTATAAAGAACATTAACATTATTCTTGTAGCTTTTATAAATTTATCTATTTCTGAAAGCTCTTTAGAGTCAGTACAATATTTCCAATGATTTAGCAGTAAATTTTTCTATCATAATAAAAATCTGGTTTTCGAGATTTGATAAAATCCCAGAAAGTATTTTGATTTTAATGTTGAAAATTTAGAAAAGAAATTTTACATTTTTGTTAACATCCACAGAATCAACTTGTAGTTTATACTGCAGCTCTTCGATAAGTTCACAAAAGTAAACAAGGTATTAAGAGGAAAACTTCATTAGAAACCAAGAAAAAATTACTGAAAATGTTACTGCCTAAGAGCTTGTCATGTTTTAAATAAAAATATTGTGGTTTGTGCTGTTACTTCACATTCTCAAAGGTGTCTGACAGGGTTTTAGCTTGTTTTCTACACAAGTTGAAAGATTATTTAATTTTTAACCAAATTTTGATCTGATTTTCTTATCAAATCGCAAAAATAAACTTGTGTTGAGCGACTACTCTTCTAGATTGTTTTGCATTAATTTAGGCGATCCTAAATTCTCTATCCTTAAACCTACGTTATCCAAATTTTCATCATCGACTTCCCAATATCATCAATTCACAACTCAGTATCAAGACTGATGATACAACTATTTACACCTGTCTAAATCGTATGTCTGATTGATTCGATAAGGTCAAAATGGTAGCTGATATAAAAAAAATGAAGTACAATCTGTTGTTAACAGGGGTAAGAAATGTATCGTTAATTTTAACGTCTCCAAAACGAAGCTGTTTTCTTTTATTCGTCTTAGAGATAATATTTTGTATTTCATTAACATGGCTGATGCTAACCTACAAGAGAGTGACTCTCTGCACCTTCTCGGGTCAAAATTTACCTTGGACATGAAGTGTAAAAATTATATTGACTCAATTGTTAATTTTTCTGCTACGACAGCTGGATGATTTTTCTCACCAAAATCTATCTTACATATTCCTAATTCAATCCTTCGTCCATACATTGAATATTGGTGTGACATCTGGCTTGGTGATTCTATTATGCATTTAGAGATTCTTGATAAAATTCAAAGAAGAATCTGCAATGTTATTAGACCTGGTCTGACATCTCGGCTTAAGACACTTTCCCACCACTCTAATGTAGCTCGTCCTGCCTGTTATATAAATAATGTCAAAGTAATTGTGGTTTCATCTTTGGTTCCTCAGCTTTACTAATTTAAGCGCAGTACTAGATTGGCAGCTAGGTCTCATTATTTTACAGCTGAAATTACGGTTATGGCTGTAACCGTATGCTACCTGTATTTTTACTCGGACATCTTTATTATGTCCCTCTCTTCTGGCTTGTTGCTTTCCAAATTTAAATACTACGTTAATAGTTAACCACTGTTTTTTATTTTTTGTTCATTTATTGCTCTCAACTTAATGTTTTTCTTTCACACTCAATAATCACTTTCTTCTTAGTGTCTTTATTACCTTGCTTAGAGTGAAATGATTTAAAAAATGTCATGTGATATCAATCCTATTATATGGAAGTGAATGCTGGGAAATTTCCATACAGAAGAAGACAGAACTTAAAGCAATAGAGATGTGCTTCTACAGAAGCATTCCGAGATTACTGAACATGATTAAAAAGGCAGTTTTAAGGAATTGGCATTAAAAAAGACAAACTACATTTAGAATCAGAAAAAAAAAATAAGGAAAAAATTGAAAATTGACAAAAAATATTTAAGCTATGTGGGGCAGGCAGAAACAAGAGGTAACAGATAATAAATAGGTGCATCGTCAAAAGACATGAATTTGTAAGAGCGACAGATATCGGAATTTGTTGAGAGGCAAGATCGTGCACGCTCTGAAGGAAGACATTGAGGAGGGCGTCGGTAATAAATTTAAGGAACTAGAAAATGACGATTTACATTGCGTTTATTTTTCTAAACATTTTAGTTAGCAGTAAAGCAAGAAAATCGAAGAGAGTTCCATAGGCGAGAACTTGCAGAAAAAAATCTACTAGAATATGACTGTGATTATATATAGCAATTTCAGCAGTAAAATTATGAGAACGCGCTATCAATCTAATACTATGCTTAAATTCATGGATATAAAGGGAAAAGCTAATCAGAAAAAGATGAAAATATTCATAGAAATATTTGTAGTCATTTACAAAAAAAAAAAAAATAAAAAATAAAAATAAATAAAAGCGAGTGATTTAATGTATTTTATTATGGTTAGACAAATGTAAATTACGTTTTTCGAGTTAGAATTTTAGTTAAATTTCGAATGTGGATTTCAAGGAACTCAAGTCAAACAACTTGGTAGACTGGTAGTCAGTAATCTTTAGTATATTCTACATGTTTTGTGCCAAACTAAGCTAACGTTATTGATTACATATATATATATATATATATATATATAGGTGTGAAGAAATATAGTTTTAAGGTGTGCTATATTTATGGGATAAAGTGCTCAATATTAGAAATAGTGTATATAAATATAAAAGTGAACAATGAAGTCAACACACAGAGGCGACAGGCTATTTTCATGCTAGATGCAACCACTTTAATTTAATCCATTTCCTAACATATATATGCACACACACACACACATATATATATATATATATATATATATATATATATATATATATAAAATAAAAAAAAATAATCGTCAGAGTTGAATTACACAATGAAACAGTAGTATTAAAATGTGCTCAATACGCGTATAAAAATGTAGTTTTATGTATAAAAATTCGGAGATCCACCGATTTCACTACGTTGGTTCAAAACCAGGATAGCGGAATCGGTTGATCTCCTAATTATATATATATATATATATATATATATATATATATATATATATATATATATATATATATATATAAACGAATCTAAATGATCAACTTTTATTCAGTATAGCAGTTATTTTTTTTTTTTAAAAAAGCGACACCGTTTTGTGTTTCGCCGTACTTTTTGCTGCGCTGGTGTTTCTCTCTATTGAATTATGTCTGTCGACGATTTAAGGCGATGCCATGGGGCGACATTCGATGCCAGTCAATTGCATTTGGGACTAACCAATTTCAAGTCAACAGACCATTGCTAATGGATTGCAGCGTGAACACCCGGACAAATACCGCGAGCCAGACGAGCCAAATTAATCAATCGTACAATAAAAAGACAGACACAAAAGACCACTGACACATATACATCTAAACATGCAAATAGAACATACACAAAGGTACGCTATCAATCATATCAACGCACACTCATATAAGGAAAAATATTCGCAAATAAGAACCTTTCTCTCGGCATACACCAAAATATATATTGGCATAACATACTGTCTATCAAAGTGGAAGCGCGGATATGAATTCCAATGTATGAGCATGTAGTATATTAAATAGAGAGACATCCAATACTGGGTTTGTGTGAGTTCTTGTATTAGCCTGTGTATACATGTTTGGTTTTTATGCTCGTCTATACAAGAGAATTCAAATATGAACATTATAGACAAACATCCATTCTTACTCCAAATTTTTATTTACGTATATAAAAATATCTGAGGAATGAGTGGATAGATATAATTAATCCATTTAATATTAACTATATCTAATGGATTAATGAATTTAATTTTTAATCCGAAATTATTTCTTATTACTCCACACATGTTTGATACACATGTTTGAGTAGACGCTCCGTTTATTTACAGTGTGAATTACGTCGATCGGACAGCGCATTCGACAGATATCTGGGGTAATAAGAAATATATATAACTTTATATTTATTTGAGGGTAAACTATTTACGTATTGAAAACTGTGCGGTGCACGCACACGTACACACACACGCACGTACACGCACACGTGTACACACACACACACACACATATATATATATATATATATATATATATATATATATATAAATTGTGCTAATAATCGTATGGTGATAGGTGTGTAATGTGCAGTTATTACAAATTTCTGTTTACTTCAAAAAATGTGTATTCATTATTAATATTTTTGTTACTTAGTAGTGCAATAGTTGGCAAGCTTGTCTTGTAATCATTTACGACCGAATAGTGAATTCGATCCTCACTGTGTGCACCATACTTTCAACCTTGCGCTACAACTAAGCTACGTTAGTATATATATATATATATATATATATATATCAGGGTGGGTTGAAATGTTTCTCTCTCTCTCTCTCTCTATATATATATATATATATATATATATATATATATATATATATATAGGTAGCGTAAAAAGTTTATATATATATATATATATATATATATATATATATATAAGCATATATTAATAAATGTATATTTATTAATATATACAGAGTAGCTCTGTTGTATTATATCAAGCACTGTTTATATTTAACACCAGCATTATATGTGCGATATTTCATAATTATATATATATATATATATATATATATATATATATATATATATATGTATATGTGTGTGTGTGTACATAAAAATAAAGAAAATATATTTATATATATCCATATAGAAATATATATATATATATATAGATAAAATCACACCTATATATACATATACAGGGTTTATCCAAAATACTTTTACCACCTTTGGAGGCGACTCTCTGACATCAAAAAAAGAAAAAAAAAAGGTAAAATGTTCATATAAACATATCTCTAAAAGACCATCTTTGTACCTCACCACAGTGAAACAAATGTTCAAAATGTTCTGTGCTTGCTTCTGCACCCGTCGAATCTTTGACTGACAAACACTTTCCAATACGCCCACACGACGTCGAAGGATTTTGCTGGTTCCCTATCCATCTTTCATAGTTGATGTCAGCCAGTGCATCGCGAACAATGTCACTGAAATGTGCTGGAGCCCCGTTATACATGAACTAGACGCGTCTTCATATTAGCAAGAGTACCTCTAGCATGTGTGAAATTATAATCGAAATAAAATCCTTCCAGATAGCTACTGTAAGACGTGCTGCGGGAATATATGGACTTACCAGACAGTCAACTACTGTTCTAGACCACATATAATCGTAAGCTAATACTGGTGTCTAGTCCGTATTGTACGACTGAGATTCCGCTCTGCCCACAAATGTCGGTTGTGTCAATTTGTTATTCCATCTCTTCCAAATGTTGCCTCAACCATAAGCAACATTTTGTGCAATAAACCATCGGCAACATTTCTACCTGTCGTATTTAATCAAAAGACCCTGCGCACGTTGTAAATGATACGGATACAGGAACTGCAATTGAAGTAACCTCCATGCAGTACTATCAGATGTACGGCATCGTCGGTCCACTTGACGTGAGCTGGATCATCTCGGACAGCCTGTAGAATATGTTCTTCGTGCTCTGGCGTAAGAGCGCATCTCGGCCTTCCGTGATCCTTAGTTTGGGGTGCCACGGATCCTGTCTCAGCAATGTGACGATAAACAAAAGAAAAGGTTGAATGACATGGCTGCTTTCAATCTGGAAACGCAATCTGATTCAACCGTGCAGCCTCGTGTCCATTACCATTCGCGCGGCCGTACTTAAAAGTCATATCTGCCATCTCAAAATATAAATATCATGCTAAATTGTTAAACGGGCCACTTTTCATTTAAGACACTATTACACCTTAAACACTGAAGTCAGACTAGCCGCAAATGTACACGAATGACTAATGTAACCTAGTCTAATGGCAACGCAGCACTATCTAGAATAAACTTTTTTTAAACTTATTAACTCAAAAAGGAAGGATTTGAGGACATGTCTTTATATGGACATTTGTCTATATTGTTTTGGTTTACAAAAGTTTGTAAAATTATATATATATTAGGTTGGTGCAAAAATAATGACGTAATAATGTCGTTTTTTGACGTTAAAAAATACGTCAAAAACGACATTATTAGGTCATTATTTTTGCACCAACCTAATATATATAATTCCTAATATATTTTCTATATATTTTTAATACAATTTACACACACACACACACACACACACACACACACACACACACACACACACACACACACACACACGCACACATGTTTGTGTATGCGTGTGTGCGAATATGACCGAAGTAAAAACGTATTGACGAAAAAAGATGAGACATAAATGAGGAGAAATATATAGAAAAGGAGAGTGTTAGTGAACAGCGTATGAAAAAAAAACAAAAAAACAGAGTAAACGAAAACGGTGAAGGACGACAAAGAGAGTGAGACCGGCTTATCGAGAGGATGAGTAAATACACAGAGGGCGGGGGAAACAAAGGTGGTAGGTGAAACATGATGGCGCCTTAATAATCTGGAGATGAGCTGTAGGTTGTCCAAATCAAAAATGTTCGAGATTTTGCCATTTGATGGCATCAGGCATCAGAGACCCTTCGACATTTTCAAATTCAGGAAATTAGCTTTTCCCTGGCTTTTGGGAAACTCTCAACCACCTCATATCTTTAAATCTTTGCCTTCCTGACTCTGGCAACAGTGCATGATGAAGCTCACTGATATGTCAAAGAATATTTATCTGTAACGACAAGAATAACAGGGAAAGTCAATGGTCTGTTATGAGTACAAGTGGCTTAAAATGATCTTCATTCCGAGCTCGTTCAATTTATTCATCTTCTATGTCTATCTCAGTCTATTCATATCTATTAACTATTCATCTATCATCATTGTCTTAAGTTTTGCTCTTTTATAATGCTTTTTGTTTGTAACATATACCGTCTTAATCTCTCCAAATATTACGTGTCTTTTTGTTCGACATCACAAACAAATCTATAAACACGTATATAAATGTTTATAGTAACATGTTTCAATATATTATTGTGAAAATTAAATCTATATTTAAATTAATTATTTGGTATGCTCGTCTTCTCCACAGGTTGAAGGTTTATGATGCTTCTGGCCGTTTCTTTGATTTTATTTGATTCAGTCGATCATATGAAACCTAATGAAACTTGATTGAACGACCCCTCCTCTAGATCATTTTGCATTAATGCGGGCGTCGTCGAGCGCCCTCTTCTTAGACCCATGTAATTACAAGACGAGATAACTATCAAATTATATTGTAGTCGTCATTCTCTCTACTTATTTCGTTTTATCTTTCTAGTGGCGGAGATAGTTGTGAAGGCCCGGTCTACTCTTGAAGAGGAGTCAAAGAGAGTTGAATTCTTGTGAATTTGATTTCTTGGACAACTCTCCGCGACCGAGAAGCTCGCAAACTGGACCAGAAACGCCTCCCTCGCTTATTATAGTGTATTAATATATGCTTATAAAATTAGTTTTATGTTTGCAGATTATCAACCCTTTGTAGGTTATTTAAAACCCTACAAATGTAAAAAAAACAACATACAAATGAAAAAATTAATTGAATCAACTGATTTAGTTTCCTTTCTTTCATCATATGGTCAGTTTTAGACCCACTGGATTGATATGGCAAATGGATTTCTATTTTTTTTCCTCAGATTAGGTCATTTGCAATAGTATGCAATAACGTGAACCTATTTTCGGGGTCTATAATAAAATTTGTTTAGTCTTAAAAAATATTGCCTCATCCGTGATTGCATCGTTTTTTTATCATGCGCAGCCGTTATTTCTCGACTGTTAGTTGTCCTAATGCCATTGTCTGTGACGGACGTTACTGCAAGGAAGCATACAAAAATTGTAACGCTGCACGAACATTATTTGTCGACTGCTACTTATCTTAATGCCAGTGTCTGGTATGGACGTTACACAATGGAAGCATACAAAAATTGTAACGCTGCACGAACATTATTTGTCAACTGCTAGTTATCTTAATGCCAGTGTCTGCAATGGACGTTACTCCATGGAAGCATACAAAAATTGTAACGCTGCACGAACATTATTTGTCGACTGCTACTTATCTTAATGCCAGTGTCTGCTATGGACGTTACTCAATGGAAGCATACAAAAATTGTAACGCTGCACTAACATTATTTCTCGACTGTTAGTTGTCCTAATGCCATTGTCTGTGACGGACGTTACTGCAAGGAAGCATACAAAAATTGTAACGCTGCACGAACATTATTTGTCGACTGCTACTTATCTTAATGCCAGTGTCTGGTATGGACGTTACTCAATGGAAGCATACAAAAATTGTAACGCTGCACGAACATTATTTGTCAACTGCTAGTTATCTTAATGCCAGTGTCTGCAATGGACGTTACTCCATGGAAGCATACAAAAATTGTAACGCTGCACGAACATTATTTGTCTACTGCTACTTATCTTAATGCCAGTGTCTGCTATGGACGTTACTCAATGGAAGCATACAAAAATTGTAACGCTGCACTAACATTATTTGTCAACTGCTAGTTATCTTAATGCCAGTGTCTGCAATGGACGTTACTCCATGGAAGCATACAAAAATTGTAACGCTGCACGAGCACACTGGCAAACCTTACCAAATCAAAGTACTACCCTGGGCCGAATAATTTCTTGATTTAAACCCAATTGAGAATCTGCGGTCAATCTGCAAAAATTACTTCATGGAATGGACATACGAAGTACTAACATGTGTAATGGGTCATGTTCTTTTGGAAAAGTATGAAAAAAAGTAAATAAATACGGATTTATTCATTTTGTTTTAATTAGTTTGCACAAGCGTGCATTTTTGATTGTATGAATAATTATTTTTAGCCAATGCATATTTCATTAATTCTTTTATAAATAAGAATTATTTTTACGTCCTACTATTTAACCTCTGGATGAGGATGAGGTGAGAAATTCCTACCGCATCTCAAGGCTCAAAAGGCATAATAGAAATTCGATCTCGGCTCTCAGCTTTCTTATTCCGAGTCGCCATCCATGCCTCCACCTACATAATATACGAGATTCGTATATATTTAAAGGTATTCATTTATGATAAGACAGAAAACAAATAGGAAATGCTTATCAGTGTAAGACGTTTAATTTTTTATTAAAGTTTCATCAGAGAAAATAAAGATTAATAAAATTGAAACGTGTCAGATGAATAACCGGTTTCTATTTATTCTTTATCTTAACTCTAGCAGCATGGCCCGGCGTTGCCCGTGCTTGATTCAAAAATCGTACGGCTCATACAGCAATCGCTATCACTTGACTTAAAATGTTTTTGCCCTTCCTTGCATTTAAAGGAGTGCCCTTTGCCGTACTGATTTTGCTACATGCCTTACTTCTTGCCTATCTCACACTGCGAATTTTTTCTAAGCTCTATACTAAACATTAAATCTGTTACGAAAAAAGAACTAAACAAAATGAACACAAAACGATCAGCTTTAAAAAAAAGGACTCGTAACTGTAAAAACTGAATGAAAAAAGAATGTTAACAACAAATACTTTTTCACACCCAAACCAGTTCTGCGGAATCAGAATCAACGTTGAGTTTAAGCAAGCGAATGAGCCAATTGGAGTAAAGTGCCATGCAGATTTAAAATTTTCCCACTTGTGACGAATGCAGCTATCAATTTTTTTGCGTGCTAGCATGCTATTAACATTCGTGTCAGTCCGCTGTTGGCTCTCACGCTGGTTAATAGAAACTTCCTGCCTATTCGTGGCAGTCAGTTATAGACTCTCACTCTGAACAGTGGAAAATGGCCGCAAACTACTTGAAAACTGCCGTAGAAGCATGAAAAAATCGATTATTTCCACTATCGATGGGAGTTGGTAAATGCAAAATCGGTCTTGGCCTTCCCGTTGACTTGGAGCATGTGCATGTAAATTTTGGCGCAAATCCATCGAAAATTGCGGCCGTGCATTCGTTACACACATACATCCTGCCTTTTATAGATAAAGATTTGTGCTTAAATCCGATTATATCTATCTATCTATCTATCTATCTATCTATCTATCTATCTATCTATCTATCTATCTATCTATCTATCTATCTATCTCGAGTTTGATTTGTTACCTCTACGTCACCGAGACCCATTGATCCAGTGGGCATGACGCTTGCGTCATATCTTAATGGTCCGGGTTTGATTCTCGGTAGTGGATGCGCACTGCTGATGAATCCCCAAAATAGGACGAAGCGGCCGTCCAGTGATTTCTGCATTCTATTGATGATTATTCTAGACTCTATGAATTAATTATGACCATCTATCTATCTATCTATCTATCTATCTATCTATCTATCTATCTATCTATCTCGAGTTTGATTTGTTACCTCTACGTCACCGAGACCCATTGATCCAGTGGGCATGACGCTTGCGTCATATCTTAATGGTCCGGGTTTGATTCTCGGTAGTGGATGCGCACTGCTGATGAATCCCCAAAATAGGACGAAGCGGCCGTCCAGTGATTTCTGCATTCTATTGATGATTATTCTAGACTCTATGAATTAATTATGACTATCTATCTATCTATCTATCTATCTATCTATCTATCTATCTATCTATCTATCTATCTATCTATCTATCTATCTATCTATCTATCTATCTATCTATCTCGAGTTTGATTTGTTACCTCTACGTCACCGAGACCCATTGATCCAGTGGGCATGACGCTTGCGTCATATCTTAATGGTCCGGGTTTGATTCTCGGTAGTGGATGCGCACTGCTGATGAATCCCCAAAATAGGACGAAGCGGCCGTCCAGTGATTTCTGCATTCTATTGATGATTATTCTAGACTCTATGAATTAATTATGACCATCTATCTATCTATCTATCTATCTATCTATCTATCTATCTATCTATCTATCTATCTATCTATCTATCTATCTATCTCGAGTTTGATTTGTTACCTCTACGTCACCGAGACCCATTGATCCAGTGGGCATGACGCTTGCGTCATATCTTAATGGTCCGGGTTTGATTCTCGGTAGTGGATGCGCACTGCTGATGAGTCCCCAAAATAGGACGAAGCGGCCGTCCAGTGCTTTCTGCATTCTATTGATGATTATTCTAGACTCTATGAATTAATTATGACCATCTATCTATCTATCTATCTATCTATCTATCTATCTATCTATCTATCTATCTATCTCGAGTTTGATTTGTTACCTCTACGTCACCGAGACCCATTGATCCAGTGGGCATGACGCTTGCGTCATATCTTAATGGTCCGGGTTTGATTCTCGGTAGTGGATGCGCACTGCTGATGAATCCCCAAAATAGGACGAAGCGGCCGTCCAGTGATTTCTGCATTCTATTGATGATTATTCTAGACTCTATGAATTAATTATGACCATCTATCTATCTATCTATCTATCTATCTATCTATCTATCTATCTATCTATCTATCTCGAGTTTGATTTGTTACCTCTACGTCACCGAGACCCATTGATCCAGTGGGCATGACGCTTGCGTCATATCTTAATGGTCCGGGTTTGATTCTCGGTAGTGGATGCGCACTGCTGATGAATCCCCAAAATAGGACGAAGCGGCCGTCCAGTGATTTCTGCATTCTATTGATGATTATTCTAGACTCTATGAATTAATTATGACTATCTATCTATCTATCTATCTATCTATCTATCTATCTATCTATCTATCTATCTATCTATCTATCTCGAGTTTGATTTGTTACCTCTACGTCACCGAGACCCATTGATCCAGTGGGCATGACGCTTGCGTCATATCTTAATGGTCCGGGTTTGATTCTCGGTAGTGGATGCGCACTGCTGATGAATCCCCAAAATAGGACGAAGCGGCCGTCCAGTGATTTCTGCATTCTATTGATGATTATTCTAGACTCTATGAATTAATTATGACCATCTATCTATCTATCTATCTATCTATCTATCTATCTATCTATCTATCTATCTATCTATCTCGAGTTTGATTTGTTACCTCTACGTCACCGAGACCCATTGATCCAGTGGGCATGACGCTTGCGTCATATCTTAATGGTCCGGGTTTGATTCTCGGTAGTGGATGCGCACTGCTGATGAGTCCCCAAAATAGGACGAAGCGGCCGTCCAGTGCTTTCTGCATTCTATTGATGATTATTCTAGACTCTATGAATTAATTATGACCATCTATCTATCTATCTATCTATCTATCTATCTATCTATCTATCTATCTATCTATCTATCTATCTATCTATCTATCTCGAGTTTGATTTGTTACCTCTACGTCACCGAGACCCATTGATCCAGTGGGCATGACGCTTGCGTCATATCTTAATGGTCCGGGTTTGATTCTCGGTAGTGGATGCGCACTGCTGATGAGTCCCCAAAATAGGACGAAGCGGCCGTCCAGTGCTTTCTGCATTCTATTGATGATTATTCTAGACTCTATGAATTAATTATGACCATCTATCTATCTATCTATCTATCTCGAGTTTGATTTGTTACCTCTACGTCACCGAGACCCATTGATCCAGTGGGCATGACCCTTGCGTCATATCTTAATGGTCCGGGTTTGATTCTCGGTAGTGGATGCGCACTGCTGATGAATCCCCAAAATAGGACGAAGCGGCCGTCCAGTGATTTCTGCATTCTATTGATGATTATTCTAGACTCTATGAATTAATTATGACCATCTATCTATCTATCTATCTATCTATCTATCTATCTATCTATCTATCTATCTATCTATCTATCTCGAGTTTGATTTGTTACCTCTACGTCACCGAGACCCATTGATCCAGTGGGTATGACGCTTGCGTCATATCTTAATGGTCCGGGTTTGATTCTCGGTAGTGGATGCGCACTGCTGATGAGTCCCCAAAATAGGACGGAGCGGCCGTCCAGTGATTTCTGCATTCTATTGATGATTATTCTAGACTCTATGAATTAATTATGACCATCTATCTATCTATCTATCTATCTATCTATCTATCTATCTATCTCGAGTTTGATTTGTTACCTCTACGTCACCGAGACCCATTGATCCAGTGGGTATGACGCTATCTATCTATCTATCTATCTGTGTGTCGGCGATGCTACTCTGTTTGTTAATACCGTGTTGTGAGTTCTGTCCTCACGATATTCAACATTAAATAATTTAAACAGAGTTGAATTGTGATAATACCAAACATGCTTATCATATATATTAGATAAACACAGAAAAGGTGAAATAAGATCAATAAATGGATATTTTACAATAACGTTGTCGCATCAACTTTCTTTTTCACCTCATTCTGGTTTCCTTCACTTCTTTTGTGTCTCTACATATTATTCTATCTCTTATAACTCTAAGAAATGTTTCCCCTTATTATCACAGACACACTTTGTTTTTCCAGCCAATATAACAAATCCATTAAGCATGTCACTCGATGTTTCCCACTGCCTGTTATAAATTCAATATGTCCCTTGGGTAGATTGCAATTAGCATGAACAATACAAATGCGTAATGACGTATAACTCTTTTCTATAGACTATATTTTCATGAAAAATTGATAATGTTCCTATTACCATTACCAAATCATAATGGTAATATAAGCTTTTAACTTATACGGAAATATTTGGCATATATTGACCGAGCAGCCAGTGCTACCTTGGGTTGACAAAATATAAATTCTTTCTATTAAAAATCCTTCTCAAGAAAATAGGTTTTCACAATTCCAGTAACTATTACTGTTGTTTCCTGTAACAAAAGAGGTTTCCTTTCTAACATATTGTTTGAAGTAATGTGGCACTTTGTAGAATTCTTGATATTTTTTTCTTATTCCAAATATGGAAACCTCTGTCATCAGCGTAGAATCTCTCACCGCCAATATATTGGGCTCGGGAAGAAAAGCATTAAAACTTGAAAAAAGACATCACATATATTTTACATAGATAAGGTATGGGATGTACACGTGTAACAACTTTTTGCATTTTTTTAAACGCATAGACTACCAGAGAACTCTACAATGAGTCTATTGGTATTTTTTCCAATCAATCCGAGGGCTCCAACTCCAACTCGAATTGTTGATGTTCTCATGTGCCAAATTGTTGAGATTTCGATTTCAAAGTCATTGCGTTTTGATAGCTTTTTGAAAATCTTCAACGATACACTGCAGTCTACAGGGCGTGCCTCATCAATAAGGTGGTAACTTTTGTCTTTGCGGCCTCTAATCATGATATCTGGGCAGTGATTGTTCTGCTTGTGTGTATTTTGAAGTCCCATGAAAATGTTACAGGTCCTGTCTCTGTAACCGGTTATGGGTGGTGATGATACCAATTTCTTTGAGTTTCCTTATTATTATTATTGTTTTTATTTTCTTTGATTTCTGACGTGTACACATTTTTTTCCGGATCCCGCCCAGAGACCAAAGGTTAGATATGGCATCATGACACTTTCCACTGACAAAAGAAAAAAAATTACATAGATAAAGCCCTTCGTAAAGTATGAGCTGTAGTTGTGAGAACAATTTTTTGTATTTCTTTGAGGCATAGACTTCCAGGAATCCCTTCAATTAGTCTACTGGAATCTTTTCCAACCAATCCTAGGGCTCCAACTACAACAGGGATTGTTGATGTTCCCAATTTTGAGATTTCTATTTCAAGGTCCTTGTATTTTGACAGCTTTTTGAATATCTGCAAAGATATATTGCAGTCTGCAGGGATTGCCATATCAATAAGTAGACACTTTTTTTGTTTGTGGTCTTTAATAACAATATCTGGGCGGTTGGCCTTGATTGTTCTGTCAGTGTGTATTGTGTATTCCCATAGAATTGTAACAGGTTCTATCTCCGTAACCGGGTCTGGGTGGTGTTCATACAACTTCTTTCTGTTTCCTTCCCAGAGAAGTTGCAAATTTTCCAGTGCAGATATTGGCCCACACTGTCATGCCGTGTTTTATACTCAGTGGGTGTCAATATCGTTCAACCTGATGCACAATGATTAATTGTTTCCGAAATATTATTATTATTATTATTATTATTATTATTATTATATACATATTCTGTGTATTTAGGCGTCAAATGTTTTGAAGGCAAATACTATTAAAAACGAGAAAGATTTTGTGTCGATTAATTTTACTGATCGACTTTTAAGAATCAGAAAATGAGTAAATTTGATGAGAAATTATCCATTGTGGCTTTGTTCGTAGTTAATATTGTTAAGATTAGGATTTTTCTTTTTTATTATTAAAGCTTCCATTTTTTTAGTCTCTTTTTGCAGGTGGATGCAGTTAATATATTTGTGTTTTCTACTAGTATGTTTCTAATGGAGTCTGGAAAATGTGCTAACCGTATTCAGAAATTAAACACATCCCTACCACACAGTAAGACATACACACAACGCACACACTCAAGTAAGCTGAAAAATCGAATCATCCTTGATAATGTCCAAAGATGTAGCCAAAAGCGCTTGGAAATATAAAACATTTATACAGTTCTTACACAGTCTTTGTCCAGAAAAGAAAGATCTTGTTCGAACACAAGAAAAATTAAATAAAAAGCTTAACCGTAGTACATCGTCTGTCGTTTTTAACGAAACATACATATATATATATATATATATATATATATATATATATATATATATATTTATTGGTTACAGGACCGGAATTTCAACCATAGTGTTTCCACAGGTGTTATTGGCAAAGTATTTTTTTAACGCTCCATATAAGTCTTACATCATAACAAGATGATCCAGAGAATGGGAGGTGTATGGCAAGTGTAATTTGAACGGGAAGGACAAATATATTGCTGGATGTACTCTTATCCGGGTTGGTATAGGCCCAACATATATTTATGGACAAGGTCCGGGGGCCACTCGAGTTACAACTTTCCGTGAAGATGTAGTTTATATGGATAGGAGGGGAAGAAACAGCTAACTAAACTTAAACAGGTTAAGATTGTAGTCATCGGGGAAACATCCTTTTGGGAATCTGTCCCCCCGACACACGTTTATATATATATATATATATATATATATATATATATATATCATATATACCGTTGTACAAATACAAGCAGATATATAATGTAAATATTTGTTCAATTTCCCCCCAGTAAATGGAGGTAGAAATGTTTTAAAAATATATATCAGCAAAATAGATAATGAACAAATAGAGATAGATAGTTAGATAGATAGGTGGGTAGAAAAGGACTGAGATAGATAGATAGGTGGGTAGAAAAGGATTGAGAAAGATAGATACCTGGGTAGGAAAGGGCTGAGATAGGTAGATAGATAGATAGGGGTGTAGGAAAGGACTGAGATAGATAGATAGATAGATAGATAGATAGGGGTGTAGGAAAGGACTGGGATAGATAGATAGGGGGCTAGGAAAGGACTAAGATAGATAGATAGATAGGGGGCTAGGAAAGGACCAAGATAGATAGATAGATAGGGGGCTAGGAAAGGACCAAGATAGATAGATAGATAGGGGGCTAGGAAAGGACCAAGATAGATAGATAGATAGGGGGCTAGGAAAGGACCAAGATAGATAGATAGATAGGGGGCTAGGAAAGGACCAAGATAGATAGATAGATAGGGGGCTAGGAAAGGACCAAGATAGATAGATAGATAGGGGGCTAGGAAAGGACCAAGATAGATAGATAGATAGGTGGGTAGGAAAGGAGATAGATAGATAGATAGGTGGGTGGGTAGGAAAGGAGATAGATAGATAGATAGATAGATAGGTGGGTGGGTAGGAAAGGACCAAGATAGATAGATAGATAGGTGGGTAGGAAAGGACCGAGATAGATAGATAGATAGGTGGGTAGGAAAGGACCGAGATAGATAGATAGATAGATAGGTGGGTAGGAAAGGACCGAGATAGATAGATAGATAGATAGGGGGCTAGGAAAGGACCGACATAGATAGATAGATAGATAGGGGGCTAGGAAAGGACCGAGATAGATAGATAGATAGATAGGGGGCTAGGAAAGGACCGAGATAGATAGATAGATAGATAGGGGGCTAGGAAAGGACCGAGATAGATAGATAGGTGGGTAGGAAAGGACCGAGATAGATAGATAGATAGATAGGTGGGTAGGAAAGGACCGAGATAGATAGATAGATAGATAGATAGGTGGGTAGGAAAGGACCGAGATAGATAGATAGATAGATAGATAGGTGGGTAGGAAAGGACCGAGATAGATAGATAGATAGATAGATAGGTGGGTAGGAAAGGACCGAGATAGATAGATAGATAGATAGATAGGTGGGTAGGAAAGGACCGAGATAGATAGATAGATAGATAGATAGGTGGGTAGGAAAGGACCGAGATAGATAGATAGATAGATAGATAGGTGGGTAGGAAAGGACCGAGATAGATAGATAGATAGATAGATAGGTGGGTAGGAAAGGACCGAGATAGATAGATAGATAGGTGGGTAGGAAAGGACCGAGATAGATAGATAGATAGGTGGGTAGGAAAGGACCGAGATAGATAGATAGATAGATAGATAGATAGATAGATAGGTGGGTAGGAAAGGACCGAGATAGATAGATAGATAGATAGATAGATAGGTGGGTAGGAAAGGACCGAGATAGATAGATAGATAGATAGATAGATAGGTGGGTAGGAAAGGACCGAGATAGATAGATAGATAGATAGATAGGTGGGTAGGAAAGGACCGAGATAGATAGATAGATAGATAGATAGATAGGTGGGTAGGAAAGGACCGAGATAGATAGATAGATAGATAGGTGGGTGGGAAAGGACCGAGATAGATAGATAGATAGATAGATAGATAGATAGATAGGGGGCTAGGAAAGGACTGAGATAGATAGATAGACAGGCAGGGGGCTAGGAAAGGACTGAGATAGATAGATAGATAGACAGGGGGCTAGGAAAGGACTGAGATAGATAGATAGATAGACAGGGGGCTAGGAAAGGACTGAGATAGATAGATAGATAGACAGGGGGCTAGGAAAGGACTGAGATAGATAGATAGACAGGGGGCTAGGAAAGGACTGAGATAGATAGATAGATAGACAGGGGGCTAGGAAAGGACTGAGATAGATAGATAGATAGACAGGGGGCTAGGAAAGGACTGAGATAGATAGATAGATAGACAGGGGGCTAGGAAAGGACTGAGATAGATAGATAGATAGACAGGGGGCTAGGAAAGGACTGAGATAGATAGATAGATAGACAGGGGGCTAGGAAAGGACTGAGATAGATAGATAGATAGACAGGGGGCTAGGAAAGGACTGAGATAGATAGATAGATAGACAGGGGGCTAGGAAAGGACTGAGATAGATAGATAGATAGACAGGGGGCTAGGAAAGGACTGAGATAGATAGATAGATAGACAGGGGGCTAGGAAAGGACTGAGATAGATAGATAGATAGACAGGGGGCTAGGAAAGGACTGAGATAGATAGATAGATAGACAGGGGGCTAGGAAAGGACTGAGATAGATAGATAGATAGACAGGGGGCTAGGAAAGGACTGAGATAGATAGATAGATAGACAGGGGGCTAGGAAAGGACTGAGATATATAGATAGGTAGGTGGGTAGGAAAGGACTGAGATATATAGATAGGTAGGTGGGTAGGAAAGGACTGTGATAGATAGATAGATAGATAGATAGGAGGGTAGGTAAAGACTTTGATAGATAGATAGATAGATAGATAGGAGGGTAGGTAAAGACTTTGATAGATAGATAGATAGGAGGGTAGGTAAAGACTTTGATAGATAGATAGATAGGAGGGTAGGTAAAGACTTTGATAGATAGATAGATAGATAGGAGGGTAGGTAAAGACTTTGATAGATAGATAGATAGATAGGAGGGTAGGTAAAGACTTTGATAGATAGATAGATATGAGGGTAGGTAAAGACTTTGATAGATAGATAGATATGAGGGTAGGTAAAGACTGAAATAGATAGATAGATATGAGGGTAGGTAAAGACTGAAATAGATAGATAGATATGAGGGTAGGTAAAGACTGAAATAGATAGATAGATTAGTGGGTAGGAAAAGACTGAGATAGATAGATAGAGAATGAAAAGTGATAGAGAGTTACATAGACAATGATTAGTTTGAGAAGATAGATTCAGTGGCTTAGATCGATAAATCGTTAGGTAATGAACAGACTGAATCAGATAGATGTGAATTGGTTCAGATAGGCAGAACGCTAGATAATGTAAACATTGAGAAAGAAAAATAGATCATGATAAATGTGAGGTTGATAGAAAGTGTAATAAACTCATACATAAAAATACTGCAATATAATTGATGATAGCAAGTCAGGATTAAAAAGTAGTATACGAGACAATAAAAAAAAAGCAGTAAGAGAATTGAATAAAAAATATACAAAGGCAAAATAAGATGGAACGAGCGAGTCGAGGAGGAAAACATAGTTTAGATGAATCGATATATCGGCAAGAATCAGCTGAAAACGTGTAAACGAACAGGCCTTTTTCGACTGTACAGATATATCGAACGATAGGCGAACAGAAATAAGACTTGACATGAATAAATTTATTGCTCAATGAGATGAAAGTAGATAAATACACATCAATAATAAAAAGGTAAAGCTAGATCAATCAATGCCCTCTCTCTCACTCTCATATATATATATATATATCTATATATATATATATATATATATAAATGGGATATTTGTGTAGTTTTCTTTATGATTAATTTAATTGTAGCTCAAGGGTTAGATATCAGTTGATAGATACGATGAGTTACTTCATAAGAGAATAATACAATATTGATGAGAACGTTTTTTTTTTTATGGGGATTTGGTATGAGTGACTGAAGGGGGTCGATAAAGAATAGGGACAGACATAACTAATGCCTTAATAAACATTTTCAATACGTTTTATGTTGATATGTGGTCTGATAAAAGTATAGGATGGGTTTCATCTAGTGTTTAAAACATGATGGCGAAGGTATTACATGAATAGATGTGTAGTAGAATATATATACATTTTATATTTAATAAAATTGTTAGGTATATTGACGACAATGTGGGTACTTCTGTGTGACACGTTTTTCCTTTAGAACTTCGTTGAACTAAAGTAATGTTTTTGTTGATGGAATTATATATGTGTAATGAGGGGAGGCGGAATATTCAACGTTGGTTATAAATGTGGAGACTGAAAAAAAATGAAAATGTTGGAAGCGCTTAAATTTTAAATTTTAAAACAAAATGAAATTTGATGAGATGAAAAGTGTTGGAGAAATTGTTTTTATCTATAACATTATTTTTTTTATCTATTTTTCCCCGTAACGATGAATTGGTCAGGAAAATATAGTCCGCCTAGTCCATGTTTGTTTGAGCCGAATGTCATTTGAAACATGTAACAGCGATGAATATAACATATTTCTTACCATCTAACTGTGCTCGCATCCGCTATATGGTTTCCATCCGTGGCATCTATAAATATCAAATGGTCAATCAGCATCTAATAAATACTATTTGGTGCTATTCTCTTCTGAAAAATGACTCACTTCTTTGTACACACACTCTCAGGTTACGCCATTTAGCCTGACTGACGCTTAACTACTATCGGTAGCAAAGTAAAAAAAAAAGACAAAAAAAAAACGAAGAGAAAATAAACAAATAAAAATTCATATTATATTGATATACCACCAACATCCACCTCTCACGTAGTGGCGAACAGTATAAAAAGAGAAGGCATTTTTTAAATGCAAAATTTGTGATAAAAATCTTATTAGATTGGTGCAAAAATAATGACTCAATAATGTCGTTTTTTGATGTACTTTTTAACGTCAAAAAACGACATTATAACGTCATTGTTTTTGCACCAACCTAATACTAAAAAATAAATCAAAGTATAAATATATCAGAACTAGCAGCATGGCCCGGCGTTGCCCGTATTTGATTAAAAAATCGTACGACTCGTACAGCAATCGCTATCACTTGAATTAAAACATTTTTGTTCTTCCTTGCCTTTAAAGGAGTGTCCTTTGCCGTGCTGATGTTGCTACATGCCTTACTTTCTGCATTTTTTCTAAGCTCTATACTAAACATTAAATCTGTTACGAAAACAGAACTAAACAAAATGAACACAAAACGATCAGCTTTAAAAAAAAAGGACTCGTAACTGGAAAACCGAATGAAAAAAGAATGTTAACAAATACTTTTTCACACCCTACCCAGTTCTGCGGAATCAGAATCAACGTTGAGTTTAAGCAAGCGAATGAGCCAATTGGAGTAAAGTGCCATGCAGATTTAAATTTTTCCCACTTGTGACGAATGCAGCTATCGATTTTTTTTATGCATGCTAGAATGCTAGTTAACATTCGTGTCAGTGAGCTGTTGGCTCTCACTCTGGCCAATAGAATCTTCGTGCCTATTCGTGGCAGCCAGCCATTGGCTCTCCCTCTGGCCAGTAGAAAATGGCTGCAAAATACATGAAAACTGCCGTAGAAGCATGAAAAATCGATTATTTCTACTATCGATGGGAGGTGGGAAATGCAAAGTTGGTCTTGGCCTTCTCGCTAACTTGGAGCATGTGCATGTAAATTTTGGTGCAAATCCGTCGAAAATTGCAGCCGTGCATTCGTTACACACACACACACACATACACACACACATACATCCTGCTTTTATAGTTAGAGATAAATAGATATAATACGCGTAGACATCGATATATATTGAGAAAGTGACTATGAAATATATACCTTATGTTTGGAGGACAGTCTATAAATATGATAGCGTTTTAAAAATCTAGATTACGAAGACTAACCTGTAGAAGCAATTTAGATTTTGTCACGCAGCGATTCACTTTATATTTTCGAATATATATACATATACTATACAGTACTAATTTGTTTATTTCAATGATTTAAACCAGAATTATTAAATGCTGTTATGTACATTTCTTAAAAAACAATTTTTGAATATTATTATTTTTTGGACGAAGATATTTTCCTTTTATTTCCATGGCAACTTTCAAATTGTCATTCTACAATCATAAAATATGTAGTGTGGACCTGGGGTGTAAATACGATCGCCCAAAACAGGAAAAAGTACAAATCTTTGACAAGAATGCATTACCAGTTCCAAGATATACATATATAAAGAGAAAGAATTCTATAATAATTCAAGAAAGAAATAAAAATGTTATTAATAACGTTCCCATGGGCTTTGTTGAGTAAAGCATACTTGAGGAGCGAAAATAAATAATGGCCCACAAAAAAACAAAAAACAAAAAAAAACAAACAAACTTAGAACAAATTAAATCAAGAACATCCAAGATACAAGTAGATATTAGAGTCTTCAGAAATAATTACATCATTTGCAGTGTCTTCAACCTTTTTTTATACCACGGACCGGCTTCATGCCGAGCAATCTCTCCTTGGAAAGGTAGTGGCACACATGTGTAATTTAAGTGTATTTCGATAAAGAGAGCATTAATAATAATAATAATAATAATAATAATAAAAACAATTTATTAAAGGGAAGAAAAAGTGTATAATCTTTTAACTTTCATGTCTAGGGTACAGCCGGACCAAACTCTTAGTTTTCTTGAATCAAGCCCTATAATCAAATCGATATCAACTTACCATAATGTGGAATCAATGTAGAATCTGAAAATTAGTTGGATTCAGAAAATTAGTTGAAAATTATCACAAATAAATAAACATAGGTAGTAATTTGGTTTGGTTTAGTCTCAGCGGGTTATATAATGCCAACAATTTTTTTTATTGCTGTTAATATTTCTGGTAATATTTTTCCTTCAAAATTTTATTGCTGGAAATAGTTAACTAGTTAAGTATTTCTGGTAATAGTTAACTATTGGCCCATATATGGGACCCTAACTAGTGCTACCACCCCGGGTCAGGGTGGACCTGCGAACACCAGCAATTAATAGGTGGTTCCACGCTCCTCAAAACCTCCTGATCAGAGGCCTTGCTGCTGGACTTAGTTTATCGTCTTACCCAGGACACGGATATAGTTTAACGTCTTACTCAGAACAATATATTAATTTTAAAATGTACTTACAGGTATGATGATAGTAAAGGTAGACGCAAAATATACATTAACTATAAAAATATACACTAATTAGAAAATGAACTTACATTTAAGATAGATAATGTTTAGTAGGTGAATATTGAGTATTTAATCAAATCATTTTCCATTAAAATCCAATATTCAATTTATAAATTATATGATTTTAAACGAAATAATTATTTTTTTGTGGCCTGGTAGTAAATGATCTGCTAACAGGTAGGTGTGCGCGGGCTGGTGCTTGGTGACTTCTGTCCTAAAGTATATAAAAGTAAGTGTAAATTATTTAATTATCGCAAATATAATCATCTTCATTTTCGGCCACCATAGCCTAACAGAAAGGTAGATTTCCACGCCTATAATTAAACAAATCTGTGTTACTTATTAACAAAATGTTTGCAAATCTTTTCCAAATTTCGTTTTATGACTATTATGAAATGTTATAGAGATCGTAACAAATGAAAATCTCTAGTTGTTAAATTTGATGCGAATGGAAGTTGTGGAAAACCTGTCAACTTAACGATATTATTTTTTTGTCCTGGGATTGTTTTGCAGTGTGCACCATTGCATTTTCTTGCTGAATAGTAGCAACTTTTCGGTTTATCAAATTAGGACACTTTTTGGCATTAATCCGATCAAGTTGCTGTCAAATAAAAATGTCCTTTCATGATCCAATAGCTACGAATAAACCAAATCTTTAAATTCCTTTAAAGGCAAAAGGAAGGACTGGTAGTGTTGGCTTTATTGTTGACACTGGAAGCTCATTTTTGGTAGCAAATATCTTTTTCGTTTTCTCTGGGCATACAAAACCCATCTGTCATCACCTGTAATAAGTAGCCGAAAAATGAAAGCTTGACATTCCTGTTAAAAAGTCTATTTTGATATTCCTGGTAAAAAGACTATTGTTGGACATGCGTTTGGTTCTCAAGTGAAAACTGATTAGGAATCCAATTACCTTCTTTGCAATTTGTCTCAATTAAACTCAGAACTCTACTATAAACGTAAAACAGTCGGATAGAAAAGGTGATAAACTATTTCGAGACGGAGTTTTCTACAATCCAGTCTTGTGCAGACTCATAATTCCCAGCGGTTAGATGCATAATTACAAATGTCACGTGCATAGACAGATGTATAACTGTAAATCATATAAGAAATGAATGTAATCAAATGACTTATAGAGATTATAAAATTAGAATGATTAGACAGAAATTTGTCTTTACTGGGAATTGTGAAAAACGAAACGGATTTGAACATGTAATATAATCAGAAACCTTTTACTATAATAATCAAAAAAAAAAAAGAAAAAAAAAGAAACGTTTACAGAAGTTTGAAAGACATCATCCAATCAAAACCAGACAAACAGATTATAATCGTAAACAAAGAAATTGTCAAATTGTTGGTATCGAGATACGAGCAGAATAGACTGTCAAAATAAAATAAAATCGGCAAAGATATGGCTGCCTTATCAGAAACGTGAAAAAGTTCTTACAATAATTGGAAAGCTTGGAGCATTAGTGAAAAAATAATAGAAGAAGGAGTAACGAGAGGTTGTCTGGAAATATTCTAAACAACAATAATACTAAATCGGAAAATCGACAAAATATTGATATGATTTCTAGAGTACTAAAATAATATTTTCGTCATCCCCTGTGAGAGAATGAAAACTCTTTCAGTACCAAATAGGATCATTTGACTAATGATAATCACATCATTCTTTCGCTGTCGCCCAGATCACGTTGAAACCCTTGTTCTCCTCCGAACTAGGACGAACCTGGCCAATACTTAGATGGGTGACCACATGTTGTCGTGTTTTAAATTTTCTTCTTTTATACCTAAGATAAATTTTCATGTAACAATTAGGTTGGTGCAAAAATAATATCGTTTTTTTGACGTATTTTTTAACATCAAAAAGCGATATTATTTTTGCACCAACCTAATAACAGTCTATTACATATTTTGACTTCCGGTTTGGCTATTTAGAGACAAACCTCAATGTTAATGATTTTCTTTCACCCTTCCTTTGTTTATTTACATAGAGTGTGTAGCGTGGATATGCGGACTGTGTAATCGATAATGGATCGAAGTAGTAGGACGGGGTTCAATTTCTCTTAGGTTCCGCTGTATTCACTTGCTGTCGGGAACCTTTGGAAGAACTATGAATCCACCTCTCCCCATCATGTTAATACCAGGAATGATGAAGGAATCACATGATATGCCGTGGGACTTTTATCTAAGAATTATTATTATCCCTTGTTTGGGATGAAACGATTAAAAAAAAATGTTCTGTTATGCAGTCTTTAGTTAAGAGTTGTACAGCTTTTCTCGGGGGCGTTTATTTTGTAATTGAAAATAGACGCATTTAATAAATTATCCGTTTTCATAAAATATAATATATTAACATATTCTTAATGTTCTCTCGCCAAAAAAAAAAAGAAAAAGAAAAGAAAAAGAAAAAAAAAAAATTTTGTAATCCAAAAATATCAGCTTTAAATAACCTATAAGGGGTTGACAGTCCATAAAAAAGCAAATCAATCAATCTTTAGTGTTGTTTTTCGTGATGTCTGTGATAATCGGAGGAGAATGTTCGAGTTTTCCTCGTGTTACTTAAGTAGTATATTCCTTTGAAATTTCTCAGTATAGAGCCTATACTGGAAACATTCTCGAAGATTTTATTTAAGAACACACCTGAAAAGAGTCAGCAACATAAAACGCAAGATTGGTAAACCAAAATTGTAGTTAAATTTAAAATAACAATCCACTCAACAGAATGATTCGAAATTAAACGGAGAACAAAGTGTGTTCATGTTAATACATACTTATTTTTCAGAAATATTCTGAAATATCTTCACAAAAGAACAAAATAAAAACAAAACAAAAAAAAAAACAAAAAACGTTTGATCAATTTCATGCACAAATTGACCCCAAAAGCATGGTTATTATGCATTTGTACATTGGTCACTGACTCCGGACGAAATCGGAGAGTAGTCCGGGTAAAGTGGAATCAAGAATCAAGTCACTTTCCCATTGCCAGTACGTGGTTTTCCTCTGTCTTTTTTTTAATAAGTATTTTCATGGCAATTGTTCTGAGGGGCCCCTTGCTTTTGATTGAACTATACTATTTCATTAGGAGCAAGTTCTCACAGTTTTACTATGGAATTAGCTAGATGTAACCGTGTGTTTTGTTCTAATACTTTATTTTCTGGTCCTTCTCCCCAGAGGAACACTTTTCCAGTTTATTAATACCCTTCAACCTGCACATATCGTTTATGGACCTTCCTCCTCAATAATCTTTTTCTCATTCTCTTTTACCACCTCGCATCTGAGTCGCATTATCGCCTTGTTTGGGATGAAACGATTAAAAAAAATGTTCTGTTATGCAGTCTTTAGTTAAGAGTTGTACAGCTTTTCTCGGGGGCGTTTATTTTGTAATTGAAAATAGACGCATTTAATAAATTATCCGTTTTCATAAAATCTTTCCGCCTTATTGATATCCTTTTGCATTAATGGGTCTATTTATGTATAAAAAGCAATTTACATACGGACTATTGTCTTTGTTGTTGTTATCACAATGTTTCGGTAGTTGTGCTCTGCGGCCATCAACAGGTGTATAACTATCCAGCAAACTGAACTCTTTATTTAATCTCCGAGGCCAGACTATTCATATTCCTCTGCCCATGTCGAGTGATATCTCGTCTAGTTCTTACCCTGTTTCCATTGAATTCACGTACATACTGCTCGGCCCAAGGATTGGACTCACAATTACTATGCCACCAAATTCGCAAATCATTAAACAGCGGTACGAGAATAGTCTACAAAAAAGTTCAGTTTTGTATTCGCTATAGGTAATTCAAAATGTAAAAGAACGAACAGTAAAATATCCGCTAAGAATACGTCAAAAACCAACATTGTTTTTGCACCAACCTAATATTTAACGTTTCTTCAGGTGAGAAATCACGACTTATATATGTCCCACTTCCGTTTTTGGGAAATTTTCCATAAAAGTTAAAAAAGGATTTATATATGGAGAAAGAAACAAAGCTAAGTGATTAATAAAAGCGAAGGAGGGAAGAGAAAGAAAAGGTTAAAGGCCAAGAAAAGGAAATAAAGTTTGAGGCGCATATTCAACATTTTCCTATTTGTAAGGAGAAAAAAATTTGAGGATAAAAGAGATAAGAAAATGTCTACAACATAAAGATCAATGCATTTCAGTTTAAGACAAAAAAAAAAGGCGGAAGGAGGTGAGATAAACAAAGAAGCAACAAAATGAACCAATGGAATTCCGTCGAAACAGAGAATTCCAATTTAAACGCTAACGTAGTGAGTTATTAGGTTGGTGCAAAAATAATGACGTAATAAAGTCGTTTTTTTGACGTTAAAAAATACGTCAAAAAACTACATTATTACGTCATTATTTTTGCACCAACCTAATATATTAATGTTTCTATGGCGAAATACCAAAGTATGCGAAATGAATTTCACATAGGCCATCCAAGAATTTCTGGAATGAAATCCTTAATGAAATGTTATACTTATTGGCCAACAATGGTTCAAGACATTGAAAATTTAGTGAAATCATGCAGAGGTTGTGCTCTGACAGTCACCGCCTATCAAAGTTCAACCCTGACCGAAAACCGATATGCCAGGATCCAGAATACATATAGACCTCGCAGGGCCGTTAAACAGAGCATATTATCTAGTGATAGTCTATAGTTACACTAAATGGGCAGAAATATTAAAATGTAGAAGACCGACTACTGCGGTAAAGATAAATTTCCTACACTAGATTTCTGCAAGGTTCACTGTTCCTGACTCTGGCGTTTCAGATAATGGGACTCGTTTTACGTCAAATGAATTGAAGTTCTTTTTGCAGATCATTATCAATCGAACATATTACAACTCCCTTCTATCACCTAAGTTCAAACGGACAAGCGGAACGGTTTGTGGATACGTTTAAAAGGCCACTACAAAATCGTGGGGAGAAGAGACAGCTGAAGTAATGTTACAACAATTTTTGAGTGTTTACAGAATAACACCAAACCCGAACACTGTGTCTGGAATGTCGCCTACAGAGTTAATGTTCGCCAGGAACATTATGACCGTTTTAAATAAATTATTTCAAGAACGTAAAGCGAGAGCACCGAGAAATAATAATATAAGTACATACTTCCAACCTGGAGATAAGGTATTTTTACAATGTGGAAAGGAAATCTAGGAAGATGGTGTTATTAAAAAATGGATTGGAAAAATGACATACATGGTACAGGTAGGAACATAAGCGATACCTTAATCAGTAAAAACGGAGATTCACTGGTTTAGTATGTCCACAAAAAGAGGTTCCTATCAAAATATTGTATGAAATGTTTGACGTATCCACGGCACCACAAATTAGTAAAACAAGGAGGTACAGTAACAGAAAAAGAATAGCAAGGGAACATTTGAATATTAAACCGAAGCTTCAGAGGACGTCATCTCAAAGGAGAGGTGTTATATAAGAATAAAATGTCGCTGCCGACACTTGAGTTTGAACATGGATCGCCATTAAGCAAACATAAGCGATCCCATTATTAAATTTAGTAGACCACGTGACCATAAAGGAAACGCATATATTGATCTCCATTCACGTCTATCGTCTATTCTGATTCTAATTGTTATTTCTAATCTATCCTCTATTACCATACGGACCGCAATTACCTATACAATTCACTATATCATTTTCTATTCGCATCACTATACCGTGGTTACTTTTCCAGCGAGTATTATCAAGCAAGTACTATTAGTGTGAGTGTTACTCGAAGGTGGCTGACACGAGTATTGTTCAACGGTATACTATAGTTATATCTGTGATTACAAAGCTCGGCTACAACGAGAATTATGAAAATAACGAGTATTCGTCGGAATCAGAAAATGATGTCATCAACTCCCAAGTAGACATCTATGTATATGACACTACCATTTACTACTGTCACAATATTAAACTCGTCAGCGCTGACAAAGTCAACTTAGGCACTGCTCTCTAAAAGCACCTTCACTCAGTGGTTAACTGGGGTAGGAAATGCCTCGTAAATTTTACTGTCACCAAAACGAAACTGCTCTGATTTAACAAACACAGAGATTACTCGCTGCGCGCCATTAGCATAGTTGATGCTAGACTCCAGGAGAGTGTCTCTCTGCGGCTTCTTGGCCTTACGTTTTCGAATGACTTGAACTGGAACAACTACGTGAATCAATAGCTGCATCTTCTGCAAGGGAAATTGGTTCACTTCGTCGTTCCAGAAGGTTTTTTCTCGTCTGAGCTCATCTTACATATCTATTAGGCTGGTGCAAAAATAATGTCTCGACTTCAGTCACTTTCTCACAGACGTGATGCGGCTTCATTCTGTTTTTTCCTGCAAATATTTTCATGGCAACTGTTCTGTCGGACTTTTTTCCCTGATGTCCGAACTACATAAATGTAAGCGTGCTACTAGACTAGCATTTAGATCCTACAATTTTACCGTTGAAATAATTTAATATAACTGCCACTCCTACTACAACAGCTTCTTTGCATGTAATTCCTGCCCGTGGAATTACTTTCCGTTTACTTGCTTCCCTGATAACTACAATTTTCAAAAATTTAAATGCAACGGTAGTGATAAGAATAATATTCGCCATCTTCTATTGTCTTGAACCCAGTTCATCTTTTATCCTTTCCCCATTCTCTTTATACACAGTTTTTTCTCTCAGCTTCACTTTATGTAACTCACTTAACTCACTGCGAACTAGTGGCACTCCTGCCTTGCTTGGGGTGAAATGCATAAAAAGTCTCCTTGAGTTCGGGGAAAAGACAAAGTCACACGGAGCAACATCAGGTGAATAGAGAGGTTATTCCAGTACGACAATGTTCTTCTCGGTTTGAAACTGCCAGATGCTTGTGAGCTGGTAAATTGTTGTAGTGAAGAAACCACGATTTGTCCTACATCAACTGCCACCCGTGAAAAAATGCCATGGTTGCAGAGCGCTAAGATTACTGTTATATACCCCCACGATAGCACGTTAAATGATAACACAAACCGTATTTGTCTCTCTCGCCTAGCACAACCAGTCCTGTTACTTTTCAGGCATACCTCCTATGTATATATATATATATATATATATATATATGCAATACTCTTCGATAAAACGAATATATGCTATACTCTCCGTTAAAACGAATCGAGTTCTCTCAGTCACTGGCGAGTTTATCAGCGATGAAAGTGAATCGCTTAAGGGTAGATTCTCCGACTGACGCCACTTCAGTCGGGTTTCGATCCTAGCTAGAGGTAAACGGACGTCTAGCCATCCTGATGAACTGTGATACAGCGAACCAGTCTTTATGTGGTGACTATATTAGTTTATCCGTGGCGTCTGAAATAACTACAATTCTTTGTATGCTTTGATAATGAGATGCAATAAAAAAGAGTATTTCAACGAATGTATTGCGATTCCTTAAATCGGAAAGTGTATACTAATAGTTTTTCTATATGGGGAGATAATGATTTCTAAAAAAATGTATGTCTTAGGTTTTTTATACGAGGTGTTGATTATAATAATAATACGTTCACTACCTCCCTATATAAAAACCTACTACCATATTCTCATGCATTCTTAATTATAAGAGTGAATGCCCTAACAATTAAAAAAAAAATAAAAATTATACAAAATTGAATAAATCGTCCACAAAAATATTTTCTACACTGAACTAAAAAAAAAAAAACTCTCATTAATAATGGCTTTCCTAAGTACATTGTTGATCAACAAATAAGACGATCCACTGCAAAATTCAATATAAGACAAATAGAACATAATACGTCCTCAAATAACCCTAAATACATCAAACTTCTATATCGTCATTAGACGCATTCTAAATATAAACAAGATGAAATAAAACATAAATAGTAAAACAACGCCCACAGAACGTAATATGCAGAAACTACATTCTCTTACCCATCCTTATTAAAAAAAAATAAGACCAGCACTTTACAAAATTATTTATTAATATAGTACACTGTTTCTAGAATACTTATAGTATATAGGTCTTTTAAAATATCTATGTAAAAACTAAGCATTTTTTAAACATCAGCAAACTATTAGGTTGGTGCAAAAATAATGACGTAATAATGTCGTTTTTTGACGTATTTTTTAACGTCAAAAAACGACATTATTACGTCATTATTTATGCACCAACCCAATATAACCTACCACAAATATTGTTAACTACTTTACCTCCCCGACTCCATAACATTTACAAAAACGAAATATTTCAAGAAGAAATTATTGGTTGTGACATTGTACATGATCAGAATCGTTACGCGGTTAATCACAAAGACAAAAATTTACTTCGGACACACAAGTCCTTGTCCTAGCCATCATAACCCTGAAGATGATCTTGCGAATATATCGAAACTGTCGGAAAAGTAAAATTAATAAATACAACCACGTTACATCCCTTGCTTTCTTTAGTCAGGAAACAACAAAGCTTATAAATGGTCTGATTAAAAATAAAAATCACATCATGTCTAAATTGTTTATATAGACACGCTGATCTTATAAAAGATTTCAGTTATCTGTTTGGATTGGTCTTGCTCTTATGTCTGTCGGATCTATATCCATATATTTGCTTACATATATATATATGTATATATATATATATATATATTGTTATTATTAATTAAAGAATATGAAACACTTAAAATCCCACAGGTAATAATCTTTATTTCATGAGAAATAATGATTATTACCTATGGAATATTAAGTGTTTGATATAAGTAATAATAATTCTGCACTGTTTTTTGACATAGAGCTCTATGGATCTATATCCTCCTGGAAATTTCCATATGGAATTCCATATTATATCATTACTATATATATATATATATATATATATATATATATATATATACGATTTTCTTTTTGAATTTGTAGGTCTGATGAATTGGATCGTAATTGCGATTCCAATGTAATAAATTATAACCATGGAATATTAGTGTTTAAGCCATTTTATTATATTCTTACTCTGTCCAGGACATTGAGTTCTACCTGGATTCTATCCTCTAGGAATATATATATATATATATATATATATATATATATATGTGTGTGTGTGTGTGTTAAAAACGCTTGACTGCGTCCAAGTATGCAACAGACTTCCGTTACTCGACATTGACCTCAGTGACTACAAGAATAAAATACTCATGCACAATACACCTATACGAATATCCATTCTCGTGCTAATCCCGCATCGACAAACTAGAATTATGATACACTGCTATATATAAAGTATAGAAAAGAACACTGCTTGACCATTCAAATGCACATGAATTCTGCTTAAGCAATGGCTATCAAAGAGCACAAAACAAATATAGAATTTTTTTTCTCCATATGTCATTCTCTGGTAGAGCATCAATAAAAGCGAAACTTGTTGGATTAATAAACATTTTTATTTCTTCTTTACCTCATCATATAACACACAAACACACAGACACACTCAAAAAACATACACACACACACACACACACACACACACACACACACACACACACACACACACACACACACATATATATATATATATATATATATATTATCCTGAAGATCCGTTTAGGTGAAACCTAGGTAGGTTGTTCCTGGCTCTTTAGGATTTATTATATATATATATATATATATATATATATATGAGTGTATGTATGTCTGTGTGTGTTATATGATGAGATAAAGAAGAAATAAAAATGTTTATTATTCTAACAAGTTTCGCTTTTATTGATGCATATATATATGTATATATAAAGAAAGAACAGTAAGATATATAATCCGGTGTTCTTATAGATATTTTTATTTTTACAAAATAGTGCTCAATGTAAATTTACAGAGCATTAATATTATAAATTAATTGATTTAAAATATTCAGCTTCCAATTTTGAAACATGGTTAGAACTGTGTAGCGAAAAACATATTTTAAATCAATTAGTTCATAATATATATATATATATTAATTTATAATATATATATATATATATATATATGTAAGTATGTATATTTAGGGTGTTACAAGCAGGTGGTTACCAATGACACGTACCTGGCACCATCTTCCATAATCAGACCAATAAAATTACTGAATGTCATATGAAATATCATTATTTCATTTATCAAATAGATCTGAAAAGATATTCGTTTTATTAAGGTACCAGGACATACTGGCTACGATATATATATATATATATATATATATATATATATATATATATATATATATATATGTATGCATGTAGGTATTTCTTGAAGCAAATAAAAAAAGAGGTAATCGAGGAATTAGGGAGATTCCCAGTCCATGGCTGAAGTGGGGTCTACGATGTACCTGTGAGAGAAGCAGGATATTTTAGGGGGACAGATTCCCACTCAATTCCTAGCGATAGCCACAAGACATCTATTTTGAGCATTTCAAGGCACAAATTATTGATGGCAATCACATGACTCACTTCAATCCAGAACATCCGATCTAATCATTGTGTCCAAAAAAAAAAAAAAAAAAATATTTAGCGGATGTTGTTGTTCCAGAAGAACAGATAATGAAATGGGGAAAAAAGAGAAAAGCTGGAGAAATGTGTAGATCGAGCGAGAGAAATAAGTGAAATGACGGTATAGGAAGGCGTCTATGCTATATTGCATTTCTTGGAACAGCCCTGAAGCGCTTTTCAAAGAGATTGGAAGTATTCGAAATTCGTGGAAGACTCTATACCATCAAAGCGACATCATTATTAAAAACAGTTAGAATACCGATAGATTTTTGGCGTATTGAAGACACTAGATCTCCAGGGAATGTCGCGAGTTTGCGCTTGTGTAAAAACTCAATGAGTACATACAAGACAAAAAAAATTGCTATAAAAAAAAGACAGAAAAAAAAAATCAGTGCAAAGATAGACAGAAAAAGATAAGAAAGCTCCTAAACTGAAATTAAAATCTCGAAGCAGAAGTGATACTCAACAATTTAGACACCAGATAAAGGGTAGAGCGAAAAGAGAATTAAAACGAATAGATTAAAACGTATATGAGTGAAGCATAAGAAAATGCTTAACAGAAAGACAAAAATGAAAAAAAAAGTAAAAGATGAAAGCCAGCAGTCTAAGAAGATGAAGAAATTGAAAAGTAAATAAAGCCAGTATGAGAAGAAATGGACGAGGAAATAGTCAATGTTGGTTATTGAATTCCGAACGTTAGTTTGAGAATTGTGGAGCCCTGCATAAAGAAATCAAAAGACTGGCGACGAAGCACAAAGATAGGGCCATTAGTAAATATCTAATGGCCGTGCAACACATTCACCCTGTCCGCTTTCTACAGGCCAATGCCTTTAGCAAAATCTTCAAACTCAATAATTAGTCAGGCATGCCTACTCAATCTCCTGCATATAAGAAAAAAGACATTTATACAGAAATATTTACACTGACGTTCACAACATAACTATCAACATACAAAATCTATAACAATTTTCACACACACAAGCATATATATATATATATATATATATATATATATATATATATTAGTTAATAGCTCTTTATGTGTAAGCATGTGTATATATTATGAGCGTCTATAAATTGGGCAATGAAGAGAAATCGATTTTGTACACAAATAGTAGAAACAGACATTTAATATTTACCAAATACCATGCAAAAATCACGCACACACATAGATATATACATATGCTTGTGTCTATATTGTAAAATTAGGTTGTAAATTAGAATATATATACACATATATTTATATATAAACATATATATATATACATGTATGTACATATATAAAATGTATATTCTTATATTATAAAAGTACATTCTAAGTTAACATATATTTATATATAACCATATATATATATATATATATATATATCATATACATACATACATAAATTTTGAAATATAAACATATATATATATATATATATATATATATATACATATCATATACATACATAAATTTTGAAATATAAACATATATATATATATATATATACATACTGATACATACATACACTTACATATATAGACATATACTAATGCATATACTTATATTGTAATTATATAATTATATTTATATATATATATATATATATATATATACATATATAACATATATTTACGTATATGGCGTAAATATACTTATAAATACATATATATATATATATATATATATATATATATATATATATATATATGCACTCAAATATCGTTTGGCAATTTTTAAGTAAAAGTCGTTGAGTATGCACACACATATGTATACATGCAATCATACATACATAATATATGTTTGTGATGCAGTCGGTGAGTGTGTGCTTATTTGGTGCATGTATATACGCATTTGAAAATGTATATAAAAAATATAAATAGAGAAATGGAAAAAATGCGCAATATAGATTTTAAACCAAGGCATTTAATTAAATTCATAAAGGAGGGATGAGTATAAATTTCTCGGTTGTACCGATTTCCCTTAACCCAACCAAAATTGAATTTGGATGGGAAGCCTTTATGAATACCGACGGTTTTTTTCATTGTATATATAAATAAATATAAAATTCACGCACAGAGATTATCACACTTATCCCTCATGTCTAAACAGTTCACATACACACGCATATTGAAAATTAATATGCACGCATGCGCAAAGACACATGTGCATACATATATGTATAAAGAATGGCAGGCAATGTGATCTAATAATTTCTAGTAATTACTAAATATTTGCAATGCATTACATATATTACAGACAGCAGTTTTCCATATTCCAGAAATTCGGCGATCATAGCTCTTCACAACTCATTATTCCTTGTGGCCCCTAGCAGCATTTCTCTATTTTCCAAATCTCCCACAACGAGCCATTAAAACAAAATCGTCAGATAACTAGCCCGCTGCCTTACTCTATCTCTCGTGCTCTGAATATGCCCAGTGAGGTTTAGGTTTTTCTGAGGCTTCCTTCCTCATTACGTGTCCAAGTTTGATTGATTTATTTGTTTTGTACAGGTTATTTAAAGACAGGGAATATTTTTTAGATAGTAAGATATTGTTGAGATAATGATTTACTGACACAAGTCCTACTATTTAACCCATAGCTGCGGGGAGTAGAAGTGGATTGATACCTTTCTGCGCGTATGTCAATATAATGAACCCGACTGGAATTGATACTCGGCTCTCCGGTTTCTTATTCTGAGCCGTATTCCATGACATCACCCGCACATCCAAGCTTACAGCATCCGATATTCCCAAACGGACACACATTTACGTACCGACAAGGCTCGATGTGACCAAAAAATTTCAGCTGCATTTTTCTGATTTTGAGTTCAAGTGCTCTTTTTTTAAATCATTCTCTTGAAGACTTCCTCATTGCTTGCTCCCTTCGCCTATGAAATTCTCAGTATCCTTCTGTAGAATAACATTTCCGTTACCACAAAGATTCCTTTTCATCTGCTTGTCTAATATACACTGCTACACAAGGTGATCAATATTACATCGCAATTCAGCATTCTTCCTTTTGCTTTTAACCAACGTTACGTATTGCTTTGTACGTTTTTATTCAGCTATTAGAATGCATCTTTCGCTGATGCAATAAATCGCACTTCCCATCCATTCTTAAAACATCTCCCAAATATTTGTATTTCTTTGTATGTTTGATCTTGCCACTGTCAAACGAAGAAAAATAACCCGGTTTGGACACATTAGAAAGCAGGACAGCATGTGCAAGACTATCATGGAAGGCACTATTGAAGCTGAACGTAGGAGAGGACGCCGATAAACAACTGGTTAGACAATATCAAACAATGGACGGGTATAACTCTACCAGAATTGCTGATGACTGCCGCTGATAGACCGTTGTGAAAAAGATTTAGTGTAGCTTCTGCATTAGGATCCTACGATTACAAGAGTCTAGTGGATTAAGATGATGATGATGATGTTTGATGTTGACATCTTCAAATCTTCTTTCGCGACTTTTTCTCGTGCTTACAATCATACATTTCGTCGTCTTATAGTTGATAGCCAATCCTTTTTTTTTCGTTTCCTTTAATACCTTGTCTAGGAGAACGGTGGTATTCATCTGTGTCTGCCATTTAATTTTGCCATCAACACAGTGTCATTTAAGTGCAATTATATTACAAATATATAACGTATAAGTTTTATATATATATATATATATATATATATATATATATATATATATATATATAAACGTATAATAACGTATATAAGTGCATATATATAGATATGTTAATATGAATATATATATATGTATGCTTGTCAAAAAGTGATAGAAAACAAGTTGCTTTTACAGGTGAAGTCGGAAATATTTGAGTTTGTACCCCAGTATCTTGTCCATTACATTTGATCGGTGTCACATTCAGCTGAAACAAATACATATCGACAAATGGATTAAAGCAAATTTTAGACAGCTTATCATGAATATATATATATATATATATATATATATATATATATATACGTATATCAGATATATATATATATATATATATATACGTATATCAGATATATATATATATATATATATATACGTATATCAGATATATATATATATATATATATACGTATATCAGATATATATATATATATATATATACGTATATCAGATATATATATATATATATATATATATATACGTATATCAGATATATATATATATATATATATATATACGTATATCAGATATATATATATATATATATATATATATACGTATATCAGATATATATATATATATATATACGTATATCATATATATATATATATATACGTATATCAGATATATATATATATATATATATATACGTATATCAGATATATATATATATATATATATATATATATATATACACGTATATCAGATATATATATATATATATATATACGTATATCAGATATATATATATATATATATATATATATATATATATCTGATATACGTTTATATATATATATATATATATATAAACGTATATCAGATAAATTTACTGACATTGCTTTCCTACACGAAAGAATGCAATGAGAGAAGTTTTTTCTGTATATATATATATATATATATATATATATATATATATATATATACACACACACTGGATTTAGCTTTTCTCTTGGCCGAAGGAAGATAGCTCAGTGGTAGAAACTCTGACTGACGCCAAATCTACTGATTGCAGATCTTACTGTTCTTTTATATATATATATATATATATATATATATATATATATATATGTGTGTGTGTACTAGTGTGTTATGGAAAAATCCACTTCTCATTTTTTGATCTGTAATCACTCATTTTTTGGGTTTGAAAATTTTCGCGTCCCACTACATTCTTAAAATATAGTTTTTTTTTTTTAATTATATTGCAAAGGTTTATTTCCCAAATGCAACGCCTTCCGTTCTACCTAATCTTCTTTTCTTTTGATAAGATAACCTCAGGAAACATTTACTCATTTAACTTGATTTAAACCGATTTCTTATGCCTTTTTTTTTGCTTGCATTTTTAAACTTCTGATATGCTCCCTTTTCATCATGGCAGCCGATATTTATATATGTTTTATTTTAATTCTTCACTCTTATCCTGTTTAATATTACTGTATGCTTTGTATATTTTATTCAGTTTTAACTGTTAGTAACACTTTTACTCAATAGCCTCGATCCTTATTGATTGCATCATATATTTTATTTTTCGCTTCTCCATATTCATATATAGTACATAGATCCCTTTCCTTAAGGTATTTCTTTTTGACCTTTCAGCTACTTTCGATTTTATTTCACATTTGCTCCTATGTTTTCTTTTTACTTTAATTCATCAATTCTCTTATGATCTCATTGTTTCTTTATTTCTCTTAAATGCTTTCTTTATCCATCCCTTTTAACTTTTATCTTACTCGTCTTTCCCCTATGATTGACCTTCTAAGACTGTTTTGTTTTATGCTTCCATTTCGTTTTAAGTTTTTACTCTTTTAATTTATTCCTTATTTCGATTGACTGTTATTATTTATTGTTTTGTACTCTATCCACCAAAGCATAAGCTTAAAACGCTTTAGGGTCATTGTTGAACATTTGATGCCTTTCTTCTTTTGATCAATGTAGGCAGGTATAACAACCGTTTCGCTTGGTTAATTGGCTGATTTTCTTTAGCACAATATCAAATTCTATGCGTTATTTAATGCCGAAATCTAAATATTTTTAACGCAATTTTATGGCTTCAACTAAATATAATTTGGACGTAATTGTATGCCTTCAACTACAGATAAACTGTATTGTTGATCATTTTATTATAAATATGCATTATTGGTAACTTTTATATAAAATATATATTACTTGTATTTTTATTAAAAACATGTTTATACTTTCATAGTATTTATTTTTGTGCTTACTATTTGCCCACAGATTTTACCACCGCGGTTCAGAGTGGACTTAGGAACGATAGCAATTTAGAGGTGGTTCCATGACCTTCAAAAACCGCAACCTCCAGATCAGACGCCTTCCTGCCGGATTTATTTTATCGTCATACCCAGGACTACAATCGTTTCACAAATGACTGCAAATGCAATATCTATTAATGATGCATTAGGAGTAGCAAGGTTTATATTTAATATCCTAACGTTTATTTTGTGGGCAGTTCTACCTTTGTCGATTAAAAGGTTGGTTCGTGAATTTGATGATGTAATAATGACTACGTTTTAAAGTTATGGACAGACTATTTCTTTTAATTACTGTCTCTGCCATCAATGGAAATGAAACCTTAACATCTGACCATACTCATTAAATATTAGGTTGGTGCAAAAATAATGTCTTTTTTTGACGTATTTTTAACGTCAAAAATCGACATTATTTTTGAACCAACCTAATACATTAACCTCAATGAAATTCACATTTAGGATCAATTCATACAAAAGGAATAATGAATATAGATTCTAAAAAGCTTTACAAAATTGAAGTCCTTATATAAAGTAAAGCTAATAAAAGAATGACCAAACTTTTCTAGAGGTTATGGAGTAGAAGTATTTGTTTGCTGAAGGTTATCTGCAGCTATTTTACAGTGTTGTTTGTTAACAATATCTTAAAATAAATAAAATAAACAAAAATCTAAATAAAGAAATTAAGTGAATAATAAGTAAATTAACTAGTCATATAAACATAAGTAAATATTATACTCATCAAGAATAAATATGTAATCAATAATAAATAATGTGTAAAAATTAACAAGCAACACTATATAATAGCTTTTAATATTAATTCGTGTCCACAATTATTTTTACTCAATAGCCTCTAGATTAATATGAAATATAATCGTTATTGTCTACCCAATAAAAATTGATATACATTGTGCAATATAAATCGACATGTTGAATGAAAACACAAAACGCATTAACGAAACATTGCGTTAAAGTATTAAACAGATACCATATCGGTCCTTCATAAAGATTGTGGTCGTCGAAAATATTTGGGCAAAAATAACAAAACATGAATTGCGAGAGTTTTTCCCGCAAATACGAGCACAGTACTCATCTTCTTATTCGAAAATTGGAAAAAATATAATGGAAAATTAAACACTAAAATCTTGTCTTTAAAAAAAAATCAAACTTGTGTAGATGGATACTTACTGTCTATATATATATATATATATATATATATATATATATATATATATAAAGAAATATAGTCTTAAGGTGTGCTATATTTATGGAATAAAGTGCTCAATATCAGAGATAGAGCGTGTGTAAATATAAAAGTGAACATAGAAGTCAACACTTAGAGGCGACAGTCTGTTTCATGCTATATACAATCGTCAGGCCTGACGATTGCATATAGCATGAAACAGACTGTCGCCTCTAAGTGTTGACTTCTATGTTCACTTATATATATATATATATATATATATATATATATATATATATATATATATATATATATATATATATATATCCCCTACTCTAAGATCTCCACAACTCTGTTTCCATTATATCTCACATTCTTTTGCCTAAATATTTTAAAGTTATTTTTAAATCACTTTTTATTCGTCTTTTAATTCTAAATTAATAGTTAATTCTTCATATAACATCAAATGAATGTCATAAGCTTAATATTCGGGTTTAATTTTATAAACCTTATTCGCTTTAAGACAAATACTATCCACTCTCCCCTGACACGATTTATTTATTTAGCTTTCTCAGTTAAATTTCTATTTCTAACAGGATCTCAGACCACATGGGGGTTCATAAGATAGTCGAAATAGGCTATTCCCCACATGATATGATTTTGGATTTTATTGTTTATTATTTATTTACTATGTAATAATAAAGACATTGTTGCAATGGGTAAATTTGCGCCATTTTATATTTTTAATTTCACGTATGCGCTTTGTTTTTGCTTTGTCGACGTCACAGTATAGTAGGGTCAATTTGGCATTGTCTGTGAGAAAAAAAGAGGAATATAAAGAAATTCAATCCGCCAGAAATTTCAAAACGACATGTGGTGCAGCATGGCATTCGAGCCAGAAGCTCCAATACAAACATTTTAGAGTATTTAGGTGTCAATCTGAGAACATTTCATTGCATGTTAATAGAGTTGTATGAGTCTAATGGCGATTACGAAGGTACGGCAGCTCTGATCGTTCTGATAAGAAAAGATCTCCTGAATTTCTTGGTAAGATCCAGGCCATGATTGAAAACAATCTCTCCGATAAAATCAGCTCCATAGCCAGGGAGGTAGTGCTGACTTGGTTCAAGAGGGTGGATGCTGGATGACCCTATGTCTGACAAGTGAACACTGCTCCATGCCACACAAGCAGCAGTACTCAGTCATGACTGTTATACAATTTCTGCGACCATATCACAACTTACATCTGACCAGCTAACTTCACAAACTGCAATCTCCTTGATTATTATGTGTCGGGAGAAGTTCAGCGAGAGTCTAACAAAACTTCTAAAGTTGAAATGAAGGCAAGGATTATAGCATCATTCACCAATTCAAAAAAGGTGATCTCCCAGAAGAGTTTCCGAAGTCGTCTGGAAGCTGTGTATGAAGCAAATGGTGATTATATTGAATAAGTTTACTCTTTAGTAATTCAAGATAGTTTTATGTAATTTTGGTAAATATTTCTGTTAAAAACGTGTTATTTTCATTTTTGCGGAACGTAGGCGACAATTTATCCATCGCATCCCGTGTGTACACACACACACACACACATATATATATATATATATATAAACAATTTCTTTGAGTTAACCTGTAGTGTAGAAAAAGACAATATTTATTAATGTAAAAGACTATAAGAAAACTGAAATATTAACCGACCCGTTTCAAAGCAAAAATGAAATGAATTTATTAAAACAAAGTAACTAATAATATCCAAAGATTTATCTATGACCAAGCTTTTTCCCTATTTCACCTTTCCTCACCGAATTACTACTCTCCCAAGCAAACGTACTCAACTCAATCAAGAAACCAAAAGAAAATGGTTGAATCAGTCAACACAACAATAAAAACAATATTTCCACACGTGACAGTACTTGACGTAAAAATTTGAAAATATGAATATAATAGCGATTTCCAAATTCTTCCAGTTGCTAAGGACATTTTGTTTTGTTATTATTAGTTACTTTGTTTTAATAAATTCATTTCGTTTTTGCTTTGGAAAAGTCCACATTGGACGAAACGCGTCGAGTAATATTAGCTTTCTATTGTCTTTTATATACACACACACACACACACACATATATATATATATATATATATATATATATGGTGTATTAAAAATAATTTTTACAAAATTTGGGGGCGTGTTCCTCACACGAAATACGGAAATATATATAAACATTTGTCCGCAAATCTTGAATTATTTTTGAATTAAGATAGTTTAAGATCAATGGCGATGTGTTGACACGTAGACTAGGTTAGATTCGTCACTCGTGTACATTTGAGACTAGACTGTCTTCAGTGTTTAACGTGTGTAGTAGTGAGTTAACTGAGAAGTGTTCTGTTTTACTATCGCAAGATATTCATATCGTGAGCAGGTAGATATGATTTTTACATACGTCCGCCGGAATGTTAACGGACGCGAGACTGTACGGATCTGATTGCGTTTCCAGATCGAAGGCAGTCGAGTCATCCAACCTTTGCTGCTGTTTATCTTCGCGTTTTTGAAACATGATTCCTGGGAATCCCAATTTATGAATCGTGGAAGATAGCGATTTGTTCGTACGTCTGACCACGAAGACTGCATTCTATAGGCTGTCGAAGACTTTCCAGATATCAGCACACGTCAAGTGACCCTAGCATACCGCTTGAAATGTACTTCAAAAGCAGATCCTGTATCATTTGGATAATTTGCGACGTGTGCAGGGCCCCTTCGCCCTCTGATCACTAACCAGGAGAACATTTTTACCGAGGGTTTATTGCACAAACTGCTGATCCCTTGTTTGTCTTTTCAGTTTTGTTTATAAATGATCATTTGGAAGAGATGGAATAACAAATTTACACAATCAACATTTGTGGCCTGATCGGAATCACCATGTTACAATATGGCTAGACAACTGCATAAGTTTACGATTCATATGTGGGCAAGAATTGTAGGTGATTGTACTGTAGGTCAATCTATTCTTTCAGCACGTCTTACAGTAGCTCACTACAGTGTCTTTATTTTGAACACACTTCCAGACCTGATAATACGAAGATGCCTGTGGTTCATGCATGATGGAGATTCAGTAGGTGTTTAGTCATATTTTCCGAGATACACCGGCTGACATCTATCATGAAAGATAGATAGGTACGAGTGGAGCGGTTCCATGGCCTGCACGTTTCCCCGATTTTAGTTCTTGGGATTTTTATCTGTGGGTCCACCTATAACAATTGGTTCATGCAGTAGATATTAATAATGCAGACACGCTTCATCATCGCATCATGGGGGCCTGCGAAAGCATTCGAAACCGTCTGGGAGTATTTGAATGGATCCACCAGTCAGTGATCCGACGGGTGCATGCTTGCGTAGAAGCTAGTAGAAAACATGCTGAACATTTGTTAGGAGTTGCTGTGTAAAGGTACAACGATGGCCTTTGTTGAGATGTTGAGTGTTTCCGCGTGAGTGTATTGAAATAAGGACAAACACATACGTAGGGAAATATACTGGTATATTCGAAGAGGTATTTACAACAGGGAGATTAGTAGTCAAACGAACGCAGGTTAATCAGTCACAATAAGAAAGAATATAAAGTCCAACTGTATCTTCCGGTAGAGAGACGGAAGTGTGATGGTCACCTGATCTCCCCGAGAACTCTATAGCACTGTCCTATTAGTAGTAGAAAGATCAGTCCATTCTGATGAGAAGGTGAGTGCGCCCCAACAGCCTTTTGGACATATGTTTATGTGGAGATTTTACCATGTTTTGTTGTAAGGGATCCGCCTCCAAATTTTGTAAAATTATTTTTCATACACACTGTATATGTTTTTGCTCGTGTGTGTTTGTGTGTGCACGCACAGGTATATTATTTATATTTTCCTGTATTATTCGTGTTTTCTTTTAGATCTTTATTTTTTATTTCCCTGCATATGCCTCATTTCTCATTTAATTCGCATCATCGATAGAGCGTTAAATCATCAACAAACCGTACATTACGCCATGGAAAGCAGAAACAGAAGGGGTTACCAGATTTTTCAGCAACATCGTGTCATTATATTCTGACTGATGATTTTAAGGGAAGCAATAAAACAACCCATACTCTTCAGAAAATCGAATATACACATATATGCATGCGTACATGTGTATAAATGCACAGAGACAGAAAATAGAAAAAAAGACACGTTTTGATCTGAATTTCTGGGATAAAGAGTAATAAATATAATATGGAAGCTGTTAATAAGGAATCAAAGATTAGTGACAACAAGGCTCAACAGCAGCAGTAGCAGAACATGATCTGCATCGTTGAATGCAAACAAGTGGGGCAAGTAGCAACTGCAGCAATTTCATAAACAAAGTAGCATATGTCTGAACAGTTCTATACTCAGGTCTGTCCTACGCAGCAATAGCCTTGTGGATTTAAGTGTTGTTTCGTTAATTTTCTGATAAAGTAATTGTTGGACGAACAGTGCTGACTTACATTCAGTGGCAACAAGATGAACAGTCACTGAGTAATACGAAATAAGTACAAGACGAGATATCCAATCACATGATTAGCAGAACGATAAAAATCTATCTGCATCATTGGTTCAGATCGAAATTTCTTGAAGGTTACCTGGATCGACAAGCAACTGATGAATGCTTAGGGTCAAAACGGCCGAAACGTTGAGACAACAACAAACTTGTCAATAACGCAAATAAAATTTTTAATTTCTTTTTAAAAATATTCTTAAAATTATAGACACTTCCAGGCCAAAAATTAAAGAGAATTGACAACAAGGCTTCAACAGGCAAAGTAGTAAAAATAGAAATGCCTCTCTGAATGCAAATAAGCGAGACAAGATGCAGTAGTATTATTAGCAAACAGTTTAGGTCTAAGCTCCAAGTTATACACTGAGGACTGTTATATGGGACACTAGCTTCGAGAATTAAAACGTTGGTTTGTGAAATTGGTAATACAGTAATGATTACGTTTTAAAGTTATGGACAGAATGTTTCTTTTTTTTTATTTAATTACTGTCTGTGCCATCAATAGAAATGAACCCCAGTTAACATCTGACCATACTCATTAGCTATATTAGCTGCAATGAAATTCAAATTTAGTATCAATTCATACAAAATAAATAATGAATGTATATTTTAAAACACTTTACAAAATTCGAGTTTTTATTAGATATATAAATTAAAGCTTCTAAAAGAATGGCCGACTGGAAGAATCCTTTTTTTTTTTTTTTTTTGTAAAACTAAACATCAACTATCATATTTCGTTTATATCTGGGAGAAAAATCGATGATAATATGTTCAAGGATTCCAAGGATAACGAAAATAAAGATATAGTAAAAAAAAAATTAGCGAAAATATACTTTAGAACGTAAACTGCTTGTATTAAGATCTCTCATCGAAAATTTACTAATTTATTTAGTAATTGGTAACAGGAATTGACATCAAGTTTAGTTTATTCGTCTAACAAAGAAATGACTCTTATAATATAATGTTTTGTATGAAAACTTAAATGAAAAAAAAAACAACATATTTTATAAATTTTCTTGTGATTTTTCAATAAATATTTTGATGGTAATTGTTTTGATGACATTTTCTCTATGGTAACCAACCTTTACGAAGTTAAGCGCAATTTCATTTGTTTTACAGTTGAATTGGCTAGATGTAACCGTAAGTTCTTTGTTAACAGTTTCTTTTGTCGCCTGTGGAACTTTCTTCCGGCTTATTGCTTTCCAGCCAACTATGATCTTCAAAAATTTAAATGCAATTTCAATCGTTATCTACTCGATTCATCTTTTAATCTTTCTACGTGATTTTCTCTTTTTCTTATTATCTCTCCATCTTTTATCTTATTCTCTCCCCCTCTGTAACCCCTTGTGTCTTAGTGGCCTACTTTCCTTGCGTGGAATGAAATAGTTAAAAGAAATTGAATAAGCAGATATATTGAACCTAGAATATAAATGTAGAACTGGGTAAGAATAGAACGGATACAACGTATTGTCAGAGGAAAAGTAACTGAATGTCATTACAAATGGATAGTAAATTTAATAAAGCTTTAAATGAAATTTGTCGTCTCCAAATAACTCAAGTGGAATCTTCTGACTTCTCCCTTACATATATTGTGACATGAAAATAGAGAAGATAGTCTGTAATTTACTAAGTTTACCTTCGTCTGACACAGGTTCAGAAGTGCATGTAGCCCTCATCGTATCGAACTCACGACAATGTTGTTATCTTCTTAGATAACATATTTTAGCACAATTCTCCGTCAAAGTAACTTGTTTTATCCTCCCAAGTATAACTCTCCCAAATAAATCCTATTGTCTGACCATTATGTGGGAGATATTTCTGGGTAGTATATGAGGGGGGATATTTCTGCCGCAGCCTGTATTTATAAATTAAGTTATTAATTAAAAAATTGCATGCAATATATAATAGGTAATTTAATGATAAAATACATTTGCCTGACGAGTTTCATGCTTTTAAAGGATTTATTCACACTATAATCTTATATATATATATATATATATATATAATTATTTACACTATAATCTTATATATATATATATATATATATATATATATATATATAATTATTTACACTATAATCTTATATATATATATATATATAATTATTCACACTATAACCTTATATATATATATATATATATATATATATATATATATATATATATATATATATATATATATATAGTCATCCACAGGCAGACTGTTTCGCTGTATCACGGATCATGAGTGTGGATAGATTTCCGGTTACCTCGAGCTAGGATCAAAACCCGGCTGAATTAGCGTCAGTCGGGGATTCTACCACTAAGCCGTTGGCGCACTGCAGGGATGAAGTTGAATTTAAGTGTATTTATTTTTAGATAAACAGGCAGTGACTTCGAGAACTCGATTCGCTTTAGCGAAGTGTCTTGCATTATGATGAATTTAAGCGTATTTATTTTTTAGATAAAAACAGTGATTCGATTTACCGAAGAGTTTTGCATTATTAGCCGTAATAGTCACTGTTTTCAAACCCACACTTCCTCCCCAGAGAGATCAACCAAAATAAATTTTTCAGGAGCATATATATTGTCATCCACAGACAGACTGTTTCGCTGTATAACAGCTCATCAGTGTGGCTAGAAGTCCGGTTGACTCTAGGTAGTATCGAAACCCAACTGAATTGGCGTCACTAAACGGCAGGGATGAAGCTGAATTTAAGCGTATATATATATATATACACACACATATGGTGTATATATTAATGCTGTATATAGGAATGATAAATTCTAACTTTTAAAATTTCTGTCGTCCAAAATGACTTGACGTTCGGCTCTCTTTCTCATAAGATGAACCACTCGAATGCAAAACCCGATAAACGCCATTTTTAAAGTTTTTGAGCCACCTGTACCAAGGGTTTTGTATTTCATCAATATATCACATAACAAAATCATTTTTTACATACAATATTTTCCTATTTTTTTTTTTAATCCGGATATCTGTTTTGATGCAAAACGCAATAAAACCATGTATTTGGACATAAAGAAAAAAACAATTTTAAAGCTGAAACAAAAACCCGGAAATGTCAAGTTTCCTCATCCTATTTTAAATAAAACTAAACGTTTGATACATTTTCAATAAACAAATAATTTAATTCCACTAAAATAAACGTTTAACATGTTCTATGAGACAATTATGAAATGTGAGTACATATTTTCATAAACTAAATTCAATTTTCTATCTATCTATCTATCTATCTATCTATCTCATTACTCTTTTTCTTTCTTTCGCATCAAACTTTCTTTTTCCTTTTCTATCTATCTATCTATCTATCTATCTATCTAACGTATATTTAAAAACCGGCGTTTCCATTCACTCCTATACCATGATTAAAGTTGATTTGAAATTGTCAGACCAACCAATTCACCATCTTGTAGTTAATCGTTAAACAAAAAATACAAGTATAAATGAAAGGTACATTTTTTGTCTTCTTTCTCTATAGCTAACCTATTATGCGTATGAAAATGTCACTACGGATCCCATTTGATGTAGATCTCGCACGTTTGTGCAAATGGAGTAATGAATAGCGGCTCGCAATGATATCGGTAAGCCAAGTTCGAATTAAACTCGGCTTCCTGCTAGTGCCTTTGCGAAAGCTATGAATCCATCTGCTCCTACAGCTATAGGATAAACAGTTGAACTTGTATCTGCAAAAAAAAAACATTGTTATTCTGAACAAAAATGTTAATGTTATATTTACTCGCAAAAAGAGAAGTTTTGTTGTACGATCTAAAATAGATTTCGGCTTTAAATATTCTACAAAGTTTTCATAAGACGCGAAAAACAAATCATTCTCTATTATGATTACATGCATTTACAAAAATGGGCAATATATCTTCTAAATTTCATATATCTCCTAAATTTCATATATCTCCTAAATTTCATATTTATAAATATACTTTTATAATTTAATAAAATTTTGTATATATATCTTTATATTTTGAAATATTTTCAAATTTTACTTATATTTTTATAAATTCATACTTTTATAAACTTGAATTTAATTTTTGCAATTTAATATATGTTCTAATTTTACATACTTCATAACTTTATGAATTTTATAATTATAAATACTTATTGATAAGTCCATTATTCTTATAAATTTATATAAATGCATTTGCTGAACTTTTGATCGTATTGAGAATTATAAAGATGAAACCTACATGCGGCATAATTTTGAGGTTAATACTCACTATCTGGGCATGTTAATAATGCAATAAACTTTTATGTGATCTATATTGAATACTTAGTTCTTTTCTGAATATCTTGTGTGAAAGGACTCATTTATAATCTATAAATCGATATTTATTGCTTATATAAAATATACCACCGAAAATATGATTTTTATGTTTGCATAAGTTGGTTTTCTTTTGATGACTGATATTAAATATTGAAGAATAATTTTAATAGCGATAAATCAAAGAGAAGACACAAAGGAATTAAGGATAACAGCTGTATTGCTCCTTTTCATGAGAAATGTTGGGGGGGCGCTCTTAATCTTAAGTTAAATGTTATATTGGGAAATCTTGTGCCTTTTGTATCAACTGAATAGCCCTCTTTTCTATAATGAAACAATTAATAACTTTTGTGGATATTTTACGAGCATATTACCATCTCGATATATATATATATATATATATGATTAGTAAATATATAATTAGTAGATCTATGATTCTGTATAATGAAATATATACTGAAACGGTCATCGAGTACGCGCTTGTCGTTCAGTTTGCTTGAACTTTTTAAGTTTATTTAAAAGAGAATTAACTTTATATGTTTGTATAAACTATTAGGTTGGTGCAAAAATAATGACGTAATAATGTCGTTTTTTGACGTTAAAAATACGTCAAAAAACGCCATTATTACGTCATTATTTTTGCACCACCCTAATAATATATTTATGTATATGTATATATACAGGGTGTCTATAAATCATTTGTACAATTCTGCATATTTATTGTCACCCTCGCAAAGTTTCGGACATTGTACCCGCCGACCCTCTTCAGGTGATATTTGTTTGAATTTTGACTCGAACCCAAAATAGTCAATCTGTATATTGTTGTTTCTCAAGATTGGTTCGATGATGTTTGTGTGAGTAACTGTGTTTTCTTCGAATGGGGCTGTCTTCTGCGGATTTTATTTCTACTTCAGTTTAGGTAAATCTTTTGTTGGTTTTAGACAGAACGAAAGTCTTAACTAGTCTAACCAATATGAAATACCTTGGACAAGTCAACATGGCCATTAGTAGAAGTGGGTAATGAAGAGGACTCCATCATTTAAATTTCGTGAAGAATAAATGGGAATAATAACCACAGTAGACATATATATATATATATATATATATATATATATATATATATACTACAGCATGGCCCAGCGTTGCCCGTGCTTGATTCGAAAATCGTACGACTCATATAACAATCGCTATCACTTGACTTAAAATATTTTTGCCCTTCCTTGCCTTTAAAGGAGTGCCCTTTGCCGTGCCGATGTTGCTACATGCCTTACTTCTTGCTCACACTGCGAATTTTTTCTAAGCTCTATACTAAACATTAAATCTGTTACGAAAAAAAGAACTAAACAAAATGAACACAAAACGATCAGCTTTAAAAAAAGGACTTGTAACTGGAAAAACCGAATGAAAAAATAATGTTAACAACAAATACTTTTTCACACCCAAACCCAGTTCTGCGGAATCAGAATTAACGTTGAGTTTAAGCAAGCAAATGAGCCAATTGGAGTAAAGTGCCATGCAGATTTAAATTTGTCCCACTTGTGACGAATGCAGCTATCGATTTTTTTTGCATGCTAGCATGCTAGTTAACATTCGTGTCAGTCAGCTGTTAGCTCTCACGCTGTCTAATAAAATCTTCCTGCGTATTCGTGTCAGCCAGCTACAGGCTCTCACTCTGGCCAGTAGAAAATGGCTGCAAACTACATGAAAACTGCCGTAGAAGCATGAAAAATCGATTACTTCCACTATCGATGGGAGTTGCGAAAGGCAAAGTCGGTCTTGGCCTTCACGCTAACTTGGAGCATGTGCGTGTAAATTTTGGTGCAAATCCGTCGAAAATTGCGGCCGTCCATTCGTTACGCGCGCACACACACACACACACACACATCCTGATTCTTATAGATTGAGATATATATTGCAAAAGGTGTGAATAAGGACAAACTGAGCGATGAGTAGGAAGCTGGTCTTAAATCTGTCTTATGTTAAACATAGCTAGTCACGATTACAGACCCAAACATATCACAGTATACATTACTCAACACATTCTTACTTACCATTCTTACAACAGCCACCAATTTTTTTATTTAGTTCTAACTAGTTTCCAAATGTACAATTTACCTGTGGGGATGCGGAATAAAAAAAAAGAAAAGAAAATGAAACCCCAGTGAATAGCATAGTGGAAAGTTAATCAGAACAATTACCATAAAACTAGAAAAAGACACAAGCAAGCTTTATTATGGTTGTGGGAAGGAGACTGAAGACGAGATGCCATTTCAATTGGCACTGCGAATTCTTCTTTGGTTTTTATTCTTTTATCATTTTTCTCATATTGTATCACACTCAGTAACAACTTCCGTCTTACTATCTATATTGCCTTGCTTGTGAGTGAAATGATTTTGAAAAATAAAAAAAGAGGAAAAGAAAATTAGTCTGAATTACCTATACACTGGGATGAGCCGTAAATCATCCATCATAAATTTCTGAACCAAAAAATGTAAACCCTTAAAAATTAAAATAATTTAAACAGGGAAATTTTCAGAAATTATTCCATGATAAATTGAAATGTATTTTTAAAGATTTTATTAAAATTTTATAGAAATATTTTTTATTTCTTTGAATTAAAATATATATATATACGCACACGCGACGTACACAAGTTGAATGAAACATAAATGGCCATCTGTGTTACGAGTTCTCAGCTTTCTGTCTGGTAACAACACCTGGATAACAGGGAAACTATAATAAATGCAGTATTCTAAATAGACTAACAATTTCGATTTGAAATTCGATCGTATTGCCGTCAGCGAAACGACAGTTATCGGATTAGTTATGTAATAATCTATAACGCTGTCATTTTATTCGACGTTTTATTTTCTATTCAATATTCAGGTATTGTAATTAATCATAAATTGTACTTACAATGAATTTACATAAACATTATGATAATATAAATACAATAAATATCCCTAACGTATATTTAGAGAAGTCGGGTATGTCTAACTTCCAATGACGTTTTAATAAATGAAGCCACGTGTCTCGGGGGACGTAGGGGAAACGGTCGAAATAGAAAAGAGAATATTAACTGATAACAGATATCGCCTATGGTTGGAAAGTCAAATGAGAATCTACCCGCTTAGATTGGACAAAAATTCAGATGAAAGCATTCAGGTTATCTTACAAGACAACAGACGACTTAAGAAGAGCGGTGCTTATGACGGCTGAAACTTTGTGAGAACATCAACCAAGATGAGCATGCAAATCTGAATAAATTTAATAACTGTTCAGAACGATATTGGAGACATTCGCTAAGTAGAAACCCAGCGGCTGATTAATAAATCTGTAGCCGAATATTGTTATTAGGTAAATTTCGATCTCAAATATTCACAGTTTAATGTTCATTTTACGTAATCATTTGAGAAGCACTGTATTAAGTGAACTGAAAAGAAAGATGATCATCTTGCGAATAAATATTTACTGTGCAAAATAAATGGTTATTGCATTCTTAAGCTACATACCTATTGACGAAGCAAAATATGTGTAGTGAAATTGAGTTTTAAAATGATATTCACTCCTTTCAGGGCTCCAAAACCACGCGGGTTAGCGGGTTACAGAGTGAGAGGCATCACCAAAAGTAAGTGATAATGACACCAAATCGCAAGGGGTCACCGGATATAAAAGATAAGGAAAAGACATTAGAGGAAACCAGAAACCTAGTCCTAAAACAAGAAACAAGGGATAAATCTCTACCCGTATTCAAAAGAACGGGGAGATGTTAATTTAAAACTTAAAAAAAAAAAACATATCGAGTGAGATTCATTAATTGCTTTATTTTTTACGGGTTCTCAACCCTTTGCCGGTTATTTAAAGCCAAAAAATATATTTTAGATTGTAAGAATTTTTTAGATAATAATGGTTTAGTGATATACATCTGACTAATTAACCTATATCTTGGGTTAGAATAAATGGATTCAAATATTTCCCAAGTGTATTTGAGCGTAAGTCAATATAACAAATCCGTCTATAATTGGAACTAGTCCCTCCGGTTATCAATTCTGAGCCATTATCAATGAAACCAGCCGAACATCAAAGGTTACAACACCTGGTATTCCCAAGCGCTCACCCATCTAGACAACATATTATTTAACGTCGGTGATTGTAAGGGAACCGGTGTTTCAACTTGATTTGGTCGTAAGGAAATGAAACATTGACTGAATGAGTAAAATAAAAGATTAAAATTGATTGAACGCTAAATAGACTGAGAGTGTGATTGAGAGTTTAGATAGAAAAGATAGAGAGGGAGCTTGTGAGTACGGGAGAACGTGTGAGAGACATGTATTGAACAGTGTAATTTAAGATTTCGATAGAAAGAGAAGTATCGAAAGTGTAGAAAATTTCTTTTTGCGACAGTATCAGTATGTGTATTAATTTTTACTGGTATTTTTAGCCAATCATTCCTGATACCACTTCATACTGTTGAACAATGTTTCCCCTTGCACTCTGTTTTACTGATCGATCCTCTTTCTCTTCTTTCCTATTGCCTCGTTCGATTTTTGCAAATTTGGTTTTATTTTGCCATTTAAAAAAGAAGAAAAAAAATCCTTATTGATCCGATACTTACCCCATTTTCTTTCTCTATCTCGGTTTATTTTCTAACCACAACCTCAGCTTAACCGAAGCTTGAGGCACCTCTTGTTATAGACATTGGTACCAACAATTTTGATCATTTGTCAATTCTTTTCTATATACTTCTCTCCTCCCACACTTTTTTTTTTTAGTTTAGTGCTTCTTGTTTTCATTCGTTTTTCACTTCTATACCTCCCGTATTTCTCTTAAACCATTCTCCTGCTTTCTTTAGCCATGTCTTCTGTAGTATTTATTGGTTATTTTTCCTTATTATTTGTATTTTTTATCGGCTTCATATCGATATGTCAGTCTTCATTTCACTATAATATATATTGCCTGCATCTAAATTTGATTGATTTGCGTAAATCTGTTTCATTTCACATTCTTTTTCGTTTATCGTCAAAAACTGAAAACGATATTTGATCGTTGCATTTTGTTACTTATCAGTTATTATTATTATTGTAATATATTCTCCTTATTGTTATTATTGTCATGAATTGCAGCAGTAGTAGTAGTAGTAGTAGTAGTAGCACTAGCAGTAGTAGCAATAGTAGTAGTAGCAATAGTAGTAGTGGTAGTAATAGTAATAGCAGTGATTATACCTCTATTGTTTACGATAGCTTTTATTGTCTTCTTTATGGTTGCCATTCATTACTTGTTTATCACTCACACACACGCAAATATATATATATATATATATATATATATATATATATATATATATATATATATAAAGGTAAAACATTACAGTCAACACTCAGAGGCTGTGAGTATTGACTTCATTGTTCACTTTTATATTTATTTACGAGGTGTATTGCCAGAAGTTTTGATACTTTTTCAGGAAAGACATTTATTAACTTCAAATAAATGCAAAAGTAGGAGCCTCTGACTTCAATGCACTTGTATAGCGCTCCAGAAATTTCGTGAAGTCCCAATGGAAGTTATCTATCTATCTATCTATCTATCTATCATATCAATCGATATATCCTTTTAATATACAACACTGAGCTAAACTATATATATATATATATATATATATATATATATATATATATATATATATATATATTTCTTAAGAGGAAATGGGGTTGAGTGGTAATTTAACAAATTGCGAAATACGTTATATGAATTCTGATTTTCCTACATAATTGTTTTATAGTTGATAAATAAATAGCTTCTTTAAGAAACCAGTAAATAATTTAAACGTATAGAATTACTTGGTAAATTAATATGCAATTGTTGACTAATGATTTTTTATATAAGATGTTAATAAGCATAACCAATCAATGGAAAATGGCAAAAATACCAACCGAATACCAATACATCCCTACAAGAATTACTATTACTACGATGAGATGAATACAAAATTATATTAAGTGCAAATTAATCGTCCAAATAAAAAGATAATCCATATAGTTCAACTAAAATCTAAGAAAAAGCATTGTAATTTAATTGTAAGGAAATAGGTAGACTGTGTTTACAATTTACCATTAACTCGGATCTTTGGTTTAAAAAAAGCATTCTTATCAAAAGAACTGATAATTTCCAATTTTTCATGTAAACACAGAAAAATGGTTTATGTAAGGATCTACATGCCACTGTCATTTTTAAACATTCCAAGTTCATATAAAAAGTTTTATTATCAACTTTCAAACTCCAAAAATATTTAGAAAGTGATGCATTATTTCTATAAGTATTATTAGTAAAGGCCAATACATATTGATACCACTTAGCATTGAAAGAACTTTTAGTACTACCAGTATAGAACTTTTCAACCGTCTGATTCTCTTTTGTAGAGACACTACAATGATAAACAAGAGCTTTAGCTAAACGTTTGTTTGGTAATGGACAATGGTCGAAATTCCTACAATTATACCGGCCAGTCTTATTAAGAATATTTTCCTTGGAACTTGTATTATTATTCAGATTATTAAATTAGTTAAAAAATTTTTTATTGTGCAACTTTATGATCTTCTCGAGATTATTGGTTCAGCTATAACTTAGTTTTAATGTGTTTCTGTTAAATAATTTATAAAGAAATAGAATATTTAAAATTTGAAAATGAAAAGAAAACGGTTATATAAAAACCTATAATTTAAAATATATAATATATAAATTACTTTCTCAAGCTAAAATTATATATATATATATATATATATATATATATATATATATATATATAATATAACAAAAAACAATAAAAAAATTAGTTTCGATTATTAGACATTAAATACTATCACTTAGCATTTTCCATAATTTACCTTGCCTTTCAGTTAACCTCCGGCATATTTATGAGCAATATATGTGTGTACGAAAGTTGGGGTGTCATTAACTTTTTGGTACGATTCGTATGTATTATTGAACCGTACAAAAAAGATAATGACACCTCAACTTTCGTAAACACATCCTGCAATTATCCACCTTCAATCAGCAAACAAATACCCATATCAATCAGCCGCAGACTATCTGAAAACTCATCTAACATAGACATTTTCAATAACAAAAAAACAAACTATACGAAGAAACGCTAAAAGTAAGTAGATACACACAACAACTACAAAACACACCTCCACAACTGAATCGCATAAACAAAACAAAACAAAAATTATCTTGTTTAATCCACCATACAACAGAACCGTCAAAACAAGCATAGGTAGAGAATTTCTAAACTTAATAGAAAAGCACTTCCCTGAAACAAATCGATTAGCAAAAATATATAAAAAAAAAATAACGTTAAAATCAGATACAGCTGCACAAAAATATAACACAAATAATAAAAAGCCCCAACATAAAAATAACAACTTACAAAAATGCAGCCAAGTAAGCTCAATGTAACTGCAGACAGAAAACAACATGTTCACTCCAAGGAAATTGCCAACAAACGAATGTAATATATAAAGCCAAGGTAAGTGCAAAGAAAAGCACAATATAGTACATCGGTGCCACTGAGGGACCATTCAAGAAGAGAAAAAACAAAAAAACAACCACAACCTTTCATTCTCCAACATAATATTTTCAAACAGCACTACACTACACTATCCACATACATATGGCATCTAAAAGACAGGAATATTACATTAAGAATAAGCTGGGGAATATTGAAAAAAAGCACCTGCCTACAACAACATTACAAAAAATGCCTACTTTGCCTACATGAAAAGGTAGCAATAATTTCTCATACCCAATAAAAGAATTTACTAAATTTGGAATTTATTTCTGATCTTAGATTAGAAATAATTTCCAAATGTAGGCATGAAAAACAAATTACCTATTACCAGAATCTTTACTAAACAGATAAAAAACAACTAACACCACCACATGAACCACTATTGACCCTATAAGCATGAAAAGAGAAACCACTAACACTATAACGCCATCAATTATTTTCTAGTTCAAACTACCATCATAATAATTGCAATTATTATTACCATTCTACCACCATTACTATTCACTTCTACCACTTTACGATAACTATTTGCTACTACAATTGTTATTATCATCACACGCTCTCCCCACCACCAATAGTACCACATCACAATTACTATTGTCGTATTAGACCGCAATTACCATTAACGTATCAGTCGACAATTATAATTACTTCTTTCCTCCAGCAAAATTAATACCACCGCATAAATACTAATAAATATTACAAAATGGAAATTCTACCATTTACATATACGCAATCGCAAAAAGGCAAGCAAATAACCGGCTTTAAAATAATAACAAAACAGCCATAAAAAAAATTTAAAAATAATAGCAATTTTTACCTTCCATAGTCTTACACAGACAGCATCATACGTATCTACGTGCGTGCGAGAAAATATTATTCAGCGAACAAAAAATAGAAAAACGGCCGGAGCGTTGACAGCGCAAAAATAAAAAAAACATTCGCTACACAATGCAACATTGAATACAGCAACCAAATGTATGTACACAACGACACATATATACGTATATACGCCAAGCCCCATACTGTTCCCTTATGTTTGTGTGAGCTCCGGTAGGTGAGCGTATGTGTGTGTGTGCGCGCACGCGTCATTGAGTATACGGGCGTGTATGTATGTTTTGCGTAAGTATGAGTGGCGTCCCGACGACAATTTTTCTCCTTATTTCCATAAAACGCCGATATACGCAACCCTATATAAATCCAAATTTAAAAATTAATCAGTTTGTCTGACGATCGCAAAAGCCTGAAACTCAATGTCACAAACTCACATCAATCCAACTAAATATATTAGTTCTATCACTGATATTGAGCGCTTTCCAATAAGTAACGCGCATATATAATATATAAATAATATATATAATAAATTGTATATATATATATATATATATATATATATACATACATATATATATATTTCACACACAGACACACACACATATATATATAAATGTAAAGTGAAGGAAAGAAATTTATAAATGTTTTATGTGGTTAATTTTTAAAATATCTCCATATTTTTTGTTTGAAATTTAATTAAATACATTAGAAGGCACAAAAGTTTGTCAGCAACATGTAAATATAACGAAGTATAAAACACAGCAATTTTGATTTTGCTTTATTCACTTTAATTTTTCACTCTCCTGAAGATGTCACATGTGAGTCGAAAGCTTGAGCATTTCATTGATATTGGTTATCTGTCTGCATCTGCAGAAGCCAGGTTCGCCCAATTTGAATCGCAGTTTCGAAAATAGGATGACAGTATCTAATAGATATCGAAAGTCTATACTTTTTAATAAAACTTGATAAGAAGAACAATCTATGTCAAATTTTAGACATAATTACATATATATATATATATATATATATATTGTTGTGGAATGTTATGGGCCAGAAAGAAAGACACAAGAAGAAAAATTAGGTTAAAACAAGTGTATTGAAATAACAGATATAGACAAAGTAAGAGTGTGATCAGTCATCAGATAGAAGTGTACGTCCGAATTGCCAGATTACACTGCATCTTGACTGCCTATTAGAAGTCTCGCAGGTTGGTATTTATGAAAGGAGGAAGAGTTCATTTCCATGTAGGTAGGTACCATCACACACACACACATATATATACACACACATATATATACACACACATACACACAAGTATATATATATATATATATATATAAAATTATATATATATATTTATATGTGTGTGTGTGTGTGTTTACTCATTTTATAACGATGTTAGATTATGACCTAGGCTATGATGATACTTCCAATGTTCGTTTATTATTATGCGTGAATTGCTCTAACTTATTAGAAAATAAAGTATAGGTCGTCGTCGACTCTACGACCTCTGCGACTTACGACTGTTTGACTTTAAGACCACAACCGCGAATTATTATGTCTGACTACGAGTACACCGCATCTGGCTGCGCAAGATGTTTTGTATTTTTATGTATTTTGGCATGTTTTGCAACTAAAATTTTTCTGTTTTTTGCACCTCAATGTTGTTTTTTGTACGTTGAACCAATATTAAACGTGCAGGATTTCAGCGTCTGACTTAAACCTAACGAACATTAAAAGAAGAAACAATGTATAGATTAAATGTAAAAATGGTATCCAACGCAAAGAAACCGTAAAAATTAAAAAAAAAAAAATACAGCAATGCCTGCAGAAAGATAAAAATATTGAAAAAATAATTACGGGACGACTTAAGACTAGATCGATTTATGACCTTTCGGTCGACAGTGACCTGTAAAATGTTTTTTCAATGCTTTCCCTACGATTTTGAATCCAGGGTAATACTCTTCTGGAATAAATTGATATTTAACCAATAGCTGAGGGACGAAGAAAAAACTCATACAATTCCTAAGTGTAATAATTCACATGTGAACGTTTGCTATAATGCCAGAATAGAGATTGAAGTCAAATTTCATACCAGACTTTCATAGGAAGCTTAGAGCAAGTTGGAACTGGGCTTTCTCTTGGTAACCGAATGCGAAAGTGCATGGTTTCATATCTGTATCCGGTGTTGCAAGCGGGCGTGGAGGAGAATGCTGGATATATATATATATACATATATATATATATATATATAAAAACTACCGGAAGCAGTCTCGAGAGCTCTAATCCAACATAGAATGTAATATCCTTATATCTGAGGACAGCATGGAGATCACGCTATAGACTAGACGAGAGTAATTGAGAAAATACCGGAGTAAATGAAATGAATAGTAAAATATTGTTTTTTTTTTTTAAAGTTAATCGGCACATTCACTTCATTAAAAATATAACAGTCACGGCGAAATCTAGTTGGCCGATTCCAGTATCAGCGCTGATAACCGTTACAACAAAAGGCACCTTATTTACCCAGAGGCGTATAAAATGACGCTACTAATTTTGCCACTGGTACGGTGTATTGCGATATACAAGTAATTTTATTCTGTATTGAAACTTCATATAAACTTCATTTTAAAGACATCCAGTTTCAGCCTGTATCAACCTTTATTTTATTTTATTTTTTTGCTTACCTTAGTTTCGGCTAACAAGCCATAAGTGATAAGAATGATCGGTCTCACTTCTATAGCAATGTTCAGAGCAGATAGCTTGATCACCATTATTCCGCATGAAGCCGTCTGCCTGTACATGCCAAAGTACCATACACATTAAAAATCGCTTTTAAATTTAAATAAAATGCTTTCCCCAGTCTCTTGCGATTCTTCTCGTAATTATAAAGCATGTCGCGCTATTTCAAACAAAATATTCACGATTCATTTGTTAATGGCCACACTGGTGCATAAGACGTACAGTTGATACGAATTTGCATAACTAAATCATGTCAAGAATAGATTTACGAGGTATCACAAAAACAAAAATTATAGAATTGTTTCAACGTTTATTCAGAATAAAAATGTGTATTGTATATTAAGGAATACATCAAGGGTTTCGCCTCTTAATATATACAGGCTCGTCCTGGGTAAATTAATGATTTATATTAGGCAGTTAATTACCAATATTAAATTCTGCACAAGTCACTGTCTGTGGAAAAAAGATACTTAATAATCAACAGTCATCTGTCTATCTAATAATATTCTACTTGCCTTGTAGTCCGAGGTCTTTATTTTATAAAAATAAGGAAATCGCCTAGCGTAAACTAGTCTACAAAAAGCGACAACTATAGTGTATTTTCCTCATACGTAAAATATTGTCTTTTCGTAATATGTTTGCAAAATGATCGCCCAGCAATATTTTAAAAGTAAGTGATAATATTCTGGAAATATGTTAATAAAATAGATTCTGTAGTAAATATGTAATAGTATTTTCTCGCAATATATTCGGTTTGTTTTGTTTTACGGCATATCAACCACAATGGGCGATTTAATGCCGACAATATTGTTATTGCTGGTAATATGTTTTTCTTCAAAAATCTATTTCTGGGAATATTTTTCCTTGAACAAATCTATAGCTGGTGATATTTTGTTTCAAAGAATGTATAGCTGTTTGTATTGATGTTTTTTTTTTTTTTTTTTTTGCTGATGATAATTTTTCCTTAAAAAAAAAATGATGGAAATAATTTTTTTATTACAAAGTATTTCTGGTATTAAAACCTATTTTTACAGAAGTTTGGGTGTTAACTATTTTACCATAGCTGGGAGCCCAACAGGTGTCACCACCCCGGGTCAGGGTGGACTTGGGAACACCAGCAATCAAGAGGTGGTTCCACGCTCCTCAAAACCTGATGGACGTAGTTTATCGTTTTACCCAGGACGCGGATGTAGTTTATCGTCATTCCCAGGACGCGGATGTAGTTTATCGTCATACCCAGGACGATCGTAATATGTTAGTAATACTAGTAGAATTTTCTCATAGTAAATTAGAAATATATAATAGTTTTCTCGCAATAGAACCTATTGCGATAAAACTATTATTTATTTCAAACATATTGCAAGAATATTATATTACTCTTGCGAACAGTATACGAGAAAACTATTGTATATTTCTAATTTACTATGAGAAAATTCTACTAGTATTACTAACATATTACGATCGTCCTGGGTATGACGATAAACTACATCCGCGTCCTGGGTATGACGATAAACTACATCCGCCTTGCAATATGTTAGAAAAATTCAATAGTGTTTTCCCATAGTGTGGTAAGACTTAATGGAGTACTTTTGATAGTGGGCTGATGTAGTGTGTGTGTGTGTGTATGTGTGTATGTGTGTTTGTGCGTGCGTGTGTATGTGTTTTTGTCTGTGTGTATGCGTGTGTGTATGTATGTGTTTGCGTGCGTATGTGTATGTGTGTGTGTGTGTTTGTGTGTTTGTGTGTGTATGTGTGTTTGTGTTTGTGCGTGTGTATGTGTTTGTGTCTGTGTGTATGCGTGTGTGTATGTATTTGTATGTGTGTGTTTGTGTATGTGTTTGTATGT
>OZ010577.1:81761386-81766610 GCA_963932145.1 Acanthosepion lycidas | reverse complement strand
ACAGCTGCAATTTTTGACGGATTTGCACCAAAATTTATATGCACATGCTCGAAGTTAGCAGGAAGGCCAAGACCAACTTTGCATTTACCAACTCCCATCGATAGTGGAAATAATCGATTTTTTCATGGTTCTACGGCAGTTTTCATGTAGTTTGCGGCCATTTTCTACTGGCCAGAGTGAGAGCCTATAGCTGGCTAACCCGAATAGGCATGGAAATTCTACTGGCCAGCGTGAGAGCCAACAGCTGACTGACCCGAATGTTAACTAGCATGCAAGCATGCATAGAAAATCGATAGCTGCATTCGTCGCAAGTGGGAAAAATTTAAATCTGGATGGCACTTTACTCCAATTGGCTCATTCACTTGCTTAAACTCAACGTTGATTCTTATTCTGCAGAACTGGGTTGGGTGTGAAAATGTATTTGTTGTTAACATTTTTTTTCATTCGGTTTTTCCAGTTACGAGTCCTTTTTTAAAGCTGATCGTTTTGTGTTCATTTTGTTTAGTTCTTTTTTCGTAACAGATTTAATATTTAGTATAGAGCTTAGAAAAATTCGCAGTGTGAGATAGACAAGAAGTAAGGCATGTAGCAACATCAGCACGGCAAAGGGCACCCCTTTAAAGCCAAGGAAGGGCAAAACATTTTATGTCAAGTGATAGAGATTGCTGTATGAGTCGTACTATTTTTGAATCAAGCACGCCGGGCCATGCTGCTAGTTATCAATAAGATGGATTTGCAGTCACCAGTTCAAACCTCACTCGTTGGCTCATAATTCTGATCAGGTGTCTGAATTAAGCTACACTTGGTAAATAATGGTCCCATACGTCACGGAGACCTGGGATATGACAGAAATGTTCAACTACAGACAAGGAACGGTGTAAGGATCGCACAAAAAATGATAGCCGAGTACACTTCGAAGGACACGAAGGTCCCTCAGTGGTTACGAGTAAAAAGTCATATCAGTAATATCCTTAAGATAAATCTAACTATAAAGTTTGACGCCACTTCGATGCCAACTACTCCGAAAACCTACTTTCACTGCTTCCCAAACTGCATGAATTTATGCGTGCTACTAGGTTTGCATCTCTCTTCTACCCTTTCACAGACGAAAAGGCTAAATATAGCCATCTCTTCTACTTCAACAGCTTCTTCTCTTGCACTTCCCATCAGTGGAGCTCCCTTCCTTTTACTTGCTTCTCCGACAGCTATAATCTTCAAATATTCAAATATAATGTCAATCGACCTCTTATGATACCTTGACCTTGATCACTGTCCTTCTCTCTATCCTTTTTCGAAACACTCATTCTTTTTACTCTCACTCTCCGTAACCTCTTACGTGCTAGTAGCAAATTCAACCTAAATAAAATATATATTTTGCAAAAGGAAATCAAGTCAATCTGAATTGAATCTATACCGATGACTTACGCTGTAGTTTATAATATTTAAATACCAAATTCAAATTAGTTGCGAAATAACAGAACGGACAAATCTGATTGCTGTATACCATGAAGCAGTGTGTTTGACAAAGGCTTAGCTTCTCTGGAATAAGAGACATATGGTAATAGAATAATTTAATTAACTTGAATCACGTATTCGGTTATTCGTAACTCAAATTAAACCAGTCAAACTTGATTTGAAGTCGATTCTGTTCACTTTAAATCATATCTGAAAAGTATTTTAATTAATAATATTAGTAAATAAAGTGTTTTGATTAATTCGATTTACTGAACAAACTTTATTTCCTAGTGAGATTAAAATTTTATTCATTTAGCTTCAATACTAATATATATTCTATGTTCTACTATTTTTTAATATATTTTTTAACTGACACGCTTAAAATTGATCAACTTTGTAGGCAGGCCTACTTTTGTGACACAGTTTTATATATATTTTCAAATGTGTATTGAAAATCACTATTCGAGGTTTACCTGATCAGGAGTTTCTACGTGGACGAGAAGGTCTAAGGCAGGTCAGATCTAATGAAGGTTTCCTCTAGGGACGCAGGTTCGAATCCTGCCGGAGGACGCATATTTTCACATATGATCTTTCGAATTTACAGGTCGAAAAGGTTTAAATAAATGGACTGATTAATAAATAAAAACAGACCATCTACTCAAATATGAGTATCCTTTTAAAAATAAATTTATAGCAATATATACACATATATATGTAAAAATGAATAATAAAAAAAATGAGGATTTAAGATAATTAAGTAATTCATTGAGTCTAGAAGAAACCTCAACAGAATTCAATGGGCGGCGGTTTCGTTCCATATTTGGGACTCATCAGAAGTGCGTATCCACTACCAAGAATTGAAAACCTGACAGTTAGGTTGTCAAGCAAACATCATACCCACTGTACTAACCGGCGACGAAGTGGTATCGGACTAGATTCAATAATGCGTCGATTATATATATATATATATATATAAAGCAAATTCACTTGTTAAACTGTCGAAAACCCCTCTGACACACTTTCACTAAATAGACATATTATGCCTATTGTGAATCATGATAATCCTGGGATTGAAAGTTTGCCCTTCAAAAGAAGCTTGAATGTCCAGCATCGGGATTTGTGCCCAGATAAGAAAGAAAATGTTAAAAATTCAAATTCTAAAATAACTGAAAAAAAATTAGTCATTTTAAAAGTTTTTAAACTATATTGAGTTTAAAGGAAACAAAAACTGTGTGGATTTTTTTGTTTGTTTTAAATTAAGTTTAAAATGTCTCCAAAAGTTTGTGAATCAGTTTTATTTACATTACAAAAGCTGAATTTATAATGCAGGTTATAAACTCGTGGGGAAGGCAACAGGAAATCAGTCCACAGTTTCTCCCTAGAAATACTTGGCTATTTACATATGATAAAGAAACCGGATCTGTGGAGAGCCATGACCTTCTAATAGAATATGGCATTAAAAAGAAGCCTTCTTTATTGCATATACCTTTGGAGGAAATTGATTCTGCTGCAAAATCGAAGTGATTCATCAATGAGCCAAAACTGCTATTTTATTTTATAATAATGTTAAGAGATAGTAGTAATGGATTATCGTCTTACAAATAAAAAGTCCCTAGAAAGCGTTAGTCGATTTTAATAATAGGGATGACCTTCCTTTAAGAACGCTACAGTTAGATGGAGAAAAACTAATGTTTTAGAAGAGTGGCGTAGTAGCTTATTGTATCGGAAAATTACAAAGTCAAAGACAAATATCAACGATTCAATCTCACGTTTTAGAAATACTCATCCAAGTGAAATATCAGATTTCAAGTCAGGTTAGTCGTTGTAAAACCAACATACATATTAACATTTTTATGAGTGATACAATCTCCTAAAGGACATGTCAACTAATATAAAATATTGTCCTTTTGTAAGAGGCTAGTTGATAGAGAAGAATTGTTTTTTGACAGTTAGATAAGTGGTATTAAATTTAGTAAAATATACAACCAACCACATTATTTTACTTGGATAAGTGGGGGTACATGATAGTTTCTGAATCATATATATATATATATATATATATATATATATATATATATATATATGAATGATTCATATATATATATATATATATATATATGAATGATTCATATATATATATACATATATATATGAATGATTCATATATATATATATATATATATATATATATATATATATATATATATACATATATGTATATATATGAATGATTCATATATATATATATATATATATATATATTGTGTGTATTTAGGCAGCATCTTTTCATTCATACACGTTTCATTAAATAATATAGACAAGTGTTGTCTATTTATTTTATGTAATTTTTTTCATAACATCTAATAAGTTTAATAACATTATCATTGAACGAAGAAAGAAATTCACAACATTGATCCATATTTTTTAATACAATCTAAACTTTCGGCTTACATAAGCCATTATCAAATATGCCAATTACAACATATTAAGCAATATACGGACAAGACAGTGATGATAGTCTGTGATTGTTTACATAGATGATTTCTAAGCAACGATAAACACGTTATATAAGACGCTAGAAGCGAAAATTGCACTAATGACGTCACACATGACCACACGAGAGTGAATTGGAGAAGTATGAAGTATGGGAAGCCATTGGTATAAACTAATGGTTTCTGTTACCAATTATAGACATTTAAGGATATTTGTAGAGATTCCATAATTGATTTTGTTTAGGTTGGGTTTCAACTGTTTCATGTATAATGCTTCAAGGATTTTTAGTTTTTGTCTTTTGTTTTCATGTCGAAGTATAATTGTGTTTTCGACAAGCATTTTACGGAATTGTGTGTGCGGTCAGGCATGTTGTTTTAAATGCCTAAAATGATAATGTTATTAAACTTATTAGACGTTATGAAAAGAATTTAGATAAAATAAATAGACAACACTTGTCTATATTATTTAATGAAACGTGTATATATATATATATATACATATATATATATATATATATATATATATATATATATATATATATATATATATATATATATATTCATATTCGACGTATGAGGATCTGACAAATTAATTGATTCAGTTATGAAATTTTGTGCGATAATCTTAAGACCCGCTAGTGATTTACAAAGGAGGCCGTATATGGAGCCAGAGTAAGGATTGTGCGATTAGATCACTGTTAGATTGGCTGACTTTTTTTTATCTTGCTCTCGCTTCTTGAAGACGATTCAAACAAGCTGACTGATCTCCATTCTACCTGCTCCAAGGCAAAGCGCTCGAGGGTGTTATGAGGTATATTGACGGGTGACAAGTTGCTCTTCATCTTGTCTTTGTATCTTAGCCATGGGCGTCCTACATTCCTGTAGACCTGATCTAAGTGGCTGTACATTAGGATCTTGGGTACCCTGTCATAAGACATTCTCAAGACATGACCAGTCCTCCGTAACTGTGACTGTATGAGAAAAACCTCGATTCCTCCAATATTACACCTGCGATTGTCAATTATATATATATTTATATATATATATATATATATATATATATATATATGAGTGTGTGTGTATAATTGACAGACTGAGATAGATAGATAGATAAATAGATAGATAGATTAATCGTTTCATCACAAGCAAAAAGAGGATGCCACTAGACCACAGTGAGTGAAAATGAAAGAGAAAAGGAAGACAGAGAATTGAGAAGATTGAGGAAATGATAAAATGTTTAAGTTGGCGAATACTGCCCTAATCCTTATCTTCCGGTC
>OZ010577.1:81741386-81751386 GCA_963932145.1 Acanthosepion lycidas | reverse complement strand
ACCTCATCATTCCTCATACGCTCGGTCAACAAAATCCTTAGCATCTTTCTGTAGAACCACATGTCCGTCGCCTCTAGTCTCTTCTTCATCCTTGAGGAAATCGTCTTTTTGGAGTTTATGCTTAGTCCTTTCTTCTCACTCTCCGTCGCTATCTTCTGTAGAAGATTTTCTGCTTTCTTTTCCGCGTCTGCTCTCAGTACTGTGTCATCTACGTATCTTATGTTGCTGAGATTGTTGCCGACAAAGATAAATCTCAATAGGGTTTCCAACTTTCTCAGAATTGCCTCGCTATACAGGCTGAACATGGCGGGTGCGAAGAGGCATCTTTTCTTTATTTCCCTTTCTATTTTTGTATATTCACTGAACTCGTTCTCTATGCACATTCATGCTGTTTGCTGCCAGTATTCTAATATCTTATATTTTTTCCCGAAAATGTCAAGTTTGCTGCGCAGTTCCAGCAGATCTTTGTAGCGTGCTTTGTCGAAAGTATTTGCGTAGTCTATGAAACATAGGTACACGTCCTTCTGCATTTGTATTACTCTTTCTGATAATATTCTGAACATGAATATCGCATTTCTTTTTTCCAGTGTCTTTAACGAACCCGCACTGTTCTTGTCCTATCTCTGGCCTGATTCTGCTGCGCGCTCATCAATATACGGATGATGAGATTTATTACGTGGTTGATTAGGCTTATTGTTCTGTGGAGTTCGCATTCGTTAGCGCAACGTTTCTTAGGCGTATCTATAAAGATATATCTGCTGAGGTCTTCCGGTATGTTCCCGCTGTTGTAAGTTTCATTTGTTATTTCGGTGATTTTGTTTATACCAAAGTTATCATAAGCTATCAGCATTACCGTTACAATTCCGTCTGGCCCAGGTGCCTTGTTTCTGTTCAGATTGGCCAGTGCGGCTTTTAATGAAGCAAAACGATCCCACATTAAAGTAGTGAGATAGACGGCAAGAGACATTAGATATTTCTAAATCATAAGGTTAGAATTAACTACAAAAATAGGTACATGGATGTAAACGATTTTATAAGCTTAGCTTAGCAAGACTGATGATAAACTCCAGGAGAGCAACTTATTGCGCCGTCTCGGACTAACATTTTTCAGCTGACATGATGTAGAAAGATTGTATTGAATCAAATGCTAAGTCGCCAACTAAAAATATTATTTCGCTATGTTGTGCTAGACAATTACATATTCAGTCTACCGTTCGCTCTTGCGTTGAATATTGCTGCCACATGTGCCCTCCTGATAAATATTTAGAGATTCTTGATAAATTCTAAAGAATTTATTAAGAATACTGACAAGGGATATCGGATTCAGTCAATATCCTCTCTGTCGTAGCGCAATTTCTCTTTGCCTTTTCTGTACATACTCTCATGGTAATTGTTCTGCTGAACTTTCCGCTTTGGTAACTAGACTTTAAGAATATAAACGCAGTACTAGATTGGCGGCAAAGAATCACCATTTTACTGTTGAAATGGCTAGATATAACCGTAAGTTCTATGCTAACAGCATCTATCGCGCTTCTCCTTCGTGAAATTCTCTTCCAGTTTCTTACTTTCCAGTGAAAGTCAATTGTTATCTTCTGTCATCGTATTCTTTTATTAACCTCTCTCCTTACTAATATTTTTTCTCAAATTCTCTAACACTCAGTAACCCCCTTTCATCCTAGTGACTTTATTAATTTGCTTGGACGAAATGATTACCTCCCCCCAAAAAAAACAACGATAAAAAATACCCAAACCAACACATGTGGATCTCGTACTGAAAATCAATTTTTCAGCAAAGTAGCTATTGTCTGTTAGACAAACTCTCTGGACATTGCTACACGAGCTTGGTTGGTGTGTAGATCAAAGAAAGGATATGGATTGGCATAGACTTATATATACTCATATACATCAATTCTTCTTCTATGTGTCGTGTCCCTTTAAGACTTTGGCGATCATGACTCTCCACGATTTCCTGTCCTTTGTAGCGTTTTGAAAATTTCGTCGTTTTGCTACCCACCCCCAATCCCTGATCTGCCAACCATTTACTCAAGAATCTTAGGTAGATTATGCTCTGTTATCCTCTGTCGCTCAAGCTTTTAAGCTTTCTTCATTAAGCGCCCTAGAAATTACAACTGTCTCTTTTTGATATTAAGTATAAGTGTCATTTTGTTGGCATTTTCACTAAATCTTCAACGTTGCTCACATGTTCGTGTCATTGTTTTCTCAATATCATTCTGTACAGCTACATTTCTTTGAGGATTTTTATTCCGCATTATCTGACATATAGAGGAATTGATATCACATAACAGTTCAAGGTTCATTTCAATACTTTGCTTAGCTTTTAAAAGGCAATTTTTCTTATTCCAGTACGCCTTTGGATCCTGGTGTCGCATTTCCGTTCCCTGCTAATGCACTTCCTAGATGTTTCAATTTTGTACTTGCTTGATTTCAGTATTTCCAGATTTAATCCGAAATTTGGAGCTTTCCTGACAAGCATGCGTTCTGTCTTCTTACAATTAGTGTTTCGTCTTTTCTTCATGCTTCTCTTTACCACATTCGCTAGGTACTCTGTTTTCTTGCTGTGTCTAATATCAACACAATTCCATCTGCATATTAATGTTATTAAGATTATTTCCGTCAATTATGAATCTTGGAATGACTTTTAATTCTCTCAGAATCACTTCAATATACAGTACAGTAAAAAGACATATATTGTATATTTACTGAATTCATTTTCTGTTCTTATGCAGGAGGTTTGTTTTCCAGTATACGTTCCGAATTATTCTAATGTCCTACCCAAATATGTCAATGTTACCCACAGCGCAAACGGTTCTTTTTTACGTACTTTCTCAAAGGCTTAATAACTCAACATAATGATGGAAATATTTTACACACGATATATATTTAATTTTTAGCATAAACACAGTTCTTCTCAACGCACATAAAACAAAGCTTCTCTATTATATATCTAGATCGAATATCATGCAATGGATATCAAGATTCAGATAATTATTGTATCTGGTTAAGGATTTATTGATTCAACAACTTAGACGAAAATATCTAGCCAGCCACTACAGCAAAGGATGGGAAAACAAACATAAGGCATGCAATATAATGCTTGCTATACTAAACAGCTATTTTTTTCAGGAACAAATTGTAAATTGTTTGATTTTATTTAGCGGAATATCAACCTCTACGGGTTATTTAATACCGAAATCTAAATATTTTTAGAACACAATTCTATGGCTTCAATTGAATATTTTCCAACACAATTTTATGTTGTCAATTGCTGATGAAACGACTTGCTTGACATTTTGTTATAAAATGTATTGTTGTTTATTTTACCAGATAAAAATATATTACTAATATTTTTTCTATAAAAGGTATTGCTATATTTTCATAGTGTTTGGGGGCTCTCTATTTGACCATAGCTGGGATCATGACAAGGGCGACCACCCCGGGTTAAAGAGTATCTTGGAACAACAGCAATTAAGAGGATGCTCCAAACTCCACAAAACGCCCAATCTCCCGATAAGAGTCCTTGATGCCGAGCGTAGTTTATACAAATTGACGAAAATACCTTCACAGAAGAACAAGTTGTAAATAGTTTCAAATTTGCTTCGTGCACAAATAAATAAATCACCCTCATATTTTATATCTATCACCGTGTGAACTTTCTTAAGAAAACGACAGGCAAGCATCCTGTTTGCGAGTAATGAAATAAAAGGATTATTATTTATACCCTAAAAACTAAAACAGCAATGTAAAAAAAATAAATAAATAAATAAATAAAATACAAACGTAAGATAGCTACTAAGTGGATATTAACATCTTCGGCATGATTTGGAAGGCATCATGAGCCTTAAATCTTACCACAGGAGGTTGAGGCAACTTCACAGAATTCATGAAGGCTAGAAAGCTGATGACGTGCAAGAAAGCTCCAAGAGATATGGGCCCACTGTCAAAATATTTTTTGACAAGGAAATTTACATAGAAGCCGTTGTTTTGAATCACATGAAGCATCATTACTTTTCGATGTCAACAGTTGATCTTACGGATACGTTTAGAGTCGAATATCTACACTTCTACGTGGTGTTAGGTGCATTGGCCTCTGTCAGAAATACGGTGACAAGCTTTGAGAAAAGGAAAGAGATACAGGCAAACGGCTTTTATAACACAGAAAGAGGGTTAGGAAACAGTATTTTTCAGTCTTTAGGGTGTGCATTCAGTTGATGCCTTCTTCTTTTGCTTGTATGTGTGATTAATTTAATATTTATACACAATGAGCGATCATAACGACAGGTTGTAAATATGGAGATAGATAAACAGCATAAACTGAATAAATCTATTAGGTTGGTGCAAAAATAATGTCGTTTTTATCACATAGTAACATATGTGAGAAAACGACATTATTTTTGCACCAACCTAATACCAAAACTTACATATGGATATACAGGATGCGATAGATAAATTGTCGTCCAAATTACGCAGAAATGAAAATAACACTGCCAACTCATTTTAATCGATATATTTACTAAAATTACACAAAAGATTTTGAAATGGTAAAGAGTAAATTTATTCAGTAAAATAGCGATTAGCTTCAACCACGGTCTCCAGGCGTCTTCGGAATCTCCTGACTCTCTTCCGGACGGTTGGTGAATGCAGCCCTCATCCTTGCCTTCCGATCATGTTTGAAGTTACAAGAAGTTTTGCTGGTCTCTCTCTCTCAACTGCGTTCCCCATATAATACTCAAGTGGGTTGCAGTCTGGGGAGGTAGGTGGCCAGATGGAAGGGATGATGTGGTCGCAGAAGTTGGCAGACAGTCGTGACTGTATTCTCCTGCCTTTGCAGCATTGTGAAGAAACCTGTTGCCAGACATAAGATCTTCCGGCAGCCACCCAGGGCAGCACTACCTCCTCAAGGGATATGATGTAGGCCTCCGTGTTGAGTCTGAGTTCATCATCAACAAATTCGGGAAGTTTATCTTATCAGAACGATCAGAGTGAGTTTTCCGAGCTGACGTACCTTTGTAATGATCATTCATCGCATCCAAGACTTTCTGAATCGTCTGCACTGTTCTCAGTTAGATACCTAAGCATTCTGAAATGTTCGTATTGGAGATTTCGGTTCAAATAACAAGTAGTACAGCGTGCTGTTTCCATATTCCTGCCGGATTGAATTGCATCATTTTTCATTGCATTAACTGACCCTACTATAATGTGCAGTCAACAAAAATCACATCATATATACATATACATACATACATATATATATATATATATATATATTTCTTTGTACACCGACAAGACTTTATATAATTTTCTCCAACCCATATGGTCATTTGGGGTGGAAATTCTGGTGTACATGGATGTCAATTTGCTAATACATCTGCAAAGACTCATTATCATATACAGTGTAACCCGGATATAAGAGAGTTGTCGGGATCGGGGAAGGAGTCTCTTATATCCGAGTTTTGTCTATTTTGTTTAGGTAAGTATGGTTCTAATTTGGGACCAGAGAAAACCTCTCTTATATCAGGGTTTCTCTTATATCCGAGTCTCTTATATGCGGGTTACACTGTATACATCTACAGGTATATACGCAGAATTTTATACGTACACATATATATATATATATATATATATATATATATATTTCGTTTCGATGCCTATCAATGCATCTTATCAGGCGATTGTAAATTATTGCCGAGTGAACAACTGATTTAGATTTAAAAGCAAAATACATCTTTTTTGCGAAAAAGAAAAAAGGGGGGTTTTACGGTATGTGGGTTTTACCCAATTAAATATGACCGACGTTAAATTTAATCTTAGTGAAGAAGCAAAAATTATTATTTATAAATACGTCCTGACCTGTAGATTTGCAGCTGACGGTAGCCACACATAAACTAAAGCGGATACAAATGGTTGCATAAATTATACAAACCAGTCAATGCAGTTTCCTAAGAACTAAAAAATGCTAAAGAACCTATATGTTTTGTGAATTTCCAACTTAATTTTTTTTGTAGTTGATAAATAAATATCTTCTTTAAGAAACTAGTAAGTAATTTAAACATAGAATTATTTGGTAAATTAATATGCAACAGTTGACTAATAATTCTTTATATAAGATGTTAATAAAAGTAACTAGTCAATGTAAAATGTAAAAAAATAACAACCAAATATTAATAAATCCGTACAAGATATTACTGATATTATAATAAATGCAAATATATCTTACTAATACAAAGATAAGACACATTTGGTGCAACGCAGTACAACTAAATAAATATGAAAAAGCATAATCAAATTCCAATATTTAACTGAATTTTAAGGGCTAAGGTAAACTATGTTTACAACTTACTGTTAATTCATTTCTTTGATAAGGAATTTTTTATTAAAACTGATAATTATATATATATATATATATATATATATATATATATATATATATATATATTGATTAAAGAGATAGTGAAGAGATAATCTGAAATTATTATTTGCCAAAAGTATATGATATTTTGCTGCACTAATATTCAACGTGCGAAAAACTAACATTGAAAATCAGCATTTGAAATGATGGCTTTTAACTAAGCTTGAATATGAAGTACATCCAGGTTCAGTTGTCTAATAAATGTTGTCGATACATAGAGTAATACATAGAGTAATATGAATAGATTGATATGGACAAATAAATAATTAGGTAATATACAATGACCTCACATACATACTTACAAAAAAATAATAATTTGAAAAATTATCACAAATTGGCAATTAAACTTTACTCCATTTCTGAAAAGAGGGGGTTGTTGTATAAATAAAAAACCTTTTTTTTTTTTTCATTCCCGTTTAAGTCTTCCAACGATTTGGAATAGTTGGACCAGTTATTCGTTGCAAACACAACGCAAGGTGCGTTTCTTTGGCCAGTGAGAATCTCGCGAGATTCAGTCATTTTTCGTTCAGCTTGTTATGGGGTGTCCAGTAAAAAAAAAAAAAAGAAAGAAATAATATGTCTGTGTTCCCATTGCAACAGAAGTGGTTTTTGTAAAGTAGCAATGCTGGACTGAAACAGAGGTGAGAGAAAAAGAGAGATGTAAATTACTCTCCTAAGGGAGGCGACCATAGGCCAAGATATAACGGTAGGTCTTTGTACACCGACAAGACTGTTTACTTTTATATAATTTTCTCCAACACATATGGTCATTTGGGGTGAAAATTCTGGTGTACATGTATGTCAATTTACTAATACATCTACAAAGACTCATTATCATGTATACATCTACAGGTATATACGCAGAATTCTATACGTACATGCACTTGAATACAGTGCACATCCTCCTACATTCTTTATTCCAGCATTTATATATACACGGGCATATATATGCACATTAATACGCATTACTACGTATTTCTTTATATATAATAAATATACATATGCATATATATATATATATATATATATATATATATATATGTGTGTGTGTGTATACACACATTCATATATTCGCATATATATTTCCATATACATATACGTTCATATATTCGTTATATATATGCATATTTATAGGCATTACTACGTATTTCTTTATATATAATAAATATACATATGGATATATATATATATATATATATATATATATACTTTCATATATTCGCATATATATTTGCATATACATATATATATATATGTTCATATATTCGTTATATATATGCATATTTATAGGCATTACTAGATATTTATTTATATATACATACATATATATATATATATATATATATATATATATATATATATATATATATATATATTGGCTATATACTAATACAATCGTATACGCACACAACCTTGCGCACTGTTTCGTACACATAATCATACAAATATCATAAAGCTAATATATACTTCTTTACGAAAGCAGGAACGTTCTGAAACAGTATTATATGCAAGTTTTGATCAAATTATTCATGTTGTTCTTTTTGCGGCTTTTATTGCAGACACAGTATTTCGACAGATAATCCTATGGACGCCTCACTTACACAATACACTTGATAATTGAAGAATACTCGATTTTCAGGTGTCATCAAATAGTCTCTCACACAAGCCTTTTAATCAAACGTTACGAAAACACAAGATAGTGACCTAATCTGTAATTCCTGAAAAAACAAGTATGAAAATTAAGTAAGTATTACTTGGTAACATCAAAATATCATTTGCATTTTCCCTGAAGTAAAGAATTAAAATTATGGAAGCTGCGATTATACAAAAAAAAAAAAGAAAAAAAATTATTTTTATTGGTTTAGGGTTTATCAACAGTTAATGGGAAACATTTTTTTTAATTTTTTTTTTTTTCGCTAGGAAATTTTGCATTAACTATAATTATTTCCGAATACAAGTCTTTTTATTTAATACAATTTACCTATTTAATGAATCCACATTTATCGTTGTGTCCTCTACGAATCTATATCTGCTAGCTTCAGTTTTATACCGGAAAATTTTGCTCACTAAATAAATAAATGTCGGAAAATATTCGTTCAAAAGTTACTGTTGTTTATGATTCGTATACGAAACTAAAGCTAGAAAATGTGGATTCGTATAAAAATTGTCTATTCCTTAAATAGTTAATTCAAACATTGCTTTACCGGCGTGGTCTCTGTAGCCGAATTGGTAAAGCAGTGTCGGCTATAGAAACAGTTTCCCACATCGAAAAATGATACAGGTTCAATTTCTGTCGGAAGCACGCTCTTTCTTTTGTAGGACTTCCTAATTTTGGCCTGTTGTGCTTAGATGCACAATTTAAGAAAATAAAATTAAACAGAGATAGCAAATCAAATTCTTGTTTCACTAATATACAGGGTGTCAAAAAAAATGTCGTTATTTTAAAAGCAGTTATCTTGAAAAGTACTAAGTCTACCTCAATGAAATTGAACAGTTTAAGTGTTGGAGATCATCAGGTTATTATGGGACCAATTTCTTAAATGTTCAATATATGCAGCTAGATGTTCATCAAGAGTTTCTCCTACCATTTCTTCTTGTCCATCTATTTTCTTTCCAAGTTAAGTACGATGGCACTTGGTATAGAATGGCCTGAACCATTGGAATTCTGTCAAAGAATTGATTGGAAAATTAATAGTATTACGCAAACAGGTTAAAGGTCGTGTTCGCAGTTCAGTCCTGGGGGTAAGTGTGTAAACACTAAGGACGTCGTATAAGCAGACGTTTGCACGAATTAAGGGGCTGACAGGGGGCATTATTAGTGTCTACACGCATAGGTCAAAAGTGTTTGTAGTCATCCCTTTATTATTAGACAATACGCAAAATGAATTAAGGTCTATGTTGGTGAAAAGAAGGGCATTATGATTGCGAACGGTAATCAGTGGGGAGAGGAAGTAAGTAAACACTAAAGGCGTGGTTAAAGCAGTATTTTGCATAAAATAAGACCCTGAAGGGGGGAATTAATACTTTTCACCTCCGGATGTCAAAGGTCATGATCGCAGTTCACTCCATGTTATCACACTATGGGCGAAGTGAAGTTTAATCAGTTTAATTAAATACTAGAAGTTTAATCAGATAATCAAATAAATAGGAAATTTATATCGAATGAACTTGATACAATATTAGTTCGAAACATTCGTAATGATTTTGCAAAATTTGGAGCAAATTAGTTGGAAACTACGGAGGATTAAAGAGAGAAAAAAAGACAAACGAATTTTACGCAATTATTCGCGGGTGCTTCGCGATTATCGCGAATGACCTTAAAAAATTTAATCAGCATATTTGTTGTGCAAGAAATAATGATTGTGTCGAATTTGGAGAAAATCCCTTGAAAAATCAGGGAGTTATCCGAAACCCCTCCCAAAAAACAAAAAAACAAAACAAAAAAAACTGGTTTTCTAAACAGTTTTTCGCGGTTTTTCGTTATACGTGGATGGGACCGGAAAAAATGTTGGTCATCATCATCTTGAAGAATAAGTTATCAATGTGTCAAGTTTGAGCGAGATCGATTGAAAA
>OZ010577.1:81703886-81736386 GCA_963932145.1 Acanthosepion lycidas | reverse complement strand
AAAAACAAATCAATGATGAAATATTATGATTTCTCCAGTAATAAACAAAGCATTCACTGATTTTATTTTTTAAAATAATTTCATCACAAGGAAGACTAGAAAACTACTAAGATCGTAGAGGTTATGAAGTGTGGAAGAATATGAGAAAAAAGAAAGCATTATTACGGAGAGAGAACCATAAAAGAAGAGGAATTAAGAAGACAGAAGATAACAATTGACATTGCATTTTTGAAGATCAATGTTCACTGGAAACCACAAAGCTGAAACAGAGTTTCACAAGCGACAAGCGTGATATAAGAAACTGCTAGCATAAAAGCTGAGGTTAAATTTATCCATTTCTATTGCGAAACAATGAGACATATCTAGTACTGCGCTCAAATTCGTAAATACGATGTGGTTGGTTAACTGATTTTATTTAGCGGCATCTTGATCTCTATGTGTTATTTAATGCTGAAATATAACTATTTTGAACAGAATTTTATGGTTTCAACTAAATATATTTGGAACACAGTTGTATGTGTTCAGCTACAGATGAAATGTATTGTTCATTTTACTATAAATATGTATCGTTTTTTTTTATATTAAAGTATATTGCTGGTAGTTTTGTTTGGGGGTTCATTATTATATCCATAGCTGGGACCCTTACATGTGCTGCCAACCCTGAAATTCGAGGTATGAAAGAGGAAGGCCCACAATGAAAATATTTATATAAAATGCAAAGGGAAGCTACATTACGGCGTTGGGAAATTTATTGAAGTCGAAATGCCAGGTCAGGATCGATAACATTGCAAATTTACCTTTGGATGTTATAAAGAATCTCAAAATGCATAGCAGAAGATCCCATGCGGCAGCAATATCCAATGCATGGGCAAAAAAGTAAACTTATAAATGTCTCAGAAAAATACCCTCGAGAAAAATTGTCGAGCACATATTTATCTTACACTCTATTAATCAGCCTTGTGTTCAAATGAATTTCGTTTCGTATTGTTTGATCTATTTTTGGGGGTAATATTGAACTTGCGATTGTACTCCTTCTAAATTCTGACATCTATAGGAAGAACTTGGAAGCGAAGCATTTGTTTTATTTTGCAAATGAGTGCTAAAGTTTAATCTTTGATAACGCAATCAGTAAATTATATTATATTTTCTGGAAACAGTTCTACAGATATCACTTGTAGATATAGCTTATCCGTTAGATAAGAGAATGTTGACATAGGGGATAAAATCTAATCTGTGTGATACGACATTTTCCTAATATGTATGTTGGTATATATATATATATATATATATATATATATATATATATATATATATATATATAATTAATTTAATGAAAAACAGACCACTTTAAGGTACCATTACAATAATTTATTTCACCAAAATCCTTTTAAAGGACTCCGGATCATCAGGTAACACTTCCAATAACGAAATGAAAAGAAAAAGGATATTGAAAATTGATGGGTAGTGTAATTTTTGTAATTTAGCAGGGGGGATGAGGGGGTAGTTAAAGAGACAAGGCAGAGTATAGGGAGGGGTTAATTCCATATCTCTCTTAAGCGTGCTTTACATTTCTTTTTTTATTTCTTATTTAATGAAATTTTTTTTTATTTTTTATTTAATGAATATATATGTGTGTGTGTTTTACAGTGTGCGATGGATAAATTGTCGTCTAATTTATGCAAAAATGAAAATAACACTGATATCTCATTTTAACAGATATATATATATATATTTTCACGAGAATATCTTGAAATAACAAAGATTAAATTCTGTAAAATCGTTGGCTTCAACCACAGTGTCCAATCGACATCGGAATCTCCTGAAACACTTCTGATCGGTCTCCTTATTTAAGTTGGTGAATGCTTCCGTAATCTTTACCCTCAGTTAGTCTTTGGTGCTACAATGAGTTTTGTTGGTCTCGCGCCAATTATGAAATGGACAAATATTTCTGTTAAAATTTTTCGGACATTCAGGCCGGTAAATGTTGTCTAATACTGTTTATTATAAACAGGGCATTAACTTAAATATTTGTATCCATAAAAAGAATGTATAAACACAGACACACACAGACACACACAGACACACACACACACACACACACACACATATATATATATATATATATATATATATATATATATATATATATATTGAAGAAAAGAATTAAATTAGATAAAATGATTAAATGACAAACAAATTGGAAAATCTATATAAATTTGATATGTTTTGCTATTTAACTTCACCAGAGGTCTTTTTAGAACGGAACTGTATCGATTTTTGAAGTACTCTGAAATGTTCGTATTGAAGCTTCTGCCGTTTCAAAATTCTAGCGGAGTAAGTTGCGTCATTATGCTCGTTTTCTCACAGACAGTGCTCAACTGATACTATTATACTATGCAGTCGACAAGATTAAAACAAAACAAAACAAAAAAAAAACAACGCGCCAACAAGACTTCTTGGAACATGGAAAAATGAACTGAAGGCAGGTATTATGACAACATTCACCAAATTAAACATGGAGACTGCCCAGAAGCGTTGCAGGAGATTCTGAAGTCTTCTGGAGGTCGTAGTTGAAACCAATGGGGATTTTATTAAATAAATTCATTCTTTAGAATTTCAATATATTTTTTGTGTGATTTTGGTAAATATATCTGTAAAACTGAAATGTCAGTGTTATTTTAATTTTGCGTAATTTAGACGACAATTTATCCATCGTGCCCTGTATATGTGTGTGTTCGTGTGTGAATGAATGCCCGATTTTACAGCAAATATGTTACGCAACAAATTATCAGTTACGTACTTGTAAATTCTACGCGACCCATGAAGCACAAATCAGAATTTATTATAAAATTCTAGTCGCTTGAAGTCTGTGTTTTCGGATTGCTTTAATGAGAAAAATAAATATTTGAGAAATAAACAAACATAGCGATGTGAAAAAAAAAAAAGATTATGAGAAACTAATCAATAACTTTTATTAAATGAACTTCTATCACGAATCGATCACGCTCTGATTAAAGTTTGTGCTCCGTTGGCTTGTAAATTAAATTTAATCAGAAAATTATCAAGAAAAAAATAAACTAAAAAATACAATTAAAAACTTATAAATGAAAATCAAAAAAAAAAAAAAAACGACATAAAAAGCGAATAAAATTAAAAAAAAATATATACGGATTCGAAAATTAATGATTTGAAGTGGTTTTAGCCTTAACGTTCGCACTTTTAGCATAGCTACTGATTTCCGAATTGTAAAGAATGAACACAAATGTCGCTGCCTTTGTTGGTATAAACTGTGACATGTGAGCCAATGACGATCACGCAAGATTAAAAAAAGAACAATAAAAAGTAAAACGGCTTTTGTTTCAGTGACTACAGATTTTTTACTCAGTTGATCGCATTTACACTTAATTGATATGGCACGCTAATGAAATAATGTCAAAGATAGATTCTGGTTTTTTTTTGATAACTGCTTTGCTCAATATATACATATGAAAATAAATAATATTACTCGTAATTCTCAGGAATAAAAAAAAGAAGAATGTGTTGTTTGTTGATTAAGTTATGGCGATTAAAACAGTCAGATAAAAGGGGAAGAAGAAAAATGACAAATTAATTCAACTTGGTAATCGAAGTTTTATTATGTTTTCTGAATTCAAACTAAAGCGCGTAATTTTCAAATGAATATTTTATTCAGTTTAGAGAAAATCCATCTAAAATACACATTAACTGATCATTATTGCATTTTGATACAATTAATATATCGTTATAAGTTGTAATTTGATATAACACAAATGAAATAATAATAATAATAATAATAATAATAATAATAATAATAATAATAATCACACATTCCGGAAAATTGTTTTAACCCGAAATGCGCATCTTGTGATAAATATCCAAAAACATTTGCCTAACTTGTATCAGGTTGCTGTGTTAACACCAACTGAATATAAAACTAGGCCTGATACTGTGACCCAATATCTGCATTGGAAAATATGCTACTTTTACGGGAAGGAAACTGCAAGAAACTGGTATGACCATCAACCAGACCGAATTACAGAGATAGGACCTGTAACAATTTTATAAGTCTTTACAATAAACACACACACACGTACAAACATGCACACATGTACACTCAACTGGGTAACTAGAGCCCCCAGATTACTGGAAAGAGTTCCGATAGATTCATTGAAAGGATTCCTGCTAAAGAAATAATAAAAATTGTATTCGCAAGTACAGCTCACACATTACGAAGAGCCTTAGCCGTGTTGGACCCTGGAAAGATGGTTATACAACAGAAATCAAAGGAAATAATAATAATAATAATAATAATAATAATAATAATAATAATAATAATAATAATAATAATAACCTACAACAAAAAACAAATATCCCTCTCCTACAAATATTTAAACACCAAATTCACTCCATCTTGGAAATTACAGAAGACTGGATGATGGTATGCGTCAAGGAACATGAATGTAGTAAGCGTCTTTACTCCGTAATAAAAGAAGCCAACAAATTCAAAATGGAGTTTCAAATGGGCGTAGAAATGCAAGTACAGCACAATACACCGACAGAAACTGCAAAATACTTAAAAAAGACAGCAAAGACGAATGCAATCGTCCAGATACAGAAGCGACCCCAAATTAAACCGCTTCATTGCCAACACTCTGGCCGTACCAAACAAGCTGATGTAGACAAAACCCGTACCCATCAGTGGCTACGGAGTGAAGGGTTGAAAGCTGAAACTGAAGGTTTTATCCTTGCTGCATAGGACCAATGCTTGCTAACTAGGAATTATCAAGCACATATACTAAAATATTGTGTCAGCCCAAAATGCAGATTCTGTGATAAATATCCAGAAACGATTTATCATCTTGTATCAGGTTGCACGATATTGGCACCCACTGAATATAAAACCCGGCATGACAGAGTGGGCCAATATCTGCACTGGAAAATTTGCAACTTCTACGGGAAGGAAACTGAAAGAAACTGGTATGAACACCACCCAGACCCGGTTACGGAGATAGGACCTGTTACAATTCTATGTGACTACACAATACACACTGAGAGAACAATGAAAGCTAACCATCCAGATATTGTTATTAAAGACCAGAAACAAAAAGTGCCTCCTTGTTGATATGGCAGTCCCTGCTGACTGCAATGTATCATTGAAGATATTCAAAAAGCTGTCAAAATACAAGGAACTTTAAATAGAAATCTCAAAAAATGTGGCATATGGGAACATCAGCAATCCCTGTTGTAGTTGGAGCCCTAGGACTTGTTGGAAAATATTCCAGTAGACTAACTGAAGGGATTCCTGGAAGTCCATGCCTGAAAGAGATACAAAAAATTTTCTGACAAGTACAGCCCCCACTTTACGAAGGGCTTTATCTATGTATTTTTTTGTCAGTGGAAAGTGTCATGATGCCATTTCTAACCTTAAGTCCCTGGGCGAGACCCGGACAGAAATGTGCAAACGCCAGAAATCAAAGAAAATAATAATAATAATAATAATAATAATAATAATAATAATAATAATAATCCGTAAAGTAATTAACACTTAGGGTATGAAGAAAATTGCCTGATAACTGTAGCTGGTGGTCGTGGCCTGGTAGTCATGCAGTTTTTCTTTTTATGTACCATTGCCTTTCAGGGCGTAGGCGATCATAGCTCTCTACCCCCCCACCATCCTTTGCAGCTCTTAACAAGTTCCTTCCCCTCCTTTCTCCCACAGACCACGTTGTGTCATCCACTTGCTTAAGCCCGCCAGGTATGTAACATGTTGTTTTCACTTGTCTCTCTTTCCCTCTATTCGACCCGTGAGTATCAGATTCTTCAGCTCCTCCTTCCTCATTATCTGTCCCAGAAACTTCACCTGCCTTTTCCTGATGTTAAGTATAAGCTCCCTTCTTGCTTGCATCCACTCTAACATATCCTCGTTACTCACACGCTCGGTCCATGATATCCTTAACTTCCTTATGATGTTATCTGAGAAAATACTGATTATAATAATAGTTATTAAATGCTAAGAGAAAAATTACGTTATTTTTTGAAGGATTACACTTGTTCCAATAATTTTGGTATACCCCACTAGAATACCAAAGATATCTGGATTTCTGTGAGCTGCGCACCTGAAAGATTAAAAAAAAAGTTTTAATAATCACAAACAATAATGTTACATCAAATGAACTAGGGACTATTTTATCACAAACAATTGCAACTTCGAAGAACAGTTTAAGGTACAACTCCTGACAAAATATCCCGAACCCATCGACTTTTCCACTCATAAAACGGATGATGAAGCATTTATATGCTTCTACCATTGCTACTATAACAACAATAATAATAATAATAACACTAATAATTTTTGTTTTGTACACTGGAAGCTATTTTTATGAATCTTTCCTTGGGTATACCTGACATCACTGGAATGGCACATGTAGCAACACTGCTTGAAAGAGCTCATGTAGATAATGAAAATGTTGCGTCTTTTAGCTGCGGGTCGGAGCTGATATATCATCACACCATATAATCGGAGAAGATATCATATGCAATAATAATGATAGTTGTGTTTTTCACTTTGTTTTGAAAGGTGTCTACTTACAATAATTTAATCTGACACAATACAACGAACATAGCGATGTGAAGTCCACTGTAATACACTTGAAATTGATATATATATATATATATATATATATATATATATATATATATATATATATATATATAAACAGGGGAAATAGAATAAAATAATTTCATCGAGTCGTATTTGGTTCGCAAGACTAAAAATTGAAAATGGGAAATTTGGGACCACAAAATCTTTAACTCTTTAAGCTCTATATAACGAAACAGTTCCCATTGTTTTTGTTTAGTTCTGTCGTTTTGAAAATGTTTCGTGGATATGTTATTTTTGTCAGTGTCTGTATTGAAAATTCCTCAATATCTTCCGTTTCAGCTATAGACTATTTTAATACTTTGATTTTTGTTGGTGTTTTTTTTTTGGTATGGCACATAATATCTTATAGGTCTAACGGAACTATCGGTTTAAACATCTTGCTTGAAATTTGAAAAGCTTATCGATACCGAAGTCTTTTCCCATTACTAGATCAAAATAAGTTTTGATATAACTTTGACCTCTCTTAATATTTTTTCATATCACTAAGTGTATTTTTTATCTATATTACCTTTCATTAGATTTTACCTGGATGAATTCTTGATATTGTTCAAGTCCTGATTTTTCACCTCTCATGATAACCGGTTGCTTTCCTGGGTGAAGTGAGCCATTCTTGAACGTCGACTGGGACTTAAACTCAGCCCAGATCTTAAGTGGAACTCGTACATGTGGTCAATCGTATATCCCCTAATTTTACAAGAGCCAGATCAAGCCGAAAATGGAGTACTGCTAACAAATATGAGCAGAAGCTCCCCAGTATTCACTTTCCGGTCTCGATAGAGTTCAAAAGTATCTCCGTGTCCTTGTAGGTGATACATTTTTTTCCAGTCTACAACCTATTTCCCACAGACAAAACGTCGCACCGTCCTGGGTATAACGATATACTACACCCGTGTCCCGGGAAAAGACCATAAACTGCATCCAACAGCAAGGCCACTGATTAGAAGTTTTTGAGGAGTGCGGAACCATCTCTGAATTGTTGGTGTTCCCAGGTACACTTGACCCAGGGTGGTAGCACTTGTTAGGGTACCATCTATGGCCAAATAGTTAAACAACAAACTGAGGTCAAATGTGTAAAAATATGTTTTAATACCAGCAATATATTTTTGTAGAAAATTATTACCAGCAATAAACTTTCGAAGAAAAATTTACTACCAGAAATACATTATTACTATCGAAACATTTTTGGAAAAAATATTACCAAAAATACTTTTTGAATATAAATATTACCGGCAATAAAAATCTTGTAAGCATTAAATAACCCATTGAGGTGTTGATATGCCGTAATACAAACCAAAAGAAACCCAAATGTCGCAAGCCTCTTGCTGCTCTATCGCTTTTTCCATGGAAAGTTTTGAGTAGAACTACATTCCTTCGTCCCATAAGTCCTAACCTCCACGGCTAAGATATGCTGTACGACCCACATTATAGCGAATCGGATGCATTCCCTTCGTATTCCATTTGTGAGGTGTAAATTCCACTCAAGCATCTTCGTGCAAATCACTGCTTTGTAGAACAGACGCTCATCAGGATGCTTCCTCAATCACTACGATCTTAACCTTTGCAAGTCTAGGTTTATCTTCCCTACATATAAACTGTGCCTCTTGTGATTGGCTCTTGAGCCTTGTATCATTGTAAGAAAAACAAAAATGATTAATCTGGCTTACGTTTCTTTTTATAAGGCTAAATCAATTTTTTAATACGGAAAACTTTTACAAGGCTACAACTATTTAATTTAAAACTCAATATTATTATTAAATCTGGCATTCTTTTGTCCATTTTTTTTGTTCTTGTGTTTGTTGTTCAGTTATGACGCACATTATTCTGTATTCAATTGTAATATCCAGGGACATCTAAAATGAAATTGCCCGTGTCTATATTTCTTTTCTGGGTACATGTAAACTTAAATATATCCGATGACGAAAACAGATAACATTTGCATATTTCTTTTAATTTCGATATCGAAATTAGAAATTATATCTATGATGTATGATTGGGAAAATAATCCCATAATTTGAGATAAGGATTACTTTGAGTTATGTATGATGCATATTTTGTGGAACCAATCTTAATGACGAGTGTTTCAACGATGCGTGTCAGTTAAGAATATATTTGTAGCATACTAACAGGCGAAATCTTCAAAACCATCTACAAAAGCTGTGATCCATGGAAGAAAGATAATATTGTGCTATTATCGGAGTATTTACATTTTTACAATGCAATAAAACACTAAGAAGCTGTAATGTGCTCATAAAATTATGCTTGAAAAGCGCCCTGGTCTCATCAATAAGAAAATGTCGTTCTCCATTATAACGCAAAGCTGCGAAGAGCAAGAATAACACAGGATAAAATTTCGAACACAGTTGGTGTTTTCTACACCATCGAACATATTAAACCAGTTATATGTTTTCGAGCGTTTTGATGGCGGAAAAGTTTCCTTTAACGGAATCAATGTTCAAGAGAGTCTCGAAATATTTTTCACACCAAACACGAATTTTTACTCAAAATTAAATGCAAGCTGTCTGATATATATCAACACGTAATTGAAGATATTGAAGAATATGCTGAGTGTCCCAGAAATCAACTTCGAGATTTAAAACTATCGCAAATTAAACATTTTTTTTTTGTTATTCAAAGATATTCTTAAACGTAATGAAAATACAAACATTGGAAATTTAAGTTAATTATAGAAAAAAAATGATAAGACGTCAGTATCTTTTATTTTCCACGATATACAGACGCCTTCTTCCTATAGTTTTCGGCATAATAACTCGAATTTCTATACAGATGTTATCCTTGAGTTACAGAATTGCCTACGATTTATTGTTGCATACGCCCTAATTATGGTATATCCAATGAAATTTAACGGGATGCATCAGAACTAAAGAAAATGATGGTCATAAAATTTCAAAATTTCATGAAATTATCCGTTGAGTAAAAGTTTGATTAAATCCAAAATAAAATTACAAGATTTCGGTTCTTTCTTCAGTTGTGAATTTTTTCAGAGACAATTTCTTTATGTTAATGTAAGTTCTGAGAAAAAATATGAATAATAGTACGCTATGAGATTTTGAAATACTTAGGTTACTTTTGAGACGCGCTGTATAATTGAATAAATTTTAATTGTTCTTTATTTTTTTTTGAGAAGAGCGGGATAAAAAACGCTAATTATTAGGTTGATGCAAAAATAATTTCGTTTTCTCGCATAGTAACATATGTTAGAAAACGAAATTATTTTTGCACCAAACTAATATATACGATTTGAGCTAATACTAATAATAATCTTTATTGAACAAAGTATTCGAATTACTATCTTCCTTTTTTGTTTATATCACAACATTTAGAATAATATTTTTCTGGCATTTTTTAACCGAAATACTAATCTGGTCTTTGATATGGAACCTCCTGAGATATTCGCAAAACTTGCTCGAAAGGCATGATAGATGGCGGGAGCCTAAAGTTAAGTGAAACTGTATTTTTTAAAAACACAAATCATTGTCTCAAAAGGCATGTGACAGAAGGTATTCGGGCAAGATATAATCAAATTAGTGTGCAGCTGAATGTAAACATCCTCTTCAATTTAGCTAGCAACATTGGCATTATCAAGAATGAAGGATTGTTAGTATTAAACTCTATTTAGACTAGGAAAGTTAGTCGTAATAAAAGGAAAATGTATAGGTAAAAATCTATAAGCGAAATATTAAGCGGAATCTCTTTAAGTTAACCAGCAAATCAAACATAGATCGTACTTTCACCTGTAAATCAGGCAGTAACAGAAAGAGCACGGGAAAGCAATTCAAATATACTGAATAAAGAAAAGGTTTTGTCCTGACCAAGTGAACACCCAGATCCAGTCGAAATTCTTTGGCGACACCTCTCAAAGTGGCTTTGCATTAAAAGTAAAAACAGTTTTCCCATGAATAAATGCATAAAATACATTCTGCACGATTGAAAAACAAGAAATTACTGCAGATGTTTTTGGGAATATATAGAGTTTTAATTTCTATTCTTAAGTAAGGAATACTAAAATAATTCATAAACTAAAAGTTTTATTGTTTTTTAGAAAATGGAAAGCATTTCTTCTGAATTGAAAAAAAAATCGAGGAAAATATACACTTTCGCAACTAATTCTACTGGAGATTTTACATTTTCGAAATCACTGTAGAATTTCTGTGGAACCACATTAAATATATTCATGCATTTTAAATAATGTTGCATTCTTAAAACCACGAGTATACCTGATCGGTCTGAAAGGCTATTCTAAAAAAGTTACAAACGAACAGTTAAATGAGAAACCCAAATTCATTACTATATGTGTTACAATCAAAAATCTTTTGGTTTTTAAGAATTACACTATATCTGTTATGCAGATCTGATGAAAGCAAAAAGAATTCTAGCCGATAAAATAATTTTTCGTTGAAAATTTAGAAAAAAGAGATAAAAAATACATTAAAATTTATTAGGCTTAAATTGCTTTGGGATATTCAACTCTAATTTGAAAATCATGTTCTCATGAGAAAAACGAATTATTTTAAAAGGGAAATCAGTTATAAAAATTGAAATTGAAAATTTTTGTGATAAAATAATGACAACAACAACAGGAAACATGACAATAAGACGATTGATTGTATTAAATAGAAAAATAACCCTAAAATATCTAATAATAATGATAATAATAATTATAACAATTATTATTATTGTTGTTGCTAATGTTGTTGTTGAGCATAAAAGAACTAAAATTGAACCTGATTCCATGACACATGCGTAAAGAAGAAAAGCCCAAATTATTTTTGTTCTTCTTTTGTATAGCATGTCTTTTCAGAATTTGGGGCATTATGGCCCTCCATAACTTCTTGTCTACTGCTCTTCTAATTAATCTTTAACTCTTTATCTCTTTTCTTTCTATTGTTGCGTCATCAATACACTGACACGCATTAAGCCGTTTCTTCGCTCTTTCTCTGCTTCTCTTGCCTTCAGTACATATTGTGACTGTTAAATTCTATTCCTTACTGAAATTTCTGTTGTATCTTCATGATTATATGTATCAATTTTCTTGTTGGTTCTTTTTTTCTTAAAACGTCCTCTTGCTCACATGTTCTGTACATTGTAATCTTAGCATTCGTCGTTAAAAAAACTCTGCCTCTTAAAGTTCTCTACTCCTAATAAACAATTTAAGCTCTCTCTCTCTCAACAATGTATATTATATTTTTTGGTTAAAAATTAGTCATTTGCTTTCTCTTTCCTAAATCACCTTGTATAGTGGTTCTTTAATTTTAGTCCTAAGACAACACAGTACAATATGCTTGTCTTACGTTGCTAAGATTACGTCCGCCGGTTATAAATCCTGATAAGTTTGCTAGTTCTCTTGAAATCACACCGAATAATTTAAATTAATCCGGGTAGAAGATGCGACGTTTTTGTACAACTCATTATCCTGCTTTGTGTTCACGAAACCGGTTCTCTATTAACATCTCTTATTGGATATTTTAATTTGTAAATCAAACCTCTGTAATATTTCAATTAGCTGTTCGTGTTGTATTTAATTAAAAATACTTTGTTTAATCTATAAAGCATAATTATAGGCGTTTCTGTATAAAAGCAATCGCAAAATATGAATCTTGTAATAATTATAATGATGATGATAATAATAACAGACATCGAGATCTAAGACCACAAAAACAAAATATACATCGTACTCAAAGACCCCAAAAACAGAATGTGCTTACTTAATGACATGACAGGGCCTGTAGACTTAATGTATCTTTGTAGATCATCAAAGTAACTATCCAAATACAAGGATCTTGAAACGGAAATCTAAAAAAAAATAAATATGGCGTATGAAGACATCAATAAATCCAATTGTAGTTGGAGCCCTCGGTTTGATTGAAAAATGTCTTGATGGACTCACTGAAGGAGGCATCCCATGATTTGTACTTAAATGGTACAAAACGTTGTACTCGAAAGTACAGCAAACACATTACAAAGAGCTTCATCTATAAAATGTGTTCCAGGAAAAATACAAAGAAGGCATAAACTTACAAATTACCGACTGCATACAAGTGGTTTGCAACCCCCTAACAATACAATTAAATTATTAACACAGAAGCTGTAGACTGGCGTTGAGAAAGGGACAATAAATGATTTACAAAATACAGACGAAAACATCTTGAAAATATCTAAAATGATGTAGAATATAAACATAGCACTAATCCACTCATAGATGACCTGGCTTATTTGGTTGTTGCTTAAATTTGTTCGTTTTGTATAATTTATTTTAATACTTATTATTTATTAAACGTTCTGATGAATTGTTCAACATTGCACCCCACTTCATTGTTTACGACCTCTTGTCAACGTTCCACAAACTGCTAACTGCCCTGACGATAAAATTCACTAGGTTTTGACTCGAAAATCTCTTCAAGACATGTTTTTAGCTCCATATCGTTGTTGAACGTAAAACCCTTCAAATTGTTAGAAAGTGAACGAAAAAGATAGTAATCTGAATGGGTTCAATCAGGAGAATATAGTGGGTGTGGCAGAACTTCACAACCGAGCTCTTTAGTTGGGTGTGTGCTCATGTTATCGGCGTGAGACCAAGCATTGTTATGTTGAATAATTATACTGTATCGTCGGTCATGTCTTTTCAGCTGAATTACATCCATGACATGCAACTTAGTATTGACTGCTTTGTTGGTCTGGACCCTACTCACTTGCCATCTTCTGAGTCAATACCTGAGTGGTTGGGCGTGGTTCATCATTAATCAAGACGTAGAATTAGTTATGATCAAACTGAGCAGGTCAGTCAGAAAGCAGCGAGCCTGTGAGTTCGACCTTCCCCTCCTTGAAATGGGACAACTATTTCAGGGTGACTTGTAATAAAATGATCTCCGTAAACAACAGAAATGTTTCGAGCAGCTTTGACGGTTTTGTGATCTTCATTCAAAACAAAGAGATGTCAAGCATGCTTATTCTTGTCTATTTTGCATTCCAAGGAGAGTTGTCTAATCTGAAAAAAAAAAAAAAATCAACAATGACATTCGACAACATGATGACCAGAATTATTAAGAAGCTATAATTGCTACGAAAGATTATTTAACGAGATCATTCGCAGATCATAAAAAAAGAAGAAGAAAAAACAACAACAAAAAACAAAAAACAAAAAAACAAAAACAAAAACGAATGAAACTAATAGTATATGATAACTCTGGACGTGAGACTACCTGAACATGTTATTATTTATATATAAATCTTTTATAAGGGTTTTAAAATATAATTATTATATTTGAGTAAATAAACATTTTTTAATGCTCCTGAGATTGTTCAGACCCATTGGAAGGCGCTCGAGCGATCGCTGTCCTCCATTTTATGGAGGGGACGCGTGAACAGGGTCGACAGACGAGTCTGCATTAAACGTCCGTGTCATGGGGGGCTGGGAATGCCGCACCTGTTGAGTCACATCCGTGCCTCTAGGTTGGCTTTCCTACGCCGCGCATTGACTGGAAGAAATCCGATTCTGGAGGGGATTGTTAGGGACGCCTTCCCTAGCCTTACCATCAGTCCCCCCATCTCGAGGGTTGAGCGCCGTCGTAAACCCCGGGACGAGTCGGATTTTTTTCGCGAGTGTCGGTCGGCCTTGAGGGCCATTCCCTGGTCCAGTGACCTTTCACGGCCTTGGAAGGTCTTCTATCGTGGTTTAGTGGAGGGACCCGCGAAGGATTCCCTACGAGATACGCTCGGCTTGTCGGAGGAGGAGTATCGCTCCCACTGGTCTTGGGCGCCAGCGGCGGATTACCTCAGTAACCCTGAGTTTTCGCTTACCTGGCGATTGTCTCGGAATAGGCTGCTTCTCAACGACAAGGCTTTCATATAGGGTTTGGTGGATTTTCCAGACTGTGAATGGTGTGGTCTTGGCTTATAAGAAACGGCTTCGCACGCCTTCTACCATTGTCCCCGGGTCCGCCCCTTATGGGATCATGTCGGCGAGCTGAAGGCTCGTCTCGCTCCCGAACAGCTTGTGTCCATTGATCGCGCATACCCGTGTGACAATGTGACGCCCCCGTATTCCAGGGTGAAACGAATGGTGTTTCTGACGCTGCTGGCCACGGCTCGAATGGTGATTTGGACGTCGCGAAAAGAAGGAAGTCTTGCGGGGCAACCGTCTTTCTCATCCAATTCTTTGAGCATCAGCTCAAGATGAAGATTAGATCTGATAGAAAACGATTGCATTCGACAGTCTTTAGGGAAAGGTGGGTAAAAGAGGCGAGCTTGGTTCGTGTGACCGGGACTAGCCTTGATTTTCTCTTCTAGGTCAACCTATTGCACATCGGGGTGGCTTCCTGTAGAACCCGCCCCTTGGTTAGGTTAGACAAGCTTAAGTGTACCTAGTTAATGTGAGTAAGTGTTGTTCCTGGCCTGTTATCCGGCTACTCTTTGGTTATGATCCAAGTTGAGATTCCCAACCTCCCCAGTTTGTTTTGGCCTCCCTTTTATCTCGACTGGGTCACCTTTATATTTTCCCATTCCCGCATAATGTTTTATCCTTTTTCCCATTCGCTTAGCGTAGAGAGCTTCTTGATTCTGTCCCCTGGGCAGAATACAGCGGCCTCTCTATTTTGAGGGTTGGACGGTCCCTACTAACATCTGTTATGTTTAGTTTGTATTTTGTGTTACTTTTTAGTTATTATTGGGTTCATCTCCCCTCCCCTCTCATTCTATCATTATTAGAATTTTAATGGATAGCATTTATATCATCATCACATTTTTATGGTGTGGGGCGTGTTTTGGTAGGTTCCCCTTGAGAGGATGTGGAATTATGGTGGTTGGAGGTTTGTTTGGGGATGGACGATTTCTTGTGGTGAATGGGTAAATTGTAATGTATAAATCTGATTAGCTAGGTATAGGAAAGTTAGTTTGGACCAGCCTTTACCCCTCCCCTTCATCGGCCACGTGCCACAATTTTGTATTTTACAAAATAAATCTCCTCAGTCAACACACATTCCAGGAACATCCAAAAGACTATATGTAAATATTGTGTACACTTTCTTGTTTCAATGCATTTTGTTCTAAGTACATTTTGTGTTGCATTATTATTCAATGAATTAGTTAAGTTTCAACAATGGCGACGAGGTAGAAAGAACCATACGAAAAAAAAAAGAATTAATAATTGATAGCTTTCAACAATTGGGACAAGTCATTGAAGAACCCAGGCTGAAGGAAAAAATTATTAATTAAAAGTCCAAAATCTAACGGAACGACGAAGGATTCTGAATTTCTGGATATTTAGAAATCGTTAAAGGGCGACTAAGCATAAGGAACGTTCACTCAGAAAAATTTGAAAAGTGTCGTAAACGAATAACGGTGATTTTAAATTGAAAAAGTCATCTACAACGAGACACCCGTTAAAAAAAAAACTGTCCGACTACAAAAACGTGCATGGAATTAAAAGGCACACAAATACACAGTGTCGATTTTGAAAGGTAACGAACTTTTAAAAGATTATTATTTATGTTTGCTCAACAATATTTTATAGTGACGAATTTACCTCTGATAATAAAAATCAGAAGTTTGTCATTGAAATATGCGAACAGAAGTAATAAAAAAATATACCAAAGTTGATTATCACGGGCTTGAATGTAAAAGCAAGATATAAAATAAAAAAGTCGTACGTTGTTTCGATTTTTCTGGTCAGCTTATATTATATCCATAGATACACAAATTAAAGGTATATTCTTTGTTGCATAAACACTATCAGCTAAAGATGGATGAATTATCCAAAGTCATATCTGAATTATTCAAATCCCAGCAGTTGAGTCAGGCTGAATTATTCAAATCCCAGAAAAAATATCAAGAAAAGCAAGAGGAAAGACTTTTAGAAATTCAAAAGTTAATACTGGAGAAATTAAACAACAATCAGGCAAATGAGGGAAATTCTTCATATTCTAATAACACCATATTTAATTCGCTGGAAACTTTCAACTATGTGCCAGACGAAGAAAAAACGTTTGAAGCGTATTTTAAACGATATGAAGATATTTTCTACACAGACTGTGAAAACTGGTCGAATTCAAGAAAAGTCAGTCTATTACTAAGAAAGCTAGGTACAGCAGAACATAGCAAATTTGTAGATTTTATTCTACCGACAACGAATGAATTGGAATTCTCGGAAACAGTGAAATTGCTAAAAGAGCTGTTTGGAGCAAATATGTCGCTTTGGCATAAGCGATGGTTATGCATGAATGTCACTAAATCCGGCGATCAGGATTATTTAACATATGCATCTATAGTGAATAGACATTGTGACAATTTCAGATTGGCAGAGATTACGGTGGAAGAATTTAAGTGTTTAATTTTTGCTCAAGGACTGGTATCCAGGAAGAGTGCCGAAATAAGACGTAGAGTTTTGTCTAAACTCGAATCTGAACAAAACCTTACCCTGAAAAAGTTAGCAGAGGAGTGTCAGCGGGCCGTAAGTTTAAAGAAAGTCTCAAAAAATCGAAGAAGCTGGCATTGCTTATATTAAAAAAAATAAAAAAACAGTCAAATTACCCATCAGAAAAAAATTGGAATAAAAATTCGGCGTATTTTAAAAATAGACAAGGAAAATTAAATAAGAACGAGGAGGGGGAAAAAAAGGTTCCACCATATAATTGCAGACGTTGCAATGAAAGATACTAGGAGGTAAATTGCCCATATAGAAATAAGAAAGGTTTCGTGTGCCACAAGGGACACAAGGATCGTGTTGTAAGACGAAAAAATTCAATAGCCGAATTAGACAAACAAATTCGAATATCAAATCAGATAGAGATTTGAGGAAATATGTGACGACTGAAATATTTAAAAATATCAAATTTCAACTCTATTCGGGTTCAGATTTAACAATAATGAACTATAAAACATGGAAAATTTTAAAAAGGCCTACAATAATGAAGTCAACGAAACGCGCTCGAACGGTAACTGGAAAGGAAATTAACTTCGAAGGCGAGGTTGTACTTCCCATGAAATTAAACGGGATCGTTAAAAAAATAAAGGTTTTCATTCTGAAAAATGGAGAAAACTTGATGGGTACAGATTTTATTGAAACATTCGAATTGTGGGATAAATCGTTAAACTCTTTTCTGCAGAAAAGTAGTAAGTAATACGCAAACAAGACAGGGCATTAAAGATGAATTAAAGAAAAAGTTTCCGGAAACCTTCACACCTGGTCTTGGAAGATGTAACAAGTTTGAAGCTAAATTTGAATTAAAGGAAAATACTATGCCAATTTTTAAAAAGAAACAACGTGCCTTTCGCAAGTGTAGAGAAAATTAACGAAGAACTTGATAGGTTGAAAAAAAATGGGAATTATTTCGAAAGTAGAATCTAATTCTTGGGCTGCGCCGATTGTGTGCATAAAAAAGAAATCAAACCAAATCAGAGTCTATTGATTTTTCGACAGGGTTGAACTCGGTAATCAAGGACTACCATTACCCGTTACCAAGTCCGGAGGAGATTTTTAAGAAGCTAAATTGTGGAGTTATATTTTCAAAAATCGACTTATCGGATGCCTACCTCCAAATTCCCGTCGAAGAAGAATGTTCGAAGTTACAAGGGATAAACACGCATAGAGGGTTATTCAAGTACAACAGGCTTCCTTTTGGTATTAAAGTGGCATCAGCCATTTTTCAACAAGCTATTGACGTCATGTAGAATGATTTAGACTGTGCGTGCGCCTACTTAGACGACATCATAGTAAGGAGAGAAACCGTCGACGAACATCGAGAGCATCTCAATCAAGTATTTAAAAAAGATTCAGGACTTTGGATTTAGAGTCAAAGTGCGAATTTGGTTTGGAGGAAATTAAGTATTTAGGTCACATAATCAACAAAAATGGCAGATTTCCAGATCCGGAAAGGTCCATTGCGATTAGAGACATGCCAGCACCCACTAATGTGGCGATGCTACAGAGTTTTCTGGGGCTCGCAAATTATTATCAAGCGTTCATTAAAGGAATGTACAATCTAAGAGCTCCGTTGAATGAACTACTAAAAAAAGACAAGGCATGGGAATGGACGGTAGAATGTCAGAAAGCCTTTGATGAAATAAAGAAAATGCTTACATCCGACCTCTTTTTAACCCATTAAAATCCAAAACTTGATATTGTAGTGGCAAGTGACGCCAGTTCATACGGGATAGGCGCGTGTATTCAACACATAATGCCAGATGGTTCTAGAAAACCAATTGCACAGGCTTCGAGAACTTTACTCCCAGGAGAAAGGAGTTACTCACAGATAGAAAAAGAGGCGCTGAGTATCATTTTTGCCATAACAAAATTTCACAGATACATCCACGGCAGACATTTTATTCTTGAAACTGATCATAAACCTCTGATCACTATTTTTGGTTCGAAGAAGGGGTTACCCGTTTATACGGCAAATCGTCTGTTGAGATGGGGAACCATTCATCTCGATTATGATTTTCACATAAAGCACCTATCATCCAAAAATATAATTCATGCGGATAGTTTATCAAGACTCGTACCGAGTCAAGAAGAAAGATTCGAAGAATCAATTATTGCAAATATCAGAGCAGATTATGAGATGAAAAGCATGGTAAACAACATTTTAAGAGAGATACCGGTTACATCAAAGGAAATCAAAAAAGCTGAAAGCGATGATTTCATTTTAGAAATAAAAAGCAAAATCGTAGCAAATGACCAAAAAGTGCAGATTTATTCAATTTGTGACGGATTTTTATTATATGGTGAGAGAGTAGTAGTACCAAAAAAGTTGCAGAAAAGAATACTACGGGACTTTCATATGGGTCACCCGGGGGTTAATAGAACAAAGCTTAATGCGAAACTTTGTATATGGGAAAAGAATGGATGTGGATATCGATGTAAAGGGTGTGCGTTAGCAGCTAAGGCACCACCTATAGTACACAAACCATGGCCCAAGACGGATCATCCGTGGACAAGATTACACATTGATTTCGCTGGTCCAGTAGAAGATTATTACTACTTAATAGTGGTAGATAGTTTTACAAAATGGCCGGAAGTACTACGCTGCAAAAAGCCTACGTTCAATACCACAACAACTTTCTTGAATGAACTATTTTCACGGTTCGGTGTGCCAGAGTGTATTGTGAGTGACAATGGTACACAATTCACTTCTGAAGAATTTAAGGAATTTTGTGAGTTATATCAAATTAACCACATAACGACGCCGCCGTATCATCCGAGGTCCAATGAACTCGCAGAAAGATTTGTCGATACTTTAAAGCGCGCGCTGAAGAAAGCCTCAGCAGTTCCAACGGAAAAGGCGCTTCAGCAATTCCTACAGGTATACAGAATTACGCCAAACCAGAGAACACACTCACACATGGCACCAGCTGAACTAATGTTCGCCAGGAAAGTTAAGTCGGTGTTTGACAAGCTTTTGCCAGGAAAAAACACAGTAAAGAATACTATGTATACAGCGAGAAAAAGATACACTTCCGGAGAGGTGTTTTTCAAGTGCTACAAAAACAACGTTGAGTTCTGGGAGCGAGGCATAGTGGACAATATGATTTACATAATTAAAGGGCCGAAGAATACTCATAAAAGGCACCAGAATCAACTTAAAAAATGTTACGTTCTAGAGCATGAAGAGAATATACCGGATGAGGAGGAAGATCCCATTGATGTAATGTATGATGTTTCAAGTAGAACCTCTGCAGAATATTCCTGACCCGAGAAGATCCGGTAGGAAACGAAAGTTCACGGACGCATTGGACGTGAATCCAAAACGAAAAAAATATTAAAAGTATGCAAATGGATCTACAAAGAAATAACCATAATCATCAACCCATATAGGAAGCCAGTTTGAAATCCAAAAGGGATTCCAAGACTTGGGAGTGGGGTGTTGTGGTAGGATCCACCTAATTTGCATAGTGGAGTACCGACCATATAAATATGGTTGGTACCGGGAAGAGAGTGAGAGGAATCGAGAGATTGATCCAGAGCCTCTGCCCGATTGCGACTCGGTCAACACACATTCCAGGTACGGTCTTCCCAGGAATATCCAAAAGACTATATGTAAATATTGTGTACACTTGTTTCAATACATTTTGTTCTAAGTACATTTTGTGTTGCATTATTATTCCATGCATTAGTCAAGTTTCAACACTATACGTAAAAAGTAAAGCACTATTTCATTACATGCATTTATATATTCACGATTTTGTGTAATAACTTGTTGGTATTAGGTTGGTGCAAAAATAATGTCGTTTCCTCATATATTTTCAATGTGAGAAAACATTATTTTTGCACCAATCTAATACTTGTCTGAAAATTATTTGACAGTTTTTGAGTAAAATTCCACTGTGAATTTTTTCCGCGAACTCTTGAAATCAGTTTTATATTAGAGGATGTTATCCCCAACAAAGCATTTTGTAGTGATTAAGAAAAGATCATAATTGGTTGATGCAAGGCCAGATGAATGTAGCGAGTAGGGTAGAACAGATGTTTCCCTAAAAAACCTCATCTACACTCCAGTTTACAACAAGCAGCATAATGAAATAATTTCTCTATGAAGTCCGAACTGGTCCCATATGCACAATTTCTTTTGGTGGGGGGGATGAAAAGAATAAAAAAACACATAAAACTTATCAAAATGTTTATCTACAATGGTATAACATATCTGCATAAAACGTTGTTGGTAACAGCGGCCCTCAGTCCTAAGGCAGACAGGAGTAAAAGTTAACTCTCTGGAAGAAGTGTCATAGCAGCACATTTACGCGCGGATTCAAACACCACGACAGACACGAAATGACACATTTTAAAAATCATTCTATACTGACCACAGAACTGAAATATATGTCACCTGATGGGAGATGAATTAAACTGAAGAAAAACGGAACAAAAATAAAAGGGATCTAGCTGTTAAAACAAATTAAAAACAAAATAGAAAACGCCTACACTAACCTATCATAGACCTGGGTGATATATGCTCAAATTAGAGGCCCCAAATCTTCTGGTTGAGCCAATATCCAGTTGGAGTTCGAGATCAGTAACTTTCACGCGACACAAACGCGCACCAGACATACACACGCGCACGCACGCAAACACATACACACCATTCTCCAACTCTCGATGAAGGTGGTAGCAACAGATCCCTGGCGGATCTGAAAAGCCTTGACACCGCATAAGCGATTAAACAAGACTCGAAGGAACTTTTTTTTGATATACGGGTGCGGGTGAAAGTAGAGCCGCTAAAGGAAGATGGTGTAGATCTGCAAAGTAAAACTTTCGCCCTCCTTATCAAATAACGATTCTTCCGCGCCAACTGACGATGTGCAGCCTCGGCATTTTCACGAACTTCCAACCAATTCCTCTCCAGCTGGAGGTCGAGTCCAAACTAGAAACCGAGTATTTTGCAACGCCAATCTAAAAGGAAGAGAAACTCCATTCCACTCGTGCGATTTGAATTCTCGGCCGACTTCGTCTATCTTGGCATTGCTCGTTACAAGCACGATCATTTTCTCGAATATCTGACCGAGGTGGTGGCTCAAGAGTTTGTGAACTCGCGGAGAAGTGCAGAAGCCTTCCTTGGCCTTTCTTCGTTTCATTTATAAAATGCACTGTATGTTGTAAAGGACGTAAAATGATAGGCATTGTGATCTCGGTTTTGAACTGCGATGTGATTGAGCACAATTTCCCCATTCTTTGTTTGGTTACAGTCTTTTTCAGTGACCTGTAATCACCTTTTGAATACTCTATGATCAGCCAAACGTTGCACATATTGCTGGTATCTCTATTGGAATTACATTTTCGTTAAATAGCCTTATTACTTTTGTGCAAGAGAGGCACGGTAAAGTAATCGGTAACGACTGAGATTGACGAATCAGGAAGCCGAGTTTGAATTCTATTTGAGTTTATTACATTCACTTACGTGATAATACCCTTGGGAGAGGTATGAATCCATCTCTTCCCCCCAGCTATAGGTAAATAGCAGGGCTGCTTAAGCAACCAGCCTACAGGAAGAAAACTCTGAATTCAAAACCACATCCAGCTTTATGACGCATCAGGCATTGTGGACCTCTCTTAATTCGAGAATAGCAGTATCACACACGTCACTTTAGATCCTAAAGTAGTTTCTTCGTCGGAGAAAGAGTGTCATTTTTGTGGATCCAGCTACCATTATAAAGACATTGCAGGTTCATTATTTTTCGTGTATAGAAGTCTGTAAGGGTTGAAACCATTCAATGTATTGCGGTCTCTGACATTTTGGTACATCAGTTAAGTATTTTAAGTTGATATAACTCTCTAAGAAACGCCTTTCATATATTTCTGAGAAATTTTAAAATATACTTTCATATCTATTGTCATTTAACTCCAGAATTGAAACGGATAGGTTTATAATCACACGTTCACACGAAAAGAATGGTAGTGTAATTAGGTTGATAGTGAGAAGGCACTGTGGAGTATACAGATAGCGACTCGTATTCAAGAATCCGAGAGACGTGTTTGAATTCCAATCGAATCCATTGCATTCATTTACGTGCTAATACACTTGTGAAAGGGAAAGGTATGAATCCTCTTCTGCCCCCCAGCTATGGGTAAATAGCAAGGCAGATCTTCTATACCCTTAAATGAAAACTGGTCTAGCGCAGAAATAAATGGCAACCTTCTGCGGAGAAAAAAAAAACAAACTCTGCCCCGAAAGGTACATGTTCGCTTAAGCGTGTATCACGCCTGGCACATAACCGACAGAGTGCACACGTACCTTGACCAGGGACAATTATTTGAGAATCCTCGGAACTTTTTCATATAACGCTCGTAATTAAACAATTTCTTTTTAATTTAATCGTGAGAATTTAGATAAATACATAAACTTTATTGTTGAAGAAAACTGATAATTTTTAGCTGAAAATAATTTCGAACTTAGCAGTAAGGCGATGGACATCATTCAAAATATTTTTCCATTTCACTGTATATAAATGAGCTTATATTATTTATGACATGAACTTTATTAAAATAACATTTTCAAAATTAATGTTTTAAATATTTTATATTTCACAGATGTAGTACATAGATTTTTAGACAAATTTATTAAAGATTTATATCGGTTTACAATTTTACATCAACTATTTTCTGTCAAAGATTCGAAGAGATCGCTTTGCATAATGCATTAATGTCGCCATATCTCATGTGTGTATGTAATTAAATACGCAATAATTAGAGTTATAAAAGATGATTAAAAAATGAACTCATTCAACAGTAAGCGTGGCTAACTCACAGTGTAATAATTAATGGCCAAAAAAAAATATTATTCATTATTGTTCATTTCTTCATTTCTTTCTGCGTATAATCTTAAATTCCAATATTTCTGTGGTCTCTTATTTAGTATTTTTTCTTTCTTTCTTGCTTTCGTTCATTCTTTTATATCTGTAGATCATCCCATGGTCTTTCCTCTTATTAATTTATTCTTATATTTGTTTGATTAGTTCTTTCTCTAATTCTTTCTTTTATCTCTGTGGTTTATCCTCTCCTCTTTTTATTTTTCATTTTAACTTCTTTCTTTCTTTCTGCTTGCTTCTTTATCTCACCCTCTTTTTATTCTTTATTTTAACTTATTTTTATATTTCTATTTTTCTTTTTTCATCTGTGGTTTATCTCATTCTTATTGGGTATTCATTTTATTTTTTTCTTCATTTATTTAAAAAAAAACGGAAATGTTAGGTAGCAGTTACAGATAAAGTAGACTGCAATCCCCCCCCCCAAAAAAAAAACAAAACAAAAAGAAAAACAAAAAAAGAAAAAGAAACAAACCTATCATTTGAATCGTCTACACTCCCCACTCAATATTTCTGGGCATGCTCCTGCCTAGAAAAATTGTCGTATCTCATCGATCAGCTTAAACGTCTTTTCAGTCTCCAATCTTGTTAAATGGCCTTTCTATAGCCTTCGAACTCCTCGCCCCCTCTCGCAGATTGCATCGCCCCAATCAAAGATGAATGTGTAAAAAAAAAAATAAAAAAAAAAAAAAAAAAAAAAACTGAAATCAATCACATCGTGTTCAAAGCTTATCGGAAGTTTGCTGAAAAGATTTGAAATTCGAGCGAGATTAATGATATTTATTGATGAATGAAGAGACGCCGGTGTCCCTAATAAATAAAGAAACGAAAAGACAGAAAGAAAAGAAAATTGAAAACAAACACTAACGATAAATATAATAACAAAAATTATACTTTTTCTGAATATAACTTTTACTTTTTAAATGAAAACCTCTTGAAAAGGTGTGAATAAAAGTCAATTTCTCTTTCACATTTCGTTATCTCTTTTTTTACAAATGAAAAATTTTCTTGAATATTCGTTTTGATCCTATTCAGGTTACTAACCGTGGTTACCTCCTTTACACGTGTAAATATTGGCTCAATGGTTAGGATCCTAATCTAATTAGCATGAGGGTCATTTGTTCCATTAATGTGATTGCGTTGATAATGGCGGTTAGCGTTTTATGCAGTCTTCTTCTTCTCGTTTATCTTGTTCCTTTGTGGTATATTCACAATTAAAGCTCTCCACAACTTCCTGCCTTTTGTTACACAACATAACCTTTGGCCTTTTATCATCACTTGGTCTTTTCCGCTACTTATTCATATAATTTTGTTACGTAAATCATTTGTGGTTTCCTCCTGTTTCTCTTGACTAATCAGTCTTGGTAGTGTTAGATTCACCAGGATATCTTTTATATATATATATATATTCTTTGCGATCGTTGTTTGTCTGACGATCGCAAAAGCGTGAAACCCAGTGTGACAAACTCACATCTATCCAACCAAATATGTTAGCTCTATCTCTGATACTGAGCGCTTTCTAATAAATACCGCGCATATAATATATAAATAATTATATATATATATTTATTTATATTTATATACACACACTTTACACACACACACACACACACACACACACACACACACACACACACACACACACACACACACACACACACACATATATATATAAATATAAAAGTGAACATAGAAGTGAACACTTAGAGGCGACGGTCTGTTTCATGCTATATGCAATCGTTATTCCATAAATATAGCACACCTTAAGACTATATTTCTTTATATATATATATATATATATATATATATATAATCAAATGCCTTTTTCTGATAGTAAATAAACGTCTTATTTGATTTTCTATTTTATTTAAGGCTTCCGTTTTCTCTTGTTTTCAGTCCATGTTATCCTTCGCACCGGTCGAACCACAAGTTTGTTTCTTCTAATACCTTTGTATCTTGGCAAGATATCTAAGCATTCATTACCACGTATAAGGTTAGATATTTCACAGCAGTTTAGCAGTTCTTTCTTTGTTTCCAGTGATAATTCTTTAAAGTTATCTTTTCCGATTAATATGCAACTTCAGATTACTGAACGGGTACCTTCGATCTACTTTTAGTCAAAATTAGTAATTCAATATTCTTTTAAGCAAGTGCAAGATTATATTATTTCTAAATGGAAATCACACAGTTAAGACGATCAGATAATATTTATGAAAAGAATTCTAGAAAAAAAAAAACATTACTTTTTTACCAAACGTGGATTTACATTCATTTATGCGTATTACTGTACTTAAGGAAAAGAACTATAATTATTTACAATATTTATATTGTTCGGACTATTGATCTCATCTTTATTATCATATTCACAACGTTTCGCTTCAGATCTTCTTCAGGTGATACACGTTTAAATTTTGAAAAGAATTCTTTATTTCGTCCACTGGAGTTGTTGGTTCTAGTTCCACATGCCATACCTTTTCTGGATATCTCAGTTTCAGTTAATTTCCGTTAACAATTCAACTCTCCAAGTTTTTGTTTCCTCTGCTGTGATTAGCTATTGAACTCAGTACACCAATTAGAAGCCCCCCCCCCTAAATAATAAAACTAGAATGATATGACACAAAATTCATTTTAATGTGGGGTAGCCATACACATATAGGGTAAAGATAATAACTTCCCACTCCCCACTGTCAAGTTGGGATTGGTGTCTATTAATTCTCCTTTTTCAATAGGGGGCATTGAATTACCTGTGACGAGTATTCCTTCATAGCCTAGAGAGGAAGACCACACTTTGACCACATCCCGAATCTTCGAGAAAAATAGAGGCATGTTATTTGTGTGTTAGTTCTCAGGTTACAGATACAGTCTTCAGAATGTGACTGTAGCCTATAAGATTTTGGAAATTGGTTGAATCAATTTTCCCTTCGTTTGTATTTATTGGAATGTAAGGGTCTGGTGGTATTTAACATCGTAGGTTCCAAAATATTACACATCCGAAAACCATGTCGTAAAGGTCTCTACTCCTGGAACTATGTAAGACATAATAGGATCTGGGTACTTCATTTTATTGGAATTTTAATTTTAGCGACAATGTATAGTGAAAGCGGAGTCAGCTATGGCATAGTTGATGCAAAATATCATATCAAGCAATCATATTATTTCAGCGTCTAATAAAACATTAAAAGGCGCCATGTTGAATACTGTTCCCAATTATGGTCACCAATTCTCGTCATGGAAATTGAAGGGTTAAACTGAAAGCCGAATATATACAAAGACAATTTCCAAGCCATATTGCTGGTATAGAAAACTGAACTATTATGAGAGTCGGATAAATTGGTCAACAAGAAACATTTAAAACGTGGAATGTATACAACCGACTGCAGAATCGGAGGGACCAACTTCGTTTGTTATGTCCCAAGCGAGGACATTTTCCACAAACAGGAAACGGCGAGTCTTGCGTCTTCCCATGTTGAGGATTGCGAGCCGGAGTTCCTTTCTACATCTGTGGAAGATATATTTCCAAAGGGAATTGTAAAGGGGATGCAGATTCTGCTGGTGGAGGCAGATTTACCGAGAGACACAAGACAAACGACTTGGTCGTGTAACTCCTATAAACAACCTGTCTGACATACTGACAACTTTCGTCACTGTGAAGTAACTAAGCGATCATCACGTGAATTATCTCGTAACAATCGCCATTTGGATACATACAATCTTATTGAAACGTTTAAAGTTCTAATCGCAGACAACCACAATGGGTGTAAAATGTTTTTGAATATAAAAAAGTACCGAACATCTAACCACACATTCCTATAAACCTACGGATTTCTTTTGTAGAAAGGTTATTAACTTCTTGTAATACCACATCCCAAACGAATCTACTAATAGAAAACAAAGTTTATATTTTCCATCCTGAAACCCGTGTACTGATAATCAAGGGGAGATATGCTGATGACGTAGGTGGTATTCACAGTGGGGATAAGAACCATCTTGAACAAAGAATCAGCATTCTCAACCAAGTGTTCAAAGAAGTAGAACTCAAGATAAACTACGCAATAATCAAGCGAGAAATCGAAATAAAACCCATTATCCCATTGCCGCAGATGTCTGCGTTGATTGTCAATTCAAATATTCTGCGAAAATGTCCTCTCTACTATTTCCACCCGACTTGATGGAAAGCACTCATCGTGCAGATACTGAGATTAAAACCAAAACAATACGTAAGAAGATGACAACAGCAGCAACAACAGTAATAATATTAGGTTGGTGTCGGTTTTTGGCGTTAAAAAATACGTCAAAAACCGACATTATTTTTGCACCAACCTAATAATAATACTTATAATAACAATAATGACGTTTAGGCGATCGAAAACCACCAGGTCAAGGTATTGTAAGATTCCAATATATAAACATATCACATCACTGAGACTACTAAACTAGGCATTACTGTCAGAGAGAGAGAGAGAGAGAGAGAGAGAGAGAATAAAATACCTTTTCATCGACGTGGTTGTTACTGGTGGTCAGAATATCAAGGTGAAAGAAATTGACAAGTTTAAGGAATGCACCAACCATCAGATCAAGTCATTATTGTCCCAGTTATGATGGGGGCTTTGTGGCGTATACCACCAAAATGAAAACCTATCCTTTTAGGGGTCTACGTAGCTTTACGAACTGTGAATTGTGTTATCGGTCTGAAGTCTGTATTTATATTATAAAGAGTGTTATACATCTAACATACATATTTGCTTATTTTGATAAAATTTATGGCTTCAGGTATGTCCAATGAATGCTAATAATACAAACAAATATTCCTTCAAAAATGTCCTTATTTTTTGCGAGCGGATTAGTCAAATATAGCAGTGCCAAACATAGTACCTGGAGACATGATTTACAATGATTAAACACAGAATTTAAATTATAGTTTTATACAGAACTTCAGTCTGTGACTGTCGTCCAACTAGTGTCCATTTCTGCAAGGCATTGTAGATGGAAATATTCGATTTCATTTATGTATCTTCCTGAAGAAATAGCCATTTTTCATTACTCATACGAATCTAAAAATAATGGCATTAATTATTTATATACAACACACGCGCGCATGCGCCTACCGAATAAATGCACAAGCCTAATTGCAAGTATTCAATATTTAAAGCAAAATCAAAGCCAATCGCTTTAAATCACTGTTTATTTAGTTTCTCTCAAGATTATACAGACATTGCGACAGGAGTAAATATTAAAATACTTACAATGTTTACCTCATTTATGTATTTATGATCTGTAAATTGGACACACGGATCTTCTGAATTATATTCACACTAAACGGGGATATTTATCAATTTTTAACACATTATAATATCGATAAAAAGTTGAAAAGGACTTCTGATACATTGTTATGAACAATCAAGAGTGGTCACCTCTTGTTTTGTTATTCACCTCTTTGAGAGAGCTATTTCTGTTTGCTGGGACTATAAAAGGACACTAAACGCGAATGCTGTATTCTAAGTTGAATAAAGCTTTCTTAATGCCTACACCTGCGTATTTTGTCAGTATAAAACAAGAATGAACGCTTGAATTATAAAACTAAGAATGTAAACTTGAACAATAAAAATGTAGGCGAATTTCAGCGATGAAGTCAAGTTTGGAATCCTGAAAAATAAAATCAATATGAAAAATTTAATTATAAAATTAGTGGAGCAAACTTGAACAATATACAAAGCAAATAAAACATTAAATATACGGATCCGAACGAAAAGAACAATATGCAATTGTTATGAATAATCAGGAATAGTCTCTCCTTGTTTTATTACTTCTTTAAGAGAGCTAGTTCTCTTTACTGGGACTATAAAAGGACACTATACGCGAACCTTGTATTCTCAGTTGAATAAAGCTTTCTTAAAGCCTACACCTGCGTCATTGAATTATTATAAACAGTTTTAAAAAGAAAGATCCTATCTGAACAGGGGAATTCTTATTTTGGCGGTAAGTCCTTTCATTTGTTCGTTCATCATATTTCTTCTATTTTTCATTTCACCACAAGCAAGGCAACAAAGCCACTAGGATGCAGGGGGACAATGACAAAGAAAAGCAATTTAAAGAGAAAACACAATAAAAGAATAGAAATTAAGAAAACGAAAGTTGAAGATTGATACTGGAATTATATGTTTTTGAAAATCAAAGCTGATTGGAACGCAAGAAAACGGAAGCGTGTTCTACAAAAGAGAAGTGCGACAAAGAAACTGTTAGCATAATACTTACATATAGATCTAGCCATTTCAATTTCAAAATGATCAAATCTTGCCGTCAAATTAGTACCGATTTTAAATTCATGGAATCTAGGTATCATAGAGGAAAGTGATATTTATTAGTTCTTTTTAACAAAATGCGCCACAAGTCCCAAAAGGGGAATGAGGAAAAATACGGTCTTCTTATGTCTTAACAGTAAATTAGCTAGCCACAAACACATGCCCAAACATACAATAATATTCCTTACACCACAATAACGCAATCTTACCTTCCTTCTACACCCAGTATAATACCACTATGTCTCTATGAAAGTCCTAACTAGTCCTTATATGTAAAATTCATTGTCTGGGGTGGGAGTGGTAAATTAATAAAGGGGAACGAATTACCATGAGAGTATTTATAGAAAAGGCACGGGGAAGCTACATTATGGCGATGGGAAAGTGTCTGAATCCGAGATGCCATGTCAGGAAGAATGACATTACAGATTTTTCCTTAGATTTTATAAAGGATCTGTAAATATATAGCAGTGGCACTAGATTATACGTGGCAGCAATATCCAAGGCATGGTCGAATAGCAGGCTTATAATTATGTAAGATAGATTCTAGCGAAAATAATTGTCTAGCATGACAAGATGAACCAGCTTTCCTCTCAGCATTTGATTCAATATACTCTTTTCACTTCATATAAGCGTAAAGTGTTATCCCGAGATTTTGTAACTATGTATTTTAACCGCATGTAAATTTATTTACATGTTGCTATGTGTGTTTTCTGCCGTGCAGGTATTAACGTGCTGGTCCTGTAGTCATTTGTACAACATAAGAAAATAATGCATGGTCGTCAGCAAGAAGATGGAAGCTATGAAGATGGAAGCTATAGATAGGTGTCAAAATCAAGCAAGTACAGCCATTTAACTATATGGGATGCGTTATACGATAGTAAATATAGCTCATAAATCCAAAGGCGCATTGGAAAAGAAAAATAGGCTTCCCAATTTTAAGCAAATTATGAAAAACAGAAAAATATCAATAATAAAGAACGCTAAACCAATAGATAATAAATAATATTGTAATGAATACTGGAAAATCTCTCCCCAGATAAAGAGAACAACAGAGCAACAGAAATGTGGTGAGACAGAAGGATGCTGAGAATACGATAGGGGAGAATGTGAGCAATGAGGAAGTTTTAAAGAAAATGGAAAAGAAAAATGCATTTATAATTAGAATATGATGTTTCCGGTGCACCTCTTAATAAAAAGAAGGCTAGAAGAATTTGACACTCACAAGATATATTGTCGGCAAGATGGGCACAAAGAAACAGTTAGCAATCTACTGGAAGCGCTTGGGTAATAGCTGGCATAACAGGGACTTGGAAGAAGGAGAAGAAAATTAAATTGTATATAAGAAACAATGCGTCCTTCCTAATAAAGTGGCAATACGCACTTAACATACACAACTTTCATACATAAACATACACAAAAAAACCCTACCCAAACACCTAATTTCAAAGAGGTTACACACTTATGTTCGGAATTACAGGTAACAATAAATTTGAATTTATACCTATCCATTTGATGCGAATTTCACTAGACATTATAATAAATTCCCCTTTTCGAATAATTATAAGAAATGAAGACTAGAAAAAGGAAAAGAAAATCAAATACATGAAAGGCACAATAAAAATCCAACCATCAAAATTTACATTTCACTCAAACAATGAAAACTATTTATTTATTTCATTCTGTATTGTCTTGTCAAAGATAATGTCTGCTTTTTGTCTGTTTTTCAAGTCTATAGTTTTTCGCGACGGATATAAAAATAACGTTATTCCCTACTGTTGTTTGTATCAGTGGAAAGTTAATTGCCACATAGTAACTAATGGCAGCCACACATGCATTCCCCCGGGGAATCAGACCAGACATGTTCCATTTTCTTTTGAAAGCGAAAACTAGAATTCCAATAGAATTCATAATGACGGTATTCTGCTTATGAGGCGGGGAATGCAATAAAAATAAAATAAAATATTATTATTTTGTCTGCAGTAAGATAACTTATATGGAAATGTGTATATTTGTGTGTATGCGCTCTTGAAACTGTGTGTACATCTGATGAAAAGAAAAACAACGTAGAAGAACATTTTGGTATTGTGAAAATTCCAAAAAAAAAAAAATGGTAGAAATGAAATTCCAGAATAGAAAATCACTTATGAAGACGTCGAGAACAATAATAGGTGATAAAAGGAAAGAGGAGACAAAGAAAGAAGAGGAAACCAAAGAA
>OZ010577.1:81617785-81703686 GCA_963932145.1 Acanthosepion lycidas | reverse complement strand
TTCTATTAACCCACGTGGCTTTTGTTTCTCTATACGCATTAGAAATCAATGTTATCTGTTCAGGAAACGATGGTCATGAGGTCTGTATATACTTGGTATAATGAATCAATCGTCTTGACAATTCTATCACTTGAACAATAGGATAAAAAAGCATGGCATTGCACACACTAGCAACCTTGACAGTGGATGGCAAAAAGTTTCGCTCAAGCAATATATATATATATATATATATATATATATATATATATATATATATATATATATATATATATGATATCGCACATTGAGTGCTGGTTTTAATAAAATAATGCCCGATGTATTATAAAAGTGCTATTAAGTATATATGAATAAATATAAATGTTAATTATGTAACTCTCAGTCTCTATTCAGCACCTGGGGATTGCGTTGTGCACAAAACTCCGAGTCGTGCTACCGGTGAAAAATACACACACACACACACACATAAACAAACACAGAGACGCAATCAGGTCATCTCATATGTCTGTCTGAAATATTATGTATATAGTTTCAATCAAATTTTACAGTATTCGAAATGACAAATGATACTGATTGATACTCATATGATTTTAGAAAAATTAATATAATTTTTTGACTGAATAATTTGACTGAATTAATTACTCAAAGATGGTGGTGTCAAACAAGCGTTTAAGGCACATAAAGCTTTCTAAGTTTAAAAAATGGAACTCTGCAGCTGAAGCAACTCAAAATATTCAATCAGATCATGGACAAAACACATTGAAAGAAATTGCAGAAGATGATTTGCCAAATTCTGAAGGAGAAATTTCAGCTTTAAGGATGAAGACCGAATAGGACGTCCAGTTGAGGTTGATGATAAGCTCCTTGGGGTATCTTTTAAACAAGATCCTGCAGTATTAGTTGAAGAATTGGCAATGTAGTTTCGTTCAAACCATACAACTTTTCATCGTCATCTTCAGCAACTTGAAAATGTTCCTAATCTTAGAAAATGAGTGCCTCATGAATTTTCAGAAGTCAACAGCATATCCCGAACTGACATCTGATCTTCTCTTCATTCTCGTGAACTTATCGCGCTCTTTTTGGATAGTCTTGTGACGGATGATCAAAAATGGATTGTTATCAAAATGCTAAACCTCATAGACAGCGCCCAGGTAGTGGGGAAAATGCCCAAAACACAAACGAGGATGTTCTTCACTCAATTTGGTGGGATGGCAAAGGAATAACTCACTTTGAGTTGCTACCAACTAATTTAACAATCCATACTCAAGACTACTGTCAGTAGAGCGTTCAGACGTTGCTTTGAAGAATAAAGACCCGTGAATCAAAAATGAATGGTGTTTCTCAAGAACAATGCACGGCACCACACCGAAAAATCGCATACAAGGAATTGAAAAACTTTGTTTGGAAAGAATTCCTCATTCACGTTATTTTCGTGATACTGGGACTTTAGGCTACCATTTGTTTCGTAGTTTATAGAATCATTTGGATGAATTAAATGCCAAAAGCCATGAGGAGGTCGAAACTAAAATTTCAGAATTCTTCTCTTCGAAGCCAAAAGAGTTCTTTATTAATGTGATTAAAAAGCTTGTAAGAAGATGGAAAGAAGAGTTCTTTATTAATGTGATTAAAAACTTGTAAGAAGATGGAAAGAAGAGTTCTTTATTAACGTAATTAAAACGCTTGTAAGAAGATGGAAAGAAGAGTTCTTTATTAATGTGATTAAAAGCTTGTAAGAAGATGGAAAGAAGAGTTCTTTATTAATGTGATTAAAAAGCTTGTAAGAAGATGGAAAGAAGAGTTCTTTATTAATGTGATTAAAAACTTGTAAGAAGATGGAAAGAAGAGTTCTTTATTAACGTAATTAAAACGCTTGTAAAAAGATGGAAAGAAGAGTTCTTTATTAATGTGATTAAAAGCTTGTAAGAAGATGGAAAGAAGAGTTCTTTATTAATGTGATTAAAAAGCTTGTAAGAAGATGGAAAGAAGAGTTCTTTATTAATGTGATTAAAAACTTGTAAGAAGATGGAAAGAAGAGTTCTTTATTAACGTAATTAAAACGCTTGTAAGAAGATGGAAAGAAGAGTTCTTTATTAATGTGATTAAAAGCTTGTAAGAAGATGGAAAGAAGAGTTCTTTATTAATGTGATTAAAAAGCTTGTAAGAAGATGTAAAGAAGAGTTCTTTATTAATGTGATTAAAAAGCTTGTAAGAAGATGGAAAGAAGAGTTCTTTATTAATGTGATTAAAAAGCTTGTAAGAAGATGGAAAGAAGAGTTCTTTATTAATGTGATTAAAAAGCTTGTAAGAAGATGGAAAGTAGTCATAGATAATCATGGAAAATACATTGATGAATAAATTTCAATAAAATGTAAGATGAGATCACTCGCTCATTATTATTGAAAATCCAGAAAGAACTTACAGGATAGCCTGATATATATATATCATACAGGGTACGAAAGAAATACCTGTTATATACATGAACAACAGTGTGTGGCAGCACGTAATGGTAAGACAGTAGCTTGACGGAGAGACGAGTATTACTTGCTTAATACATTAGTATTAGGTTGGTGCAAAATAATGTCGTTTTCTCACATATGTTAATATGTGAGAAAACGACATTATTTTTGCACCAATCTAATATCATTCAGGTGATAGTTTAAAATATGGGAGTATATATATATATATATATATATATATATATATATATATATATATATAAGAGAAGTCAAAATATAGATAGATAGGTAGATAGATAGATATCTATGTTTGACAATCAGATTTATGGCACAAACGGTCTCAAGACCACGTTCTGTCTATATTAAGAACGCTCTATTTACAATTCTGAACTATGTTCCACATAAAAATGAAGTTTCTAACAATATATATATGTGTGTGTGTGTGTGTGCGTGTATGTGTTTGTGTGTGTTTGCATCTGTGAACATGTTTTTGTATGTGCGTATATATTCACATCAGAAACAATGTCCTTATGTTCCGAGCCTAATGATGAAAGAAGCACTTATTAAATAAACAAATCCTCATCTTCTGAAATAATTTACTTTTCCAATGTATATAATTCATGAGTTGAATATTCAATATTCAAGACTGTGGCATTTAACGAGGCCAGATTATTAACCAATTTTAAATCCACTCTGGTTATCGCCAATATTTTATTAGGCACAAATTATTTTCATGAAGAATTTTTTGTGCCTTGTCCCTTTAGAACGTAGGCGATCATCGTACTTATCCGGTTCTTTTTCTATTGCTCAAATTAAACAAGATTTTCATATGGATGTCATACATGATGCCAAAATCTTTCAGAAATATCAAAACCGTCAACAATCTCTTACCACTTCCACAGATCCGTGGCTAAAAATGTTTCGAATGAATGAAGCCTGCTGTTCACAACAAAGACCGTACTTCTTCGCGCCTTGTGGTCTGGCGCTATATAATCACAAAGAAATATAACACATGACATAAACTACATCATTTGAAGACTTTCAATGGAGTAACAATTAAAATCAATATTTGTAATTTAAAGATAAACTAAAGACATAACAACATGTGTCACTATTTAGGGTTGCGTGGGAAAAAAAAGAAAAGGCGAGAATTAAATTAGGTGATAAGAAGCTATCACGAAAAGACACTGAGCGATGTTATTTTTTCTAACAAACAAAAGTGGTAAAGATTTTATTTTCATTAGCGAAGAAAGTAAGATACCGGATTTAATTTGATTTATGTTACGACGCGGCGAAAGAAGATAGCAATCTGCTCATGGCAATAATGAAAATTTCAGTTTGGTCAAGTGGCCTACAAGGCAGAATGCTAAGAGATAAAAATTAATTGGGTCGCGCTCTGACCGAAAAAAATGTCCGCTGGACCACCCACAAAGTACAAGGAAGGAAAGATTAAACCTTTAACTATCTGCGGAAATATCATTTGAGAAGAGCACCTGTTTTGTGTCGGAGCTGGCCATGATAGAAAAATTATTTTATCGGAACGAATAATTGGCACCAGGGTGCAAAGTCGTCAGATGACCACCCACTTGATGCTGGCGAAAATCTCGATTGACGAACTCCAGGTGACATTCGGTTAAGATAAGAGTCGTAAGGGTTTGTTGTCGGGAAGAAGAAAAGAAAGAAAAGAAAAAAAAATGAAAGATAATTTTTTTTTCTTTGAGCGAGATTTTTTAAACCGAGGACAGACTAGCCACACCCACGCTGCTGGGCGTTCATTGGCTGAATGGTGGCGTGAGCGGTAGGCGAAGGTAATCATGTGAAGAAGGGGGGAGACCTGTTGATGCCCTCTGAAGGGTTCGGTGTGAGATGCCACTGTGAGAGAGAGGGGAAACCTGTTGACGCCTCTGAAGGGATTGGTATCAGATACCAACATGAGAAAGGAAGAATTTGGGAGGACGATTCCCTTAAACTAGAAATTAAGGACTTCCAAAAATGGAAATTAATAAATTTTCCTGACCGAAAACAAAGGAAATCCTTGATGCGGATTTAGAATTATCAAGGAACCTCAAACCCCGACAGGCCCACCCCGGTTTTGGTCGGCGTCCATATAAGCAGAGTCGCAACGAGTACACGGCAGTTAGTTGGGGTTAGAAAGACAGGCAGGCAGTTGAGTTGGAATTGCAGACAGAGTTGAGCTGTGAGCTCTGAGACCCGCCTTAAGATCTACGCATTCTCGACTTCAACTTCTAACCAAGAACAATTTATTTTTGAAGAACGACTTAGACTCACACCACCAAAACAAGTTTTATGAATATCGCCTAAAGATTGACCAAAACCAGTTTCTTAAAAGAAAAATTTAAGATGTTAAGACTCGCCTAACAAACACAGTGTCACGAATCCATATTAGCGGTTTGGGAGAAAGACGCAGTCCTGTATTCAGCAACAAGATATAAAATATTGTTATCCTTTTTTAACAGATTTGAACTCTTCGAGTTGTTACTTTATTTTCTTTTACATATACTTGTGCGGTATTACCCTTGTTCGGACTCGACTTGCATTACGTCTCGGCGACTGATTGATTTCGTCTACCTAAGATCAAATCACAACGTGGGTAGGTTAGACTAGAACTCAAAACAGTTAATTTGGTAACCAGACATTTGAGGTGAGTTGGGAACGACAAGGCTGATACCGAATCTAACCAGATCCCCATCCGAATCAGCAAAAGGTTAGAACGTCACATTTGGTGCCGCAACCAATACTAAATCACATTGGCCGTCACAGGACAGGATAGGACGGCGACGGCGCGGAGACAGACGGGGTGACGTCACAAACATGTCGACTTTCCAGACTACTTCAAGCAAAAGGTAACCCCTCTCACTAATGAAAAGAACAATTACATTTTCTATATTTTGCCAAAATCTGGTTTTAATATAAACATTTTATATATTTAAAGCGAAAATAGCACTGACTGCTCGGACAATGAACACCGAATGTTCCTTATACCGAAACGGCTTATATTACTATTACCATTTTTTTAAATATCAAACTCCTTAACTGAGTAATTCGTTGTGGCTTTCTTCTTATGTTGATTTCATCTCCCTTTAAGTGTCAAACTCATCATCTCTTTTTTCCTCATTATATACCGGGTGTAACAGCAAAATTGTCGAATTGTTTGATTAAGATTTGAACCGTTGTATCTTAGAAATGATTAAAGATATCTCACTGGATTTTTATAACACTATTGGACTCTACTTTGGGCAATGTATAATTAATCTTCAAGTTTAACAGAAGAATCAGGATTAAATAGATCATAAACGAAAATGACATGTTTATCATAGTTAATGATAGCTAAGGATCGGAAGTTCATGAAGGATTGACATAAATATGTATATATTATTCCAAGATCATTTCTTATTCAAGATGATCTTTGCCTAACCTAATAACTTCCTTTCCTGGAGTAAAAAGGGGCCCCACACGTTTCACGTACCATTTCATTTCAAGTCTTCTTTCACCGCTCTTTGAACTGTCATAGCTGAAACTCCTCTATCTCTTGCCAATTGAGTTGGATTTTTATAATTGATCTCTTTAGCACTAGGTTGAAACGATGATCCCTTTTCCTTTTGTGATCTCCTGATCCAGTTTTCCTCTCTAGTGTTTTCTTTTTTAAAAGTTATTCCCCGTTCACTTTATGGCTCTTAAATGGAATTTCAAGACGGAAGTCAGAGTATAAATATATATACCATTACTGAAGGGCTGAATGATTTTTCCTCTGACCATTGCTCAGTTGAGAAATCAGTGAGGCTGATACAAAACCATTTTAAACTGTGCTCTATTTAGATGAATAAGTGAAATAGTTTTTCACTGATTCTTACGACAAATGGTATCAAGATGGCTAAACGTCTTATCTGGAATCCAGGAAAAAAGAAACACAATTAGTTTAGTGGTTATTAGGTATTGAACATTTTGTAGGATGGATAATTATGCTGTAAAAAGATTTGGACAATTCTGGTGTTGCACTCGATATACCATACATTCAAATTGTTTCATTCTGATTGTAAGTATACAATTTTTTAAATATTCTATTGTTCTTAAAGTTTGCACCTTATTCACATACTTTATAGGTATTCTTAACATCCATCTCCCCAATTCTTGTTAAGATCTTTGAGATTTTCCAGCATTCACAGCTACATAGGATCTCAAGTATTTCATAGCGTTTCGGTGCTCTTACCTGTGGTCCTAACGAGCTAAGACTCGTACAGATAAACGCCACCATGTCACGTACAGTAGAATTATACACATTCCCTACGTATTCCAATAATAGGAAGGACGTTTAATCAGCTATTTTGTGAAACAGACTCCCAAGTGGATGTTACCATGATCGCTTTAGCCTTTTCAGTTCTTCCTATACTCATAACTTACCTTCTACTTTTACGTACAACAAACGCATTCAAGAAATCTACCTTGTTTGGCTCCTGGGCCTTGTATTGGTGAGCAATTGTTTAAAGTAATGACATTTTCTTATTTTGAAATATTTTGGTTAGTTTCTGAAAGGCATCTTTTGCCATTACTATGTCTCTTCTCAATACAGAATCTTTTATTCGCTTGTCCTTCTTTTCCGGCTTGATTTTGACTTCCACAATACAATACACATGCTTTGTGCAGTCTTACACTCATATATGATGTCTTTTTACAGTTTAATTGTCCTTTTATCTGCATTTACTTTGTGTAAAGGTCCTGACAACACGGTGTTATCAGAGTATTATGCGTTCTTAATATTCTCTTCGCGGATAAAAAGAAAATATTCTGATAGGTTTTTGAGTTTTTGTTTTTACTTCTCTTTCTTGATTGGTGCAATCTTTGACTTGGATTTTTGTCTGTATGTAGAACTGCTATTTTCCAGCAAATGTTACGAATTAATCAAATATCTCTCCCATACAAAATAAATATTTTCCCTATAACAATGAATTTTTAAAAATACTTTGGTCTTATCTATGAAATATAGGCTTAGAATTTTCTTCAGTTGTATCACTCAACTTGTAAGTGTCCTAATCAGACAAATGGCTATTCCTGTTCCCATATCTTGAAGAAACCCAGTTCTTGCTCTATTTCCTCTCGAAATTCCTGTGATTTTTATCAATAACAATCCTAATAAGTTATGTGGCTAATTAATCATATTGTACAATGGCGTTTGCAATAAAGTCAGAAATCTCTTCTCATATATCCAGTAACCTTACAAGATGTAGGCGATCAAGGCTCTGTACAATTTTCTCTCTATTGCAGCCGTACTTTGTCTCCGACATTCTAAAAAGTAAGTAAAGTATTAAAAAATATAAAAAAAGTATTAGAAACGAAGAAAAGAATACTTAACTAGTGTGTAATATTAGTTCTATACGGCAGTGAATGCTGGACAGTCTCGAGACAGATGAAGAGGAGATTTGAACGTCTACAAGAGGATGCTGGGCATACTTTGAAATGGCAATATGAGCAATGACAAAGTTTTCGAAGGGACACTTGAAATTTCTCGGGTCCATAATATTTAAAGAGGGATTGGAAAATCTTATACTTACAGGAGAGATTGGAAGCAAAACGAACAGATGAAACAAGGGATAGCCTACTGTATGAGTTTGAGTAAATGTATGGCGGAACAAGTCTTAAAAGAGATAAAAATGATAATATTTATTAAGAGCTACAAAGGACAGGACATTCTAGCGAGCCTTACTGAAGTAACATGATACAAAGAAAACGAAAACTGTCTCCGATTTCCCTAAACTGCCATCCATGAACACAAGTTCATTAGGTATGTTTTACGGTGCCTCTTAATAACTTTCCTACCATAAGTAAAGTCTGAGAGTGTCCAATTTTCCAGGCGATATTTCCACATTATGTGTCCCAGAATTTACACCTGGCAATTTATGATTGTAATTATAACTTTTCATTAAAACTTTATCGCTGTTTACATGTTCTGTTGATGGTATCCCAGGCACGCAGACAGAGAGACACACACACACACACACACATCTGGCCATCTAAGACTGCACCGCCATTTATTATTATGTGTGGGGTGCAATTGAACGAGATGCAAAAAACAAAAAACAAAAACAACTTCTTGTAACTATAAAGATGAACTGAATGCAAGGATTATGGCAGCATTCACCATCTTAAACAAGGAGACAGCACAGATGTCGTCTGGAGGTTAGGGTTGAAGCCAGTGTCGATTTTATAAGAATAGATTAACTCATTAACTTATTTCAAGATTCTGAAAATATTGTGTAATGTTGGTAAATATATCTGCTAAAATGAGATGTTAGTGTCATGTTCTTTTTTGCTTTATGTAGACGACAATTTATTTATTTCAACATTATATATATATATATATATATATATATATATATATATATATATATATATATATATATATATATAAAATGATAAAATGCTGAAAATACAGTTTTACGTTATCCCATACTGATCTTTTTTGTTTCAATCTATCCAAATTCATCTATATTCCTTTCCTTCCCATCAACTTTTTTTTACTGACTATCCCACACTATGAAAAAAAAAACTCCCAAGAATGATGATATATTGTAACAGACTGGACGCAAATTTACCGTGGCTGATTTAGCGATCAGGGCACTTTCCAGACATTTTCGTGTCAGTGTATTTTTTTCGCATTCTCTATGTCAAAATTGTGGAAATTTTATTACCGTGAACAACCAATGAGTTTTGTGTGTTGTCATTTAAAATATCGCTTTTGTGTTCATATAGACTTTTTTTACACTTGTAAAATTAGAGAAAATTATATACAGTTATTATATATATATATATATATATATATATATATATATATATATATATATATATATGCACACACACACATATATATACATATATACATATACATAGGCATAAATATATTTACACACAAGCACACACATATATATATATATATATATATATATATATATATATATATATATATATATATTAGGTTAATGTATATATATATATATATATATATATTCCATTTATTCGTTATTTTTATAGATCCAAATATTCATCTAAATGCTCTGTTTTAAATAAACAGTGTTAATAACATTTACTGGCCTGAAAATTCGAGAAATTCCATAGAAAATATGTCTATATAATTTCTCGGACATCCAGGCCAGCAAATGTTGTTAATACTGTTTATTATAAAGAAACCGTTAATCTAAATAAATTTAAATATTTATATCTGTAAAAATAACGTATCAACAGGAAATTTATTAAAATAATTGTTGGACTTAGTACATTTGAACATATATATATATATATATATATATATATATATATATATATATATATATATATATATATATATATATATTGCATCAATTTCGGCGCGTATAAGTGGCGGTTTAGAAAATAAGAAAAAAGATTTGAGGAACAAACTAATTCAAATTCGGAACGGGGTACCCCTACCCAAATACGCGATGGAATACAGTATTAAAGATGTCACTTCCAATAAATTCGATAATTATTCACTACGTTCCGTGTAAAATATCGATCTACTGATAATTCTGTGTAGAATCACTTATTAGAAGGGGCAAGCCTCAGAAGAAAAAACAAATACTGTGCATTAAACTTAATTTTGTATGAAAATTTTGCTAACTGATTTCTTCTAGCATCGTCACACACGCTTGCCTGTATAATCTATCTATCTATCTATCTATCTATCTATCTATATATATATATATATATATATATATATATATATAGTGAAGGTAATAAATCCGTTGGCATATAATCCACGTGGATCCTAGTAATATAAAACATCAAAACTGATCCACAAAACGAGCTTACTGTATTTATTATTACAGAGCAAAAATTAATACAAAATAAAAAGCAAAATCACCTAATATTAGGAATAAGCTTATTTCGACCGACGAAAATATTATTCATCAGTCTTATTCAACCCCGGTATAGACTGAGTTCCGGTCAGAAATAGGAATTTAATTGTGAAAGCTATAAAAAAAATAAAATACCACGTCGAAAAACTAATACAGAATTTATCCATTTTAATGTTTCAATCAGACGAAAGGCACGGGTGTGGTCAGGGGGGAGGGTGGAAGATATTTTCTTATGATATTAAATTTGGTGTTCATTAAGGATGAACTGTTAAACTAAATGTAAGAGAGGAATAAAAATGGGTTTAAAAACCTTTCAAAATATATAGATAAAGTTATATTTGATAATAAAAAGTCATATTACAAAAACAACGTATATTTAAAAAGTAAGATATAATTAAAAAAGTTATAATTGATAAAAATAAATAGGTTTCATTTAAAAAAAGAATATAATAAGATTATATATATATATATATATATATATATATATATATATATATATATATATATATATATATATATATATATATATATGCGTGCGAGTGTGTGTATTAAGATTATAGTTTTAAGTTATGCTATATTTATGGGTAAAAGTGCTCAATATCAGTATCGTTTTGGGTGCAGGACGACTCAACACCACCAACTCAAAACGATCGACTCAACTTCCTAACCAGTCCAGGACAACTCACACACCAGCCTACTCAGCGCGAGGATAACTAATTAAACTATGAACTTTAAAAAACAACAAATAAAAATAATTTATTAAATGTTTGTAAAACATAACTTTTTAATTTAGTGAGAGTCATTGTTTAATATATGTATTTATTACAGTGTATTTATTGCTGATACAAACTATATATGTTTATTTCTTGGTTTATCCCTTTCATCTACACATCTACGATTCATACTCGTCTTAACAGCCCAGGGTGTACCCTGGTTATTCTAGACAATGTTACTTTGTATATGACGTATAAGTTAATTGATTGATTCGTTTTCTACGGCTTATTAACATAATACTTTAAATTTGTAAGAATTTTGAAAGGGAGATAATACTTTAAATTTGTAAGAATTTTGAAAGGGAGATAATAATGGTTTAGTGATACAAGTCTTACTAATTAACCCATTGCTGGGGACGATAAGAAGTGGATTCTTACTATTCCCAAGAGTATTTATGCGTGATAGAATATAACAAATTCAATGGGAATTGGAACTCGGTTTTCGCTTTTAATAATTCCGAGCCATTATTCATTAAACCACACGCACATCCAAACTTACAACACTTGTTATTCCCAAGCGGTCACCTATCTAGATATGACTAGGCTCGATGTTGCTTAACTTCGGTGATCTTACGGGAACCGGTGTTTCTAGGTGATATGCCCTATGGTTATTTTATATATGGAGTATAATGTGGGTTAGGTTAGCTTTACCGTCTTCTTAATGTTCTGTCCATTCAAGACATTTTCTCTATAACTTTCTGGCCTTTGTAGCTCTTAGTATTTTTTTAGTTGCTATATTCTATAATCCCTATTAAATGGCTCATTTGATAAGTTATCAGCCGCTTTCCTCAGTCTCACTTGCCTTCATTATGCCCTCTGGGCAATAGATTTTCTAAGACGTCTTTACTCATTAAGTACCCTAGAAATTACCACTATATTTTTTTTATTCTCAGTATGTATCCTTTTCGTTTCCGTTTTCCTTAAACCCTTCCTCATTGCTCAAATGTTCAGTTCATCGTATTCTGAGTATCCTTCTGTTGAACAGCATTTCTGTTTAAATTGTTGTAGGCTAGTATATAACCTCCTTACACCCTGCTTTTTTTCATATAATGAAATGTATATTGTATCCCGATTAGAAAGTTAATGCTATTAGGCATCATGTAATTTTATATGTTAACAGATTTGTCTTGTGCATCCATCGGCCCCTAAATGGCCGAAAACAGAAATTCTTTAAAAACTTTTTCCACCAACCGTGATATGGAAATTTATATGAGAATATCATATTAGGATTAGCTCTCGGCCTGCCAAGGCTATAAAATAATTTTTTACTCTAGTGTACTTTGTTTACCAACAGCTGTATGGATTGAACAAAATCTCTTCCTGTTTAAAAGTATAGATACCTGATTGCCATTGAATGTGTTTATTTAAACCATCATTTGGACATATCGGTATAGTGTAATGGTTAGCAAGCTTGTCTCGATAAAACAATTACGACTGAAGATGAGTTCGATCCTCACTGAGTGCCCCATACTTTTAGCCTTGGGCCATATTTAAGTCACGCTTAGTAAAACACCACTGGGCACTTCGACGTGGTGTAATGGTTAGGAAGCTGCCTCATTAGATCAATTGCGACTAAATAGTGAGTTCGATCATCACTTTGTGCCTCACAATTTCGGCCTTTTGCCGCATCTAAGTTACGATTAAAAAAAAACAGGCCTAATCCACAGACATCCTCAGGTACGGAAATAGAAAATTCAGATTACATCTATATTTTCTTTGTCCTCTTATTACCGAGAAGTAAAAAAAACAAGAACAAATCTATTTCCATACCTGTAGGAACAGACGAAAGCTTGTAAAAACTAAAAAAGACCTTATGAAACTGGAATTTATAAACAGGGATCACATCATTCTTATAAAGGTTCGGGGTTAGTGTAACTTATTGAAATTGTTTGCGAAGATGTATTCTCGCCATTTAAATCATTAAACTCTATATTTGTTTTTGGTAAGAATGATTCATGTAATTATTAGTTGAACAGCAACTATAATCGATATATCGATATATATATATATATATATATATATATATATATATATATATATATATATATATATATATATATATAGTGAGCCAGACAAACCTACCTAGGTTTCACCTAAAGTGATCGTCGGGGAAGGCCGGCTAACGAGGCAAAAAAAAAAAACGCATATTTATAGGCGATAGCTAAAATTATACCACGTGACCAAAGAACCACAAACACAAACACCTGAGTGGGTGTGGGGGGGATAAATATTTGTTCAACAAAAAATGGGGGAGGGAATAAAAATACGAACATTAAGGTGGAATGACAAATAAACGGGAAAAAAACGTCTAATTTAGTAGCCAAGATTTTTTATGCCTACATACGTTAAGGATTTCAGTTTTGGAGTTTAATAGCTGGTTAGGTTGATCATATAAAGCTATGGCTAATTTCTTCTCTGTACATAATTTACAAAATTTATGGACTGCTTTATATTTGGGCATTTTTTTAATATTTCCCATTTAAGGATGGGATCTATATTATCTTCTTGTTTGGTTTTCCATACATAAGTAGATAGCGTGGTACTATGTTTAATTTTTTCGTTTTTAAAACTACTCGTGTGGTTATAATATCTTTTTTCCCTTTTTTCCCTCGAGATTGATTTGATTATTGGCAAATCAAAAAGTCGAGGGTTTTTCGAAACGAGTATAGTTATCTATATTTGTGTATATATATATATATATATATATATATATATATATATACAGTGAGGTTCACCCTATACACTGCAATGCTCGGGGCCACTCGAGGTTAAATTAGGAGGCAATTTGTATGCATAGGAGGAGAAAAGGGTTAATCCTAATCTTGAACAGATTAAGATTGTAGTAGAAAGGTCCTCTTGGGCGTCGGTTCCATAGTGCAGTGGTTGGCGGGAATAAGCTGTTCGAGTGGAACTTACTTCTAACCGAGGGATTGCGGAGGGAATATGTGTTGTTTGCTACAATGTAAGCGACATGCCGTGTTTGCTCAGCATTTCCCTCCTAATCAGTTTACGTTCCTAAAAGATCCATATTTCTTTCCCTGACATAACGCAGTCGATTTGAAATTGAGTTAAGCTTCTTGAAATTCGAGTGGTCTTCATATATAAAATCTAAAAGCCAGTGCATCTCTTCTATCTTTATTGTTGAACTTGTATAGATGTCCTCTTTTGTGCCCGACTGACCACAGACATTCTAACGACAGAATTATTGGCCTGAATCCTACATCGAGTCAACTTTTTCCTCCATTTTCTACATTTAACTAATTGAATTTTATATTATTGGGTTTATTGTCATCCAAATATTAAAATTAACATGAAATATCATCTGAATTCTTCCAGGAACAAAACATTTTAGCCAAGTGAATTGTTCGTCCGAAGGGAGCAGCATCGCGAAATTGGGTTGTCCCTCTCTTCAACCGCCGAAGGAGAGATTTTTGGGTAATACTTGCTCTCTTTCTTTCTTTCTTTCTTTCTTTCTTTCTACTGTTTTTATTGTATGTTGTTTTGTTTCTAATGTTTTGTTTCAATTTAATTTACTTATGAGGTTTAAACAGTCCTGGGAAGAGTTTTGATGTCTACATCTCTCTGTCTCTCATGGGTGGTTTCTTGAAAAAACATTAAAAAAAGTATTGAAGATATAGTACCAACTGGTTTATCCTGGCTGTCATTTCTCCAGCGCTGAGTTGGTATGAGGGTTTGGTACTGCTCGATCTTTAAAACCTTTGAATTCACGAAGTAAAACCCAAACAATACCAGACATTAATCACATTTTCTGTAATTAAATGACTTTGGCATGAATATTTTAAATCTTATTACCATGTCCATAAGTGATAATTCCCTCAAATTCGTCCTCAGTTTACACGATTGGTGCCTATCTTACTTTTTAATGGAAAGTTTTTCGTCTATTTCTCTTGGGTTTTTAATACTGCAATTCATTATAAAATGCAAAATATTTGAAACTCTTCTTTTTTTTTGTGAGACTTATATTGAACCATCGGTTCTTGTCCAATCATTGAAGTTAAGCAATGTCTAACTTGGTCTATACCTAGATGGGTGACCGGTTCTAAATACCAGTAAGTTTGAATGTACTGATGGTGTAACGGAGAGCCGAGTTCGAATTCCAGTCGAATGACCTGGGGAAACGTATGAATCCACCACTTCTCTGTTTGCTATGGGCGAAATACTAGAGGGATCTAAGTGAAAAAAAATATTATTAGGTTGGTGCAAAAATAATGTCGGTTTCTGACGTTAAAAATACGTCAAAAACCGACATTATTTTGTCCCCAACCCAATATCTCCCAAAAAGATTGTTCATAAAAATATTCACTCGCATAGTATCTTCCTCTTCCTGCTGATCTTCTTGTATGCTTCATATTCCTTCTGGACGTATGCGATCATGACTCACCACAATTTCCTGTCCTTTGTAGCTCTTAATACATTTTGTCTTTTTAAAATCTCTCCCAAACCCTGTTCTGTCCTCCATTTACAAAAAGCTTCCTAAGTAGGTTATACGTCCTCTGTTAAAACTCTTGCTAGATATTTAAATTTTTGTCTTGTTTGATTTTAGTATATTCAATATCTAATTTGCATAGCGAGCTGTTCCCTTTGCTGACAACCATATATTCCGTCTTCTTGCAACGGATGCTTAGACCGTTCTTTGGACTTTCCTTTACTACTTTCAGTAAGAGTGCCTGTAGTTTTCTTTCCCTAACTCCAACAACACTGTGTCCTATGCATATCTCATGTTGTTAAGATTGCGGCAGTCAATAATGAATCCTTGGAGGACTTTTCAGAATTGAATAAGTTGAATAGGACATATGTCAAGGCACATCCTTGTTCGAAACATCCTTGTTCAAATAAGGAATCCTGCTAGGACTAATTCTCTTATTAACATCTCATGATATCGGTTGAATAACTCTGGTGAGAAGACACACAATTGTCTGACACAAATTCCTATTTTTGTATATTTACTAAACTGAGGTGGTTTTCTGCTAGTATAGTTTCTGGATTATTTTAATATCCTTCCCAAATATGCCAAGGTAAACTATCATTTCCTACTTTGTGACGCTTTTGCATTATCTATAAATCATAGACATATATCAGTTTGTATTTGTATTGATCTTACTCATATCATTCTGGCCATAAATATCGTATTGCTTCTTCCAGGAGCTTTAACGAAACCTCACTGTTCTTGTCCTATATCCAATCTAATTCTACTGTGCGCTCTATCCATCAGATTTCGGTTGGTAAGCTTTGTTATTTGGCTATTTAGGCTGATAGTCGGTTGGAGTTCACATTCGTTTCTACCTAGATTCTTTGCGATAGAAACGTACAGGGATCTACTTAGGTTTCTGATATAAGCTACTTTTGTATATTTCATTTATTTTTAGTGTTTTATATATTTTACAGGAGGTTGATAAGGCGTGAAAAACAAATACGTCAATAAAAAAAAAACATTTTCTAATTTTTTTTTATCGTTTCTATCTTCTGGTTATGCAGTTGTTTTTGTTATTGATTAGTCGGTTTAATTCTACAGATGTTATTGATCTTATTTCCTAATACCTATGTCTGCCTTTCTCCAGCTTTCTTTGCGAATTCGAATAATCCAATAATATATTACAATTCATCATTACTTTTATTTTTATAATGCTTTCTTTTATGTCACTAATTCAACTTTTACAGACACTTTACTGGGAGAATTAAATTCTTTATTCCAGGCCATATTCATGGCAGTATGATAGATGCAGATGGCACAGATTTGACAGGGAAAGTAAATTATAGACATTTCTACAGACTGTAATAAAGAAAAGCGAGAATAAAGGATTATATATCAAGAATACAGATTGTCGGCAAAAAGAATAGAACAAGATGCCAACCAAGAACTGGAGATACCAAAATCAAGCAAAAATTTAAATATGTATGAGAACTTTTAAAAGAGGATGGAAAATGCGGCACCAAATCAAAAATCAGATTAGAATAGCTAAAATGCCTTCCAAAAGCTAAGTAACGTATTAAGAAAGAGGAAAACTTCATGAAAGTGCTGTTATGTAATAGGAGTTCTCCTATATGGCAGTGAATGCTGGTACATCTCACACATGAACGTTTAAGACAACAGAAATTTGCTTCCACATTATGATGCTGAGTATACCGTAGACTGAACATGTAAATATCGACGAAGCTTTTGAGAAAATGTAAACAAAAAGGATTCTTATAATCAGAATCAATAAAATAAAGTTGAAATTTCTTGGGAACACAATAAGGAAAAAATGACATTTTGACACCCACACAACATACTGAGTCCAGAAGAATGAAATGAATAACCCCTACCTAACAATTCTGTGTAAATACTTGACAGAACTGAACTATTGAAAAGACCCCCAGGAGCGAGCGGTACAAGAGAATTTTAGAGTCTTGTCTGCTCCCTTCTGCTGAAAGGGTGAAAATCGACCCCACCAAGCTCATTTTTATGCAGGATAATGCTCCCTGTCACAAATCAAAATTGATGAAGGAATACTTTGATGAAAAGCAGGTGAGTGTTATGACATGGCCGCCCCAATCTCCTGACCTCAACCACATAGAAAACTTATGGAGCATGTTGCTCAACTGCTTTCTCGAGAGCCTGTACTTTATAATACTCCATAAGTTTTCTATGTGGTTGAGGTCAGGAGATTGGGGCGGCCATGTCATAACACTCACCTGCTTCTCATTATCCTGCATAAAAATAAGCTTGGTGGGGTCGATTTGCACCCTTTCAGCAGAAGGGAGGAGACAAGACTCTAAAATTCTCTTGTACTGCTCGCTCCTGGGGGTCTTTTCAATAGGTTTTAAGAAACCAGTTCCATGAAAGAAAAGCATCCCCAGAACATTATACTGAACGGATACTTGACAGTACTTACTGCTAAATTCAAAGAGCTTTCAAAGCTTCTTTTTCGGATTTTAGATGGCTTATCCTTTGAATTTAGCTCAACTTTCGTTTCATCGGAGAAGAGAACATTTAGTAAAAAAAATCAGGTGAGTCACTTTTATCGAACAGCACTGTATATCTACGGCACGCCACCCAACATACGCAGGCGCGAATCATCATCAATTCCTTTGTATTTCCTTGGTAAGAAGCAGGGTCCGCTGAGACAAAATCTTTCCGAGAATAGCTACTTAAGGAAACAGTATCCCGAACGGTTGCTTCCCCTATCCCCACAATATTTACCTATTCAGTTCTGGGGGTCAACCTTTATCTACACCATAATTTTCCGTACAACAAAGTCATTCGATAACACTCTGTCATGCACTTTGTAAATTGTATTGGTTGAACATTTGGTTGGTTGGCTGTTTTTGCTTAGTGGTATATCAACCTCTATGAGTTATTTAATGCAAAATTAATTATGGTTTTAGTAATACGAATTTTACTAATTAACCCATAGCTGGAGGAGAAGAGATAGATTCATAGCTTTCCAAAGGTTAAATTTTATGAAAATGGTCATAACGAACCCAACTGGAACTGGATCTCGGCTCTGCGATTAACAATTCCGAAACATTATCCATTAAACCACAGCCAAGCTTACTGGTATTCCCAAGAGGTGATTCATCTTGGTACTGACCGTTGCTAAACTTTGATGATCGTACGGGAACCGGTATTTCAACGTGATATGGCCGTAAGCTCTTGAACATCTGGTAAAAATTCCGGTATCTTACAATTATTTTATGTTGACAATAAATGTATTTCATTTCATTTTAAAGTCTTATTTGTCTTTGCAATATTTTATTGTATTGTGTGTTTGCTATATTAACTTAATATTACATTTACATTTTAATAGTATTTTTTGTTAGCAATTATGACATCATTTTTATTTTTGCTTCTTCAATTTAATCTTTTTCAATTTCAGTTACAGTCTCTTCGCTTTTGATATTTTGAATTCATAATTGTTATTTAGTCTCGCTTTGAGATTCTCATATTTCGTTTGTTTCCTTACTTTTCACCAATTCAAAATGTTCTTAAAATAGATTCTACACCGTTCTTTGTACCTACTTTTGCGGAGAAGTCACTCATCAAAATGGTGTAAGTATTTTCCCACTCGCCCTGAACTTTAAGAAATTGTTTCGTAGTCTTTAATACTTCGAGAGCGTATCTTCTCCATAATCTAATTGCTATCCAATCTCTTCTGTCTGACATTCTGGTGAAATATACTACGTTGCACGCAATATTATTGACAAAAAAAGTACGCCGATAAAATTGTTATTTTCCTTTCTTTTATACTAAAAGTGATAGTTACTTACATTTAACTGTATGAAGTTATTGCATTTTTTGATGGTGTAATACTTCCTTGGATTCATGTTATCAAAGTTATAGGTGATATACTTTAGTTGTATAATTAGCTATTTAGTTCATAATTTTAATCGTTTTTTATGACTGCAAGGATATATATATATATATATATATATATATATATATATATATATATATATATATATATATATATGTGTGTGTGTGTGTGTGTATGTAGGTGTGTGTGTGTATACACACACATGTATAGGATTGGTTTATATAGAATAGATTTTAATAACCGAAAAATACTATTCTAAAAAGAGTGCTCAATACAGAGTAGAGCAAATATAATTTATTCGAAAATTATAACATAAATATGTTATATATATATATATATATATATATATATATATATATATATATATATATAGTTTATGAAAAACTAGATAATCCGTATGGGTAAACCTCAAGAGGATAAAATCCAGAGAGCTCAATGTAAATCCAGAGCAAATAATTTAAATAACACTTTCAAAGTAAAACAAAATAACAGCGTCTGTTTGTAGCCTTTTTTTTTTACAAAGAAAATTAGTGACATCGTCTCTTCTCTCTTAACATCCTTCCCTCTTTTTCTCTCTATGGGTTTTTTCTTTATCGCTTCGATATCAATATATAACTTCCGTTAAGTTAACCGTCTAAATGTGTCGGTATCTGCTAATTCACTCATGTCTTCTCTCTCTCTCCCCCCTCACTTCCTCACTTCGTTAATTTACATATGTTTAATATGGTCCGAAAAAAATGTATAAATTTTCATTTCATTTTTTGTTTGGAAGTAAAGTCTGATGATCCGCAGTTCTTTTAAAGGGGCTGTGGTGAAATAATTTATTACATGGAACCTTAGGTGGTCTGTTTTTATTTAATATATATATATATATATATATATATATATATATATATATATATATATATATATGTGTGTGTGTGTGTGTGTGTGTGTGTGTATATATAATATTTATGTTAGAAAACATATATATATATATATATATATAAGATAATCATGTTATAAAAACACATATACATATATGACATATTTATGTTATAATTTTCGAATAAATTATATATATATATATATATATATATATATATATATATATATATATATATATATATGAGGAGAATAAAAAAACGTAAAACTTTACATCAAAAAGTCTAAAGAGATAGGCACGTTTAGGTTATTCGTAAATTCTTCACGTCCGCTCTAAAAGCTAATTTTCTAAGCGTAGCTGACATGTGTCAAAAGGCCAGAAGTATTGGATACCCAGTGAGGATCGAACTCCATGCTTAACCGTAATTGATATAGCAAGACGAACCTCCTAGCCATTACAACACATCGAGGTTCCAGAAGTATGGATCACCCAGTGAGCATCCAACTCATCTTTCAGTCTTAATTGATCTTTTGAGACAAGCATTCTAACCATTGCAACACGTTGAGTTGCCGAAATAATTTTCTAAGCGTAGCTGAGGTATGGAACACCCAGCGAAGATCTAACTCACGACTCAGTCGTAATTGATCTAGCAAGATAATCATTACACCAGACTGAATGCGCAACGTGCACTTTTTTCGATCGAAGGTAAGGTGTGTTGGTAGTTTTTGGAAAAAGAATCCTATAAATATAAAGTATTAGCCAAAAAACCCATTGCAAATTGAACTTTATGGACAATTAGTTTTTAGGAAAACGACGACTTTAAAGAGGGAAGTAATCCTTTAAAAATACACACAAATACTTACAAATACATGCCATATCCAACTGAACAATATTAAAAGGAATTCTTCTCAAATTTAACGACAGCTTACCTAAGGAGTAAGGTTGCTATCATAATCATTTTTCTTATTTTTTTCAGGTTTTCTCATGAAGTATTTATAGAACGAAACCTTAGCAACACAATAAAATTTCAAAATTAAATTGGATTTCCAATATTCCATCAAACATATTTGCATTGAATACTTAATATAAATAGTTTTCAATTTACACACATATATTTATATATACACACACATATATGCTTAATGATATATATATATATATATATATATATATATATATATATATATAATGATATATACACTGCGTGCCAAATTATTATCACGATAACATTTTTTCTCATATTTCAAAAACCGTCCTATCAATTCACAGAAAAATTTCACACAATGTTGGCAACACCGACCTGCGCAACCACTAAAATTTTCGTACTGATCTGCGAAATGTCCGCAAACTGGCGCCATATTTGTTATCAGCACGGTGATCTGACCGTGCCAAATTATTATAAAAGTGTAAGAATTTAGTGAAAAGATGGGCATTAAAGTGATGCTGAAAAGAAGACTATCCCCTCAGAAGTCTCAAAAGGTAGAAAATTCTAAAATTATAGGGAGGTGTCATCAAACAGTGAAAAAGTTCACCGCCGACCCTACACAAGTACGCAAAAGGGCAGATAAAGGCAAGCCGAAGGTTATTTCACATCGTCTCATGTCATGACTTAAACGAGAGGCCACGAAGAACCCTGGACTTACCAGTCAAGAGCTTTTCAGTGGCATTGGGTATCCTACTGTGTCTAAAAATACTCGGTGTCGGTATCTGAGGGAAATAGCAACAGCAGTCAAACCTGTATCGAAGTCTCCGTTGACGAGAAATAACATTCAAAATCGATTGAAATGAGCCGAGGATAATATGAAGATTGACTTCTCTAAAGTTTTGTTCACAGACGAAACTCGAGCAACACGTGATGGGCCAGATAGATGGTGCAAAGGCTGCGTAATGAACGGACAGAATCGCCATCAGCGTTTGGGACGCCAACAATGCGGTGGAGGCATAATGATCAGGGGTGGTATTATTGAAAAAAACATTAGTGGGCCCATGGAGAGTACAAGATGGCGTCAAAATGACTGTTGATGCATACATAGCGTTTATCAAGGAGCATCTTGAACCGTGGATGAAAAGGCAAAGAGTTGCATTCAGAAGGGCAATTGTTTTAATGCAAGATAATGCTCCCTCACATGCTCACAAGACTACTGAATATTTGAAAGAGTTAGGCTTCGATGAACCTCGAAAAATGAAGTGGCCAGCAAATTCTCCGGGTTTGAGCCCAATCGAAAACCTTTGGAGCATTATGAAGCGAAGTCTGTACGCCAACGAACGATAATTCAGGAGCAACGCTGAGTTGCGGGAAGCAATTCTTGACATATCTTGCGGCATTACAGCAGATGACATCCAACAATTAACAAATTCTATGGACCGTCGACTTCTTCAAGTAATTTTGAAACTGGGAAGTCACATTCCCTATTAATTTGTTTGAAACTGAGCCTTTCTTTGTAGCTGTTATTATTTGTTTGATTATCTTATTTATTAGCTTCTTTTGATCATAAACATTCACGTGCAACATTAATAAACGTTTCGTTTGCTCAGTTCTGGAAATTTTACTAGACCTTTATAATAATTTGGCACGCTCAAATCACCGTGCTGATAACAAATATGGTGCCAGTTTGTTTACATTGCGCAGATCAGGACGAAAATTTCAGTGTTGCCAACATTGTGTGAAACTTTTCTGTGAATTGATTTGACACTTTTTGAAATAGAAAAAAGTTATCTCGATAATAATTTGGCACGCAGTGTATATATATAATGATATATATGTATATATATAATGATATATATGTATATATATAATGATATATATGTATATATATATAATGATATATATATATATATATATATATATATATATATAAACAAGCCTGAGAAGTTATGTTGTTTAGACTTTATGTTTTCTTACATACCTGCAAGTGTTTTCATTTCTGGACTGAATGGATACAAACAAAAAAAAAAGAAAAAATGAAAATGTTTGTTAATTCCGAGTTATTTCGATGAAATTGTTAATCATTTCTAAGCCTTTTTTTTAATAATAAATCGTAAGTTCTTTTGTAGATAGCATAAAAAGTAGATTTTATTCTTAACTTCTAAATAGGGTTAGTATATTGTGGGCGTGTTCACAATTTATATTGTGAAGGTCTGGTTAGACCTTGTAAATTATATAAAAAATACAATATTTATAACAGGAATTATGAACACGGTCAAAATATATTGACAGATTTGGAAATTAAGAACGTATTTAATTTCCTTTCACTTTTATATCATTTCAATATGTTACATACTAATTATTATAGTAATATAACAAAACATAAGTTATGAAAACAAATAACTGCTGAGCTGAAAGTGGTCGGAACCAAAACAAGATTTATACAATTTTTACTTTTAGTAAGTCAAGAATACTTTACATATACAAGAAAAAACATAATGAAAAGACCACCCGTCGTCTGGCGCTTCAGAAAAAAATAAACTTAAGAATTCATCTCCCAAAGAAGCAGAACCATCCATGTAGAAACCTGACATTCAATGTGACAAAATTCCTACCCGAAATAGATTTGAGAAACAGGAAGAAATGGGGGTTGAAAGAGAGATCTTATAAACGGTTGAAACTCGCAGAGTCAAAACCATGGGAAATTAAATAACAACCATATACTAAGATAAATCCCGAAAACATTTAGGAAGCATGTATCAAAGAATCCAATGGAACTTCTGCTGAATAAAGGCAAATATAAATAAACGTCTTCTAATAACAAGCCTGTCTCCGGCAGTTGTTTGACTTCAGGAGACATTCCTTAAGCAAAATGACAAACTGAATATAAAAGAGAAACCATAATACTACACACATGACACTGGGCTTTGAGCATCAGGTAGTACATCGATCCTAGTAAGGAACTATGCACCTCAGATTAAAATAAATTTAACTATTTTACATCCGACTGCTGTTAAAATGACTTTACACAGTCCAATAAACCTATTTTCAATATACATCCCACCGAATAAACCAGTAAATGAAGCTAGAATTCATGGAATCATAAGACAACTCCCGTAACCATTTATGATACTAGGGGACATTAAATGTCACAACAGCATACGGGGTTGTAAAGCCAGAAACCAAAAGAGAAGGACCTTAGAAACAATAATTAATAACAACGATTTATGCATTTATAATGACTCCAACTTACATAAATCTACTTACGGGCAGCTACTCGACAATAAACCTATCACTATGGGATGCATCAATTTATGTGGGATTCTCTTGGAAGATACTGGCAGACACATGTGGGAGCGACTACTTGTCAATCGCCCTATAAAAAGGAACATAATGACAAAAAGCATCCCCACTGGAAATGAGGCGGAGCAAACTGGGATTAATTCAAAATGCTATGTTCTGAAAAACTAGTTGAAGAAAAAAAGCATCAATGTTTTAGCATATATCACGGAAATTCTCAATTCAAGCAGGAAAGTACACCCCAAACAATTCAGTAACAATAAAACACAACAAACAAAAAACAAAAAAACAAAAAACAAAACCAAAACAAAAAAAAAAGGCGCAACAGACCTTGGTTCAATGATAAATGTAAAAAAGCCACCAGGCTAAGAAGAGCAGTTCTGAGAGAATTCAACAACCATCCTACAATCTATAGTTTGCTGCAACTTAAGATACTCCGAGCAAAAGCATGGAAAATAATAATAGAAACCAAAAAGGGATACTGGACGAATTATGATAACAGTCTCAATTCTGCTACAAAATAAAATTTGTCTGGAATATTTGAAAGAAAATAGAAGTCAAATAACAAAGAGATTCTGGATAAATAACTCTAAAATAACCAGTAAAAAGGAATATCGTTGATCATCTAGCCAAAACAATCTCTAAAATTCATCTGCCAAGAATAGTAGACAACAATTTGTAAATCTCAAACAAAAAACGGAAAAACAAAAAATTAAACTGAAATCAAATAATGCCGAGAGCTATGACCTACCACTCTCTCCAGAAGAACTAAATGAATCTTTAAAGAAAGCCCATAATACAACCCAGATGATATCCACTATAAATTCATGAAACAGTTACCCAACAAATCGTTACTGCTGTAATTAAAATGTATAACATCTGGAAAAATGGCAATTTCCCAGAAATATGAAGGCAGTCATTCATTATTTCTATTTCAAGACCTGGAAAGGATGACATATGCCCTGAAAACTACAGACCGATAACAGTAACGAATTGCCTATGTAAGACTATGTAGAGAATGGTTAACAACAGGTTGATTTAGTATCTGAAAACTAAAGGCTTAATCAGCGAAACCCAGTGTGCTTTTAGAAGAAAAAAGAAGCAAATAGACTACTTAATACGCCTAAAAATCTTTTTAAGAGAAGCCTCCATTAAGGAGGACTATATCACAGCAGTTTTCTGACTTACAAAAGGAATACAACACGACATGGAAGTTTGGTATAATCAAAGATTTGCATGAACTGGGCCTAAAAGGATGGCTGGCTGAATTCACAGAGGATTTTCTAGACGAGCGAAGATTTTACGTTCGTATAAGAACTACGATATCAGAACTGTGAAATCTAGAAGAGGTTTCACAAGAAAGCATTCTTTCGTTTACCCTATCCTGCGTTAAAAAAAATAACTCTATACTTAAATCCCTAATCCCAGGAGTGAGATGCTTGTTATATGTCGACGACTTTCTAATAATATACAGATCTCGACTTATGCATATTATAGAAAGACAACACCAACAATGCCTGAACGCAATGCACAAATGGGCCACTGAAAATGGTTTTACCGTTTCCAGAACGAAAACCAAATGCATACATTTCGGCAAAATAAGAAAAATGCACAACGACCCCTGTTTAAAATTAGACAGAACAGAAATCCCAGTAGTGGAACAACACAAGTTCCTAGGCTTCATATATGTCAAAAAAATTAACAGTCATTCCTCAAACAAAAATATTAGAAAATAAAATTTAACAAAGTCCTCCAACTTCTACATGTAATGATCCGTACTGAAGGGGAAGCAGGTCGACAAACACTGATTAAGTTATACAGATCACTACTTCGCTCAAAACTAGAATACACTAGTTTCATATATGGGTCGGCCAGACAATAACGTAAAAATACTCAACGCAATCTATCGTAAAAGACTTAGCCTAGGAATTGGGGCTTTTAGAATATCCCTAGTGGACAGCTTATACAAAGAAACTGCCTCCACAATTAAGGCGTACTAAACTGGCCTACAGTACTTTGTCAAAATAAAATCACATCCAAATACCCGAGCTTGCAGCAGTAACTATAAACCTCAAAAGTGGATGGGATAATATAATTTCTTACAACAGTGGGCCTCTACCAAAAATATAAACAAAATGCTAATATTAATAAAATTAATTTCTTTACAAATTGTCTATGTGAAAATAATACATCAATAAAACCAGATTCTCGTCATAAACCCTCTTTACAAAATACGCCAATGAAAATTGATTTACAAAGGGTACATATTCTATTTATACAAGTCTATTGCAAACATCTTTTCGGCATTAAATAACCTATTGAGGTTAATATGCCGTAAAAAACAAACCAAATCATAATGAAAAGATAAAAAAACAAAAAAAAAACTTGTCAGTTGTGTTCAGTTCAGCATATATTAAAGAATTGCTGTTCAAATAAAGAGAGGGAGAGAGAGAGGCAAACAAACAGACAGACAGACAGAGAGAAAAACAGGCAGTATCATATAGGAATGTATGTAATGTCCGCCAAATATCTATGTACGGATAGGCATGCAGGCCGATATATATGTATAATAATTCTATAAGCAAATGAATAATCAAATTCATACTCAGTTAAAATTCTTTCTTCGAAGAGATAATATACTTAAGAAAAAAATGTGGATAAAAGCATAGAGAGACACTAACAAATAATTCATTTATGGATAGTCTCGTCAGTAGATGTATTTTTATTCGTACGTAGACACAAATAAATCTTTTTGTTACTATAATATCGTACATGCGTACACAAATACATATATACATACATGCATACACACACACACACATAGGTATATATTCATATATATATGTATATACGTGAGTGTTTTGGGGGCTTGTCAGGCTTTTAGAACTTGGCATTACTGTAATGTGTTTTGGGCACTTATAAAAACGTGATAGTTTACAATTTTGAAAAACATTTCATTTTTACATGAAATAACTCATTAGATACTGAAAGGTTTTGATATTGGTTCGGACTAACATGGGAATTTTTCTGGTGCTGTACATATTTTCTTTCTGGCTTGGATTCAAAATTACAATTTCTTTCTGTTTATTCACCAATCTGGCACTTAAAAATGTTTTCATTTAATGCAATTTTTTTCAGCTCTATTTTGAACGTTTTTAGAAAGAGAAAATTCTATTCGCGCACGCGTAGTTATTCGCAGACACGCAAATATACGGTCAGTTGAAAACATACACATGTCAGATGGGCACTGGAGAATTTGTATTTCAACTGAGACAGTCGAATACTAAGATCATAGGTCGAGTGCACTTTGTATATCTTCATTGTCAATAAAGGCTTTCTAGAAAAACAAAGTTTGAGTACAATTACCCAATTATATATATATATATAATTATTTTATTTTATTTTTTAGAAATATGATTCCGTCACGACACAGAATTTTCTGTTTCAAAACTAAAGTTGTAAATTTAATTATAAAAATTAAAATTAAAATCCAAAGTCTCGTTCCATTGTCAAGTGATGTTAGGAATACATTTTTAAAAAAATTACTTTATTTATTATATTTTGAATAGTTAAGGTTAAGGAAAATTTCAGTTTTGAAACAGAATTTTGTGTGTCGTGATGGAATCATATTTTTTAAAAAAGGAAATAATTATAATATTTTGCTCTACTGTTTGTATTGAGCACTGTGTTTTTTGAAAATGAAAATAATTGCTAAGAACACCGGATTATAAATCTTACTCTTCTTTCTTATTATTTTTACATATATATATATATATATATATATATATATATATATATATATATATATATATATATATATATTGGCTCCCGAATAAAGATCGAGCACTCTGAACCTTTATTTATTTTTAAAAACAACTTCTTTAAAAATATGGAAAAAGTTAATTTCGGGATTTCTCTGAAAAACATTCCACATACAAACAAACGGAATTATTTCGTTAAACTTTTGCAAAAAACAGAGGAATTAATCAGAAGGATGAGATGGAAGGCATACTTCTACTTTCATGGGAATAACGCAACCGATAAAGAACGCGAAGTTTACGGCTTTAAAAGTAAAAGAGTCGCACGATTCAACAAACAACTATACGAATTTGAAAAAGACCTACTCAACCTTATCAACAACATCTCCTTTCAAAATAAGAAAAACCACTTTCAAAAACAACTAGACCAAATAGTTAAAAGCATTAATGATTGTGACAAAATATTAGTTAAGTCGGACAAAACCGGCAACTTCTACAAATTGGCTGTTGATGACTACAAAAACTTAATTAAAAAAAACTTAACAAGGACTTATAAAAAAGCTTGCAACAACAACATAAACATGGTTGACAGCATAAACAGAGCAAGTAAAAAAATAACTGATAAATTTAAAATTAGCGATAGAGTAGGCAAACTTGCAGAAAAGGAATGTTACGTAACCCTTAAGGACCATAAGCCTGACTTTGTGGAAAACCCGACCACTAGGATAATTAACCCTACCCGATATAGGAAAGATCAGCAAAAGAATTCTGGAAAAAATTACTTACCAAATAAAAAAACAACTCAAATTAAAATTATGGATCAATACTAAAGATGTCATCAATTGGTTCAACAATATTGATGATAAAACAAATTGCACCTTACTACAGTTCGATATCGTGGACTACTACCCATCAATTTCGAAGGATCTTTTTACGACTGTCCTGGACTTTGCTGCTGTATATTCTAACCTGACAAAGGAAGAAATCGACATAATCCTCAGCGCAAAAAAATCCGTCCTCATTCATAATGGGGAGCAATGGATAAAAAACAATAACGACCTGTTTGACATCACAATGGGATCACTAGACTCTGCAGAGTCTTCTGACTTGGTTGGTCTTTTAATATTGTACAACCTAACGGCACACCGCGAGATTGATATCCAGGACATAGGACTGTATAGACATGACGGGCTCATGGTGGTGAGGAGTTCCACTAGCTTTAAGATAGAGAAGATCCGTAAAATTATGTTTAGTGAATTTAAAAAACTTAACTTAAAGATAACAGTCTCTTCTAAATTGAAAAAGGTAAACTTCCTCGACGTAACCCTAGACTTACCGAGCAACACGTACCAACCTTATAGAAAACCAAATGCTAACCCCTTATATATACACCCGAAGTCAAACCACCCTCCATCCACAATTAAACATATACCCTCATCAATAGTAAATAGAATTAGCAGTAACTCCGCTAACAAAGTAATATTCCACCAACATAATGACTTCTATAACACTGCCCTAAAAAGTAGTGGTTATAAAAATGCTAACATTAAATATAGGGACAATTGCAATAACCAAAAGAAAAAAAAAACAGGAAAAGAAACATCATTTGGTATACACCTCCGTTCAACCAAATGGTTAGTATTAAACTAGGACAGAAGTTCTTAGCTCTAATCGATAAACACTTTCCCACCAAAAGTAGGCTTAGTAATATATTCAATAAGAACACACTAAAATTGAGTCATTGCTGCACTGAAAATCTAGAAGGTATAATAAGAAGACACAATAATAATATCCTGAACAAACCCCCTCACCTGAATAGTTTTAATAACTCTACACTTAAATCAGATAATGATAGGGAAATATTATGCGATTGTAGAAACCCGGTAGACTGCCCATTAGAAAATAAGTGCTGCATCAAATCTGTGGTATACCAATGTACTATATCATCCACGGAGAACCCTAACAATAATATGATATACATTGGGTCCACGAAAAATTCCTTTAAAACCAGATGGAGGCAGCATAAATGCTCCTTCAACAACATAAACTTTAGACATCAGACCTCTCTATCTAAATATTTTTGGCACCTGAAAGAAAAAAATAGGACACCTAAAGTAAAATGGAAAATCATTAACAGGACTAGAACTTGCAAAACTTGGGACGACCCATGCCATTTGTGCCTCCATGAGAAACTACACATTATTAAGCTTCTAAACAATAAAAACCTATTAAACAACAGGCAAGAATTAACGGTTTTCTGCCGACACAACCGAACTTACGCTCTGAATAAGTAGCTAAAAACACGCATACAATAAAATAAATTTTAAAATCCATAGTTTTAATACCCTACAAAGATTGATAACCCTTTATGAAGTCGTCAAATAACAAACGTTACGGCCTTTTCATATACACAAACCCCGTTCATAAAGAAATATAATAAAAGAATAAAATAAAAATAAATAAATAAATCTCCGTAGACGCTCAAGCCAGACTATGCGAAAACTTCCTCCGTCGTAAATTTAGCCACCCCCACCTTACCGTGACCTGGCATCTATGAAAGTAACTCTATACTGATACAAATTATTAACACCCCACCCCTGCCGATTCTAAACAATCCGCCCTTGATGTTACCATGAAAATTTTTGATTTCAATTCTGACTATACTATTAAAATCCGTAAATTTCAGAAATAAGTCATTCCCAAAAAAATTTCGCTAGAAGATGGAACAGAGCCTACTTTAACTCAAGTTAATTCAAATATTATTTTGAAGTTTTCGGCTCGTGTTTTGAAACATGAGACCTCTTATGTAGCGAGTTGGAATCATATTTTTAAATAAATAATTATATATATATATATATATTATATATATATATTATATATATATATTATATATATTATATATATATATTGTATATATATATTATATATATATATATTATATATATATTATATATATATTATATATATATAGATTAAATATATATATATATACATTAAATATATATATATATATGGATACATTAAATATATTATATATATATATTATATATATATATTATATATATATTATATATATATATAGAGAGATTAAATATATATATATATACATACATTAAATATATTTATATATATACATACATTAAATATATATATATATACATACATTAAATATATATAAATATATATATATACATACATTAAATATACATATATATATATATACATTAAATATATATATATATATATATATATATATATATATATATATATATATATATACATATATATAGAGTGCTTTTAATATTTATTAAATGTTAATTGTTCAAATTCTGAAATTAACATCAGTTCACATGGTATGATTTTAGAATAGATAATAGCTTCACGTGGCTAAAATTATGATTACACTACCAAAGAATTTTAAGACGCGCTTAGAGTGAAGTAAATTATCGTTTGTTATAATGGTCTTCATTTAACATAGATATATATGACATGCAATCAATGAGGATATTTTAAGAAAAATATCAACAATGAAACATATACTTACAATCAGAAATTTATTTTTTCTTATCATTTCACCCCAAGCAAAACACCGTCGTGGGTGTGACGATAAACGATCCGCGTCGTGAGTAACACTATAAAATCCATCCAACAGCAAAACCGCTAATCAGGAGGTTTTGAAGAGCGTGGCACCACCTCTAAATTGCTGGTGTTTCAAGGTCCACTCTGTCCCGGGGTAGTAGCGCGTGTTAGAGTCCCATCTGTAGTTAAACCCAAACTGGGGTCAAAACACTATGAAAAAAATAGGTTTTAGTACCAGAAATATATTTTTTAAAAATTATTAGAAGCAATGTATTTTTGAAGAAATAATAATTACCTGCAATACATTTTTGAAAAAATATTGCCAGCCTTTCATTTTAGAGGAAAAAATATTACCAGCATTACTTTCGTAAAAATATATATATATAAATACCAGCAATAAAAACATTGTGGGCATTAAATAACCCATTGAGGTTGCTATGTTGTAAAACAAAATAAAACAAACAAAGTAAAACAATGAAGCCAATTAAACGCAAGGTGTTACTGGGTGTAAAAGAATATATGAAAAAAAAACATTATAAATAGAGACAACAATAAAAGAACAATTTTAAGAAAATGGATGATAACGGTTGAGATTGCATTTAAAGAAGTGTGTGATCATGGTCCTCCACAACTTTCTATCCTTTATTGTTTCTCTCATTAGTACATTCCAGGTATCTTTACACGAGCTCCTTACGTAGATTAATCTATATTTCTCGCTGCCCTTCCTAATATCAACATAACCCGTGTCATATTTTCACGTCCCCTTTTTTCTTCATTATTTGTCTCAGAAATTAAACATGTTTGAGAATTACTCGTATTTGATTGGCGATTTTCTGCCCTATTTTTTTTTTAATTGTGACCACTCAAATCCAGGCAGTAAAGCCAATAAGGGGTTACTGGTGTGCAATAATTAGAAAACAGAAACATTACTAAAGGAGCGAGAATAAAAGAATAATCAAGATAACGATTGCCATTGTATTTGAATTTTTGAAGATGAATCTTGACTGGAGCACAATAAATTGGATGAGAGTTCCACAAGCGAACGGTGTGAGCGTAGAAAATGCTAACATAGAACTTACGGTTCCATTTAGTCATTTCAACTGTAAAATGATGTGGTCTGTCACTATTACTGCGCTTAAATACTTAGGTACCAAAGAAGACAATACCTCAGAACAATTAGATAAAAATATTTATAGAAAAGGCACAGATAAATAATATTATGACTTTCTGAATACATAATTAGGGTACATAACCCAGAAAATTCAAAACTCACAGGGCATCTTAAAGGCAATAAAAGCAATGGGACTAACAATAAGTAGCCATCTTAAATAGTGTGTGTGCATTGGTAAACAATATGGTCAAAGAAGCATAGTAACAGCTATAAATTAGAACAACATGGATGATCATCGTCCTAGAAAAAAGTACTACATATATAATCGATATATATATATATATATATATATATATATATATATATATTAGTGGTTAATATAGACATACATATGCAATCATATATCTAAACTAAATTTGTAGGTCTGATGAATTGGATCGTATTTATGATTCCAGTGGAATAAATTATGACCATGGAATATTAGAGTTTAATATTTTTTATTATATATATATATATATATATATATATATATATATATTTCGCTCTCTTTCTCTCCCGTATAATTATTGGTAGGATTTGAGACGAAACAATGACTTGTTGCCTGACAAAGCCATCTCTGAAGAAATCGTTGTAGCAAGAAGGTTAGTATCTCTGACATTTCACATGTATATAAATAAAATAAGGTGAACATTTATATAGATACGAGATAGATAGATAGATAGATAGATAGATAGATAGATATTGAAAATATATTCCTAGATATGAATATAATGAGCTAGATATTTAAGGTGCCAAGAATCTCATGTAGATAAATAGAGAGATAGATAGATAGATAGAGAGAGAGAGAGAGAGAGAGAGCGAGAGAGCGAGAGAGAGAGGAGAAGGACAGAGAGAGATAAAGTAATAAGTAGGAGAAATAGTTGTATGTAGAGGGGTTGTATGTAGAGACGGTTGCTAGCTTGAATTTTAATTTTGCACGTGGAAAGCAATAAAAAGTGATTTATTATTACGTTTACCTTTGTAATCCTTCAAAGTATTTTGTTATTCTTATCTGTATATATATATATATATATATATATATATAATCATTTCCCACTAACCGAGACGATAATAGCAGTTAGACGCAAGGAAGTTACTCGGAGTGAAAGAGAAGCTTTAGTGAGAAGAAACTGCAATAAAATAGTCGGAACCAGGAAGGCAAAAGGTGACCTTGAATTTAAATTATTCAAATTCGTACATTACAGGGAAACAATAAACCGGAAGGGAATTCCGCAAGGTTGAGGTGCAAGAATAAATAAATAATAGAATAATAGAACCAGCCATTACATTTAGCTATTTCACCAGTAAAACCATGAGATCTACTTGCCACTCTAGTATGAGACTTTAATACATGCGGCTGAGACACAAAAGATAGCTTATTAGAATTGACTTGAAAATATTTTCAGATAGGGGAGAGTGAAGCTATGTCAGAGATTTGGGAATGTGACTGGAGTCGAGATGCTAGGTCAGGTCCGATAACATTATAGACCCTTTTGATTTTTTCGAGCATCGCCAGTTATAGTACAGTAGCACAGAACCAAATAAGGCAGAAATATTCAAGGTATGGACGAATGGTAGATTTATAAAATTACAAAATGAATTGTCAAAGACATTGTTTTGTAGAACCCAGTGAACTAATTTTCCTAACAGCAGAACTAGCAATTGATAAAATATATTCATTGCATTTCATGTCAGTGGAATCTGTAATGCTATTGCAAGCAAAACTAGTTCCCTATTTTGACTAAAAGTTAGCAGATTTATTTTGGAGGCATTAAAAATTACAAGCCATTTCTTGACCCAGTTACTAACTGGATGTCATTTTTCAAGTTAACTGCAAGATTTGCTTAATTAGACCTATCTCATTATTATTTAACCATACTGATAAAAGACAAATAATTTATTTTTAACTTGTTTATATTTTTGCTTACGTCGGCCTATGTCCGCATATTTTTAATTATTCAAATGTTGGCCTAATCAATTTTGATTACAAACTAACGAAATAGGCACCTTTAGGCGGTGTAATGGTTAGCAAGCTTGTCTCGCTAGAACAATTACGACTGAGTAGTTCGATCCTCACTGGATGCCTCATACTTTCGGACTTGTCCCACATGTAATCTAAGCTTGGAAAATCACTACAAACTAAGGAAATTACGAAAAAAACTCACTGATTGATTTTCTATAAACAGAATAACAAATGCGATGGATCTTGTCAATATTTCAATGTTTACCCTAAAATTTAAAAATATTCAGAATGATCACCGCAGCGTACCTGAAATCAATTCGTCCGGATGATCCAAGCGCTGTTAGATGGAAAAAATTCGGAACACATCAATGGATGTGCCAGCATAACGTCACCAAATCATCGTGATCGAAGGTTTGCGTGTACTGTTCACTGCGAAGAATCTGACAGGATCAACCGCTTGAAACAGGTCATCATAGCATAGGTGGGTTCAGCGGGCGTGGAAGAAACACAAATGTACGTGAGTAGGCGTCTATAGCAGCTATTTGGCTAGCAATCTTTGCAGGCAGATGGACAGGGAAACGAGTAGACCGCCATGGCAGTACCTCATAAATTATAGACTATTCCGTTTTGATCAGGTGGAAATAGGAGAAAAGACATAACTTAATTTCAGTGTGAGAGTATATAAGAAAGAAGGGAAGGATTGAGAGAGAGAGCGAGAGAGAGAGAAAGAGAGAAAGAAAGAAAGAAAATCATATTGAGTTGATAACAGATACTACACATTAATCTTAGCCAAAACGCCGAGAACCGATTCTGTTTCTTGTCACCACAGGCTGACAGAATATGACACAGGCGCACTCAGAACAGGCCCAAAAATAGCCAAGCTCTTCCAACCTTTTTTTTGTTCTGGCATTGGTATTACTAGCGATCCCCACTCTTTAGTGAAATGAGTGAAGTTCTGCAACAGGAAACGGTTTTCTGAAATCAGGCAACTCTCAATAATATTTTCAGTTGCAATCTGTCCGCAGACAGAGACACAATTGAGTTGCGCTTTCTACGAAGATAGATACGCAAGTAAGAGATTAAATTTAGTTTTTTTTAGTTTTAATTTAGTTTATTACACTTTTAGTTCATTTAGTTTTAATTTAGTTTATTACACTTTGATCCCGATCTAAAGGCCGAGACGTTATGGTAAACGCGATAAAAGTTAAATTTGTAGACGCGCAGGATTGAAAGATGGAAACAGAGTAAGGTAATCCCAAAAAAACAAAAAAACAAAACAAAAAAAAAACAAAACTAAAACAAAAACAAAAAAAAAAAACGAATTCTCATAAATGAAATAACATCATCTGCTGAATCATTTTTAATTTATTATAAATGTCCGTAAGACGGAGATTTGGATAGTATATATAAATGTACAGGATGATATTTTAAATAGGTCAGAGTTTAAGTGCACAAAAGACCAAAAGGAAAAGGAATGGGTTGTTTTATTAATCGAATATCGATTGTCATCCAGTTTATTTTATCTAGCTGCATGGCCCGGCGTTGCCCGTGCTTTGATTCAAAAATCGTACGACTCATACAGCAATCGCTATCACTTGACTTAAAATATTTTTGCCCTTCCTTGCCTTTAAAGGAGTGCCCTTTGTCGTGCTGATGTTGCTACATGCCTTACTTCTTGCCTATCTCACACTGCGAATTTTTTCTAAGCTCTATACTAAACATTAAATCTGTTACGAAAAAACAACTAAACAAAATGAACACAAAACCATGAGCTTTAAAAAAGGACTCGTAACTGGAAAAACCGAATGAAAAAAGAATGTTAACAACAAATACTTTTTCACACCCAAACCAGTTCTGCGGAATCAGAATCAACGTTGAGTTTAAGCAAGCGAATGAGCCAATTGGAGTAAAGTACCATGTAGATTTAAATTTTTCCACTTGTGACGAATGCAGCTATCGATTTTTTTTGCATGCTAGCATGCTATTTAACATTCGTGTCAGTCAGCTGTTGGCTCTCACGCTGGCCAATAGAATCTTTCTGCCTATTTGTGTCAGCCAGCTATAGGCTCTAACTCTGGCCAGTAGAAAATGGCCGCAAACTACATGAAAACTGCAATAGAAGCATGAAAATTCGATTATTTCCACTATCGATGGGTGTTGGGAAATGCAAATCGGTCTTGGTCTCCCCGCTAACTTGGAGCATGTGAATGTAAATTTTGGTGCAAATCCGTCGAAAATTGCGGTCGTGCATTCGTTACACAAACACACACACACACAACCACATCCTGCCTTTTATAGATAGAGATGATTCTTTGTTCAAATAATTTAACATGTCTGAGAGATAACTGAACCAATATTAAAATGCTAAAATGAAACAAAAAAATTATATTTTAACAAGATCATTTATTCCAGTAAGTACTTCCTGAAGAAATTCTAAGAGCGCGGATCTCTTTTCATCTAAATTTTGCCGTCTCTCATTAGTGAACAATTCTATTTTTGATCCAATGAATTCTACAAAATAAATATTCAGTATATTCAAATAGCTGGAACTACTGATCAGTCCAAGTATGTTGTTTGACAATTCGCTTGGTAACATCTATTGCTCGTAGACAAGCATTGTAATGTATCAAAGCAATTAATAGTTTCTCCTGCCTAGATAAAGGGAACTTCCTTTCTCAATTTGTCAACCAGACCAGTTATCTGTCCGCGATAACAGTTTATAAAGGAGCAATTTGCAATAAAGAATCCTTTTTCAATCCCATGAAAAACTGAGGTATGTTCTTTATTTTTTCCTCCGCGAGATTCCGGTTAAGTTAAGATGTAGAAAGCTGCTCGGTGCTAGCCGCAATAACCTACGCTTAGATTTTGGCAATGAATCTGTTTTTCAAATCATACAAGATATTTTTCCTTTGACGAGAAAGAAGAGAAATGCAACAATTTAAACATTGGGTTTTGTTTTTCTTTTTTTTTATGACCGAGTTGAATCCATTTTTAAAATCAACATAGCAACGTCCAAGCCTTCACTGCCATATAGGAAGGCAGATATCAAGTATTCTTTTCTTTGTTTAAGTACCTAAGTCTGCTAAATTTTTATATATAAACTGAAGAAGAAACGCAGTTTTATAATTCCCAGATTAGCCATTACAATAATTTATTTTCCGACAAGAATTTTCGTAAATAATCCAAATACATTGTACGTAAATTTTAGACGAATTTGTTTAATAATTTCATATTGTTGGATCCTTGTCTATTTTGTTTATCCAGTAATGAGTTGTCAAATACAAAGTTATTAAAGTATAAATTCAATATTATTGAGGATGCCTCATGCTTCATGGTTAGATAGCTAGTTAAAATTTATTCCGAATAAATGAGGACTTTACATACGTTGAAGATAGCCACTGTTCACACAATGTCCAAATCAAGTGTTGGAGATAAACAGTCTGTGTATGGTATAAGAAGAATTTCATGTTAAGTGCAAATTCTTAATGGGATTCTCTGACATAATCCCTTTCTCAAACGAATTATATCGAAGGACGGAAAGGAGTCTTTTATTACAATATGGAAGGTAATTACGAGCGACGCTTGTAATTCAAGGTTAAGTTATGTCGCTTGATTATCTGGATAGACGACACATGGACACTTTACATTGTATGCTGTATTGATATAGCTTCCTTGGATTGTTTGTGTTTTCATTAAAGTTGCTGTAGATAAGCGTTTTACTGGGATTGCGTTATCCAGCCGATAGGGATAAAATCCTTAGAGTAATAACTAACGAAGCTATCCTATCAAAAGGTGTATAATGTCGAGGATATTGAACTGCTAATTTGCGATTGAGTTTTGGAACGTTCAGAAGTTTCACCTTGGAACCTCTCAATACGTGTAGTTAGGACTGTCCATTCAGATATTTAATTTTCATAAAGTATTTTTGTGTGTAGCTAATTCGTTTCTTTGACTTGATTCGTCAACTAAATAGATCAGCAGAATAATATGTTATCCTCTCTGATTATCCAACAGATCTCATTCATATATGTTGTAATTTTAATATATACCATGGGGAGTTGCTGGTTAGATCAAAGTAAACCGATGAAATAGTAAATATTATCATAACTTCAGCATTGCTTATGTGCTGACCAAGATCGTGCCTATTCGTGCCCGTGATATAAAGAGGCGTCGGACAAGCCTCCGAGAATTCTCATCTCCTGCTCGGATAAATCTTCTGAAGGGGCAGCCACCTCGTTTAGAAACTTCAAATCACTTGCAGATAAATGCCTAGATTGATGCCATATTGAAACTCATCTTCTGATGTCCCGTTTCAGAGGACAATGCCTCGATAGTCGAAATCTGACTAGGACAGCTACAGATCTAACATTTCCTTCCTCAGCATTTATTCTCTGTCTTCTTGAAAATAGAGGTCTCAGAACAGTCTTTCTCATTTCAGAATGGATTCCTTCTGACGTGGAATGATTTATACGACACAATCTATCAGCAAAGCCTTGGTTCATGATATGGTTTATGTAATGATGACTATAATCTGTCGCAGTGAACAGCATATCAGGACTTTTGCTGCATTTAGAATCGCTCGAAATCAAGGCAAAAGAATTTTTGATAAATGCAAAAAGAACCTCTGTGGAGTCAGTCCTTGCTAAAGTTAAAAAACAAAAAAAAATGTTTTCAGAAAATTCTGTAAAATTAGTAACATGATTCAAAATCGAGGCAAACCGTCAGGGCCCACAATAATAAATTATTCTGAGGTTATCTCATCCTTGTCAGATAAGGCTAAACTCATTGCCATGAAGTTCGCTTTAAATCCGCCTTAAACGACAAGAGCCATCGACTACCTTCCTTCCTCTCTTTCTCATGGAGCACAGACACAGTGATTTCCCTATCTCGGCAAGTACCAGAATAATCAAAAGCCTTGACTCCGCAAAGACAACCCGTCCGAATAAAATTCCAGTGAATTTCCAGAGAATTATCTCCAATCTTACAAAGTTGTTTATTTCCCCACTCTCTGGTAGGTTTCTGTTACATGTTCTCTTTCTAATAATCCGGGTGAGCGCTGAGTCCCGTCGTAATATAACTTCATTAGTGTTTTTACGTATCATCAGCAAACACCTTGATACTATTACCAAAAAGAAATCTGTTGATCATCTCACCAGAAAAAAACCCCAAAAAAACAAGCGCTTCCTATCAGGTAAGTACATGAAGGTCGTAGTTAATGGGTTGATTTCTGAAGAACATGAGATCAATGCGGTTGCCCTCCACCCCATAATGTTCGTTCCTAGATTCTAATCTATTCTGTTTTATATTAATGTTCTTCTATGGAACCTTCTCATGTCATTAGTATATATTTATGTAGATGATACCTTGGTCTATGTGTGCACCTCTAAAAATCTAGATGGTCAGATCTGATAGCCGTTCTCTCCCCTGATGTAGTTGTAACAGGTCATTGTGAAAAAGCTGGCTTCTAAAATTCAGTACTTTCAAAGCCCAGCTGTTACTACTCCATAATCACTGAGCAGAGCCCAAATTTTCTCCAGTCATATGGAGCGGGTGTACGTGTCTTGAACGTCTATTGGCATGCAGATCGATACAGGCCTCAAGTGTAACATATATAAGCTCCATCGCTAAAAATGTTTTAATTGTTTGATTTCCTTTGCTGCTCTGGAAAATATCTGACGCCACCTGTCATGCTCTGTATTTACGAGAGTTACATCAGACCGATAATGGAATACTGATGTAATATCTGCGCTTAAAAAACTTAAAAATACGCGGCCTTGTTGGTGATTAATTATTTTACATTCTAAACCCGTTTTGCTACAGACGCAAAGTATAACAATAGAATTATGGTTTTAACGACATATTTGAAGTATACCATGGACAGAATATGTGAGTGACGAATATATGTTTACATATAAAATATACAAAGGAATTGTTGCTGATAATCAGAGAGAGAAAGCTTAATTTTCTAGTATATATGATGAAAACAAAAGCCTGCACACATTCATTAATTAAAAAAAAAAATTAAACAACATATCGTTTTTGTTCTATTAGCATTTAATTTATTTTATGCACCTTCTCAATTCCATCATGCAATTTTTTGTTAGCTTTCTGGTCTTGAAACCGTTCTAAGTATATTTTCTAACTTTTAACGGAATTAAAATAGTATTTATATATAATAGTAAAATATAGTTTCATTCCCTCATAAAACATCTTTAACAATTTTTACTTGAACATAAAAATAAAGACAGGTTTTGTTTTGTACTAAAGAAACAGTTCATACTTTTACTCCAAATTTAATATTCACTGGATTCAATTGGGCATGATACTTGTTCGAATCAATCACTTGATTCTCTGAAAGGATCATATAGCAGAAAACTCGCTTCCAATCCTAAAAAAAAAACACACAGCGTCATCCTTTGATGGTTACCGGACTTTATTATAATTATTGGGAGTTTATTTCGCTTGCTCAATGTTTACTTGCGTTTTGATTTTATTAAACATTCACCAAATACAAAACTCAAGTACCAATAAAAAAGAGTTACCGTGATGACTTATTGTATGACAGTAAGAGGAGGAAGAGGAGATAAGGAGGACAGATTATGAGGATATGTAGGATGTGAAGAGTTTAGGATTGTAGTGATGTCGTTTGCAGTCTGTCTTCTTATGTAACAGATCTCGTGAAGAGTTTGTCTCTGAGGAGCTTTCTTCTTACTATAAGAATACAAAGTGAACAGGGATGATTCGTATTGCGGGGTGGGTCTTACTTGGGAAGGTGTTATGGTTCAGGTTAGGACCAAGGAAGAACAAAACGAACACAAGAGTAGAAATAACAAAGACATATTAAACGGAATAATAATACAAGATGTGGAAGGTGTTAGTATTACTGTCAGCCTGGTTTGGAGTGAACTACTATCGGCTCGACTGTATTTGATATTTACTTAACACGAGGGAAAAATGTGGAAAAAGGCCGAGTTTAACGTGGGTTTTCCGAGCCCGTAGGCTCGGTCAAAAAATGCCCGTAGAAACTGTAAAAACAGAATCGGGTTGGTCAACCTCCCCAAATGAGGCTCTGCCCTTCGGCGGAGCCTCGTCCGAGTTCCTCTCTGCTCAGAGGGAGAGAGTTCGACCGTCAAGCCGAACCAGCACGACCCGATTCGATATCTAGCTACCACCCACGAGGGTTGCACGTGGCACAAGGCCGAGTTTAACGTGGGTTTCCCGAACCCGTAGACTCGGACAAAAAATGCCCGTAGAACCCGTATAAACTGGATCGGGTTGGTCAACCTCCCCGAACGAGAGACTGCCTTTCGGCGGAGCCTCGTTCGGGTTCCTCTGTGCTCAAAGGCAGAGAGTTCGACCGTCAAGCAGAGAAGCTCGGCTTGATTCGTCCCTCTCTCTTAATAGGCGTAGTATACATAGTGTTAGGAAGAGTCCATTTTGTAGTTATAGGCATGACAGAAGGTCTGAACTGATGAAACATCAGAATATTAGCCATGGAAATAGCGATAGAAAAATGTTATTCGATATTTTCTTCTGTATTTTTTGTCTACATTATGACCTGGCAGTGTCAAATTCTCCAAGTCCGCTTTCATCGTTATGTAGCTGAAGCATTACATCTGTTACTTTCATATTTTGAGCATGTGTCCTTTTTTGTTGGCATTTTCTATAACGCCTCCTTTCTATTTCATGCATAGTCCTTTATTTTTTCATATTCCTTTATTGCCTTCTGTAAGAGTTTATATAATTTCCTTTCTGTGTTTAGTATTAACATCGTGTCATATCTAATGTTGTCAAGATTGAGGATGCCATTGAATAATCATGATTATCAGGATCCTTTCACTGTTTAGGTTGAATGAAGCCGGTCAGAAGACATATCCTTGTCTCACCGCCTTTCAATTTTCGAGTGTTTTCTGGAATAATTTTCAATCCATCTTCAGGCAATTTATGAAGAAGCGACTTGAGGCGACAGAGATGTGGTTTTACAGATCGATGCTAAGGATATCATGGACCGAGAGTGTGAGCAACGATGAGGTCTTAGAGAGGTTGCAAACAAGGAGGAGGCTTATACTTAATATCAGGAGGGTGAAGCTTGTTTATAGGATACATAATGAGGAAGGAGGGCTAGAAAATCTCACGGGTCGAATAGAGGAAAAGAGAGACTAGGGTTAACAACGCGTGGCATACCTGGCGGACTTAAGCAAGTGGATGGCAGAACGTGGTTTGGGGTAAGAAGCAGAGGGCAGGAACTTGTTGAGAGTTGCAAGAGATAGAGAGGCAGGTGGAGAACCATGATCGCCTTCGTCCTGAAAAGACATGGTACATGAAAGGAAAGAATCGCCCTAAGCAAGTCGTTATAGTCACTGGTACGCAAGTGGTTAAAAGGTGTGGAGGAATTAAGAACAAAAACGTTAGTAATGAGGGGAAAGAGAAAAGCGCAATTAGAAGAACAGTAGATAGCGATTGGCATTGCATTTACATTTCTGCAGATTAAAATTGGCTGGAAAAAATGGAGCCGGGATGGAGTCCTACAAGCGAGAAGTGCGAGAGAAAAAACTTTTAGCATAGAAGTTACGATTACATCTATATATCTCAGCTGTAAATTGATGAGATCTCGCCGCCAAGTCTAGTGTGGCGCTTAAATTCCAACTGTCTAGGTACCATAGCGAAACAATTTATACTGTCTAGGTACCATACTCGAACAATTGTCATGAAATTATTTTTATTGTTAGTAAACTTTCTTTGTTTAGATATTTTCAAAGTATTTTAAATTAATATTTAGCAAATATAAAGAAGAAAATTAAAATATATATATATATATATATAAACTGTTGTGACATTCAGTTTCATTAAAATTGTATTCTCTCAAACTTAAGCGGAAAATTTTAATGGCAAATTTGCTTTTATAACTTTTACTAAGCTCTTTTCAAATATCAAACAGTTGAATTCACTGCACTCGTTCAAATCTGAAACCAAAGAGTTGGCCTTTGGCGCCAAATATCTAGCTTGTAGACACTAAGTAGCATTCCCAAACTCTTTAATTTGATGAAGCAAATAATCATCGGCCAACGATGACCGCTGTGTCGCCATAATGCAAACAGCTGGATGACCACTAGGAGGGAAATAGTACAATAATTACTGTCTCTTAATTCTGGCTGATGGTCGCTTCAAATTATTTTAGCAGTCATAATAGAGTGACTGCTGTAATGGCGGTCGTAATAATGGTGTTTTTTCCCCGGCTAACACATTTACATCACTTGGGCAAAAGAGTGTAATGCCCCTCTAACTGTGAACAGCTACAAGATAAAACAGTTTAAACTCGAATCACGACAAAGGTTTAAACGAATAATGGACTGTTGACAGATTAGGACCAATTATTTAGCAGAATTAATAACTTGTAATAGAAAATGGATTATAATGAGGGAAGTTTTGACATTACTAAGTGATAAAACGATAAAAATAATAATTACACTTGTGAACCCTATATATATATATATATATATATATATATATATATATATATATATATATATATATATATCGTTATCGTCGCATCGCAATTTTCTAGGTCAAAATAAAAAAAAAGCATCTTTCACGGTGGCTATCTTTGTTTTATGTCTGTATAACCATCATAAGGATGGCTTATGCGAGTCGAAAGCTTACGACCAACTTAATAAAAAAATATCCAAATGTAGGACAATTTTTGTCTTTATTTTCACTAGAAATTAAAGCAAACATTATACCTTCTCATGATCAAGCATAATAGGCATTCATTGTCTGTTATATTTAATATTACATATATATATTCTTCCATTTGCCGTATTCCTTCAGTACGTCGGTGATCATGGTCCTCCAAAATTTCCTTTCATTTGTAAATCTCAATAAAATTTGGCTTTTTGCAATCTCTTCCTAATCCTTCGCCTCATCGCTCAATACTGCCATTTTGATTGTACGTTACTTTCTTAAGGTTCTCTTATATGAATGATATGATCCCCGTTTATAAATTCCAGTTGCATAAGGTTTTTAATTTTTTACAAGCTTTCGTATGTTCCTACAGACATCATCAGGTATGGAAGTAGATTTTGTTCTTGTTTTTACTTCTCAGTAATAAGAGGACAACGAAAATAGAGATGTAATCCGAAAAAATGCTATGAGAAATGTGTTATTGTTTTGGCACGTGCGGTCGCAACGCTGAGTTTGAATTTAAATTTTAAGGTTGTACATTTTTGTACAAATATAGCAATAAGAGAATTCTTTTTTGCTGGTAGATTTTCCGTGAATATGGCATGAACTATATTGTTCAATAATTACAGTAATGTCACACTTATTATCCGAGAGTTGCACGTTGGATCAGTTATTTTAATTTCATTTCACATACAGGTTCGGGGTTGATGTATCTTTTTTATATTGTTTGCGACGATATATTCTCGCCATTTAAAACATTAACCTCGATATTTGTTTTTTGTATGAATGATTCAGGAATTTTTAAATTATAATTTCACCTTTTAATTGAAATATATATATATATATTTAATTGAAATATATATATATATTTTTTTAACCATCTAAATAGGTCAAGGTTCTGTCACGCCTCCTACTCCAATATAAAACATACTTAAGAGAGATATAAAATTAACCCCTCCCTATACTTTATATTGTCTGTTTAACTACCACTCTCAACCCCCTCTATTAAATTACAAAAATTACACTACCCACCAATTTCTAATCCCATTTTTCCTCTCAATTCGTTGTTGGAAGTTTTACCTGATGATCCTGAATCCTTAAAAAAGGATTTAGGTGAAATAAATTATCGTACCTTAAAGTGGTTTGTTTTTCATTACATATATATATATATATATATATATATATATATATATATATATATATATATATATATATATATATATGTATGTATGTATGTATGTATGTATAGATAAATAATTAGATAAATAAAAAGATCAGTCTGAAGATCGTGTTCACGTCGAATAAAGTAATATACGTTTGACTCATTAATAAATTTTCCGTTTTTTCGTTTTCTTCGATATATATATATATATATATATATATATATATATATATATATATATAATTTCTGTGTGTGTGTGAGTGTATTACCTGTCATTAAAGTGCCACAATATTCCGTTACACGAAGTGAACTCGATCTAGAATCAAATGCGATATATTTTGGCCGGGATCGCGTTCATTTCCGCTGAAAGTTTTCGTATCAGAATAAATACGTTGTTTTTTATGTTTCGGGTTTGGATTTTGGTTGGGAATTTTTTCATCTGGAGATTTATTCAGTTCGGCTTTTCTTGCTGGGTTTGATTTATCATAATTCCCCCACACTCTCTTTCTCCACGCATACACACACACGCACAAAAGCATACACACAGCGCGCGTGTGTGCAAAAATATAGAAAATAGGAATGAAATGTAGGTTAATAATCCGAAGTCCTTTAGTATTTTTGTTTTTATTTTTAAAAAGCAGTACTCAATACATAAGCTGGGTACCTTAATTCAGTTTAATTTCTATCAGTAAATTGAAGTTTTTAAATTCTCTTTCTGAAAAGAGGGATAATTTTGACTTGTTGCCACGGAAATAATGACTTAATGCATGCTTTCACAGCGTACGCCCTTGTATCTTTGAAAACAACGGGGAGAGTTTTCCCTGAAATCTTCTGATGGAAGGAGGCTATTCCTATCGTTGGATGTTAACAAACACTTATGTCTCACAAAGTCCTATGTAGAGCCTCTAGAGTGCTTTGTGGCCCATCGTGCCCTAATCACACACGATAACCTCACACATATTCAGGACGTCAGATTTATCCAAACCATTGTGATGTTGCAGATCGCTGAATCAGACAAAGTCAAATTAATTAGCAGTTTAAAGCGGAGTGCGCTGTCCTAATACCAGACAGAATGGTCGTAGCAATTCCAGAGGATGTTACAGACAAGTCGATTTCCTTCTGTTCCGTACTCTTGCGAGGTGTAATATACCGTTCAAGAGCGTCGACGTCGTAAGAAGATTCCAGAATTATGCCTGTTCGAAGAGTATTTGAACTCGTTCGGCAAACTTGAGGCGGGCCGTAAGTTTGCAATGAATTTTTGCCCATAGAACAATCTTACTTCGATGACAATAAGCGCACTGTTTTTATAGATTCGTCAACGAACCCCGCGTCAAAGCCAAGCATTAGTTGCCTTTGGTGTTTGAAGTTTTCAGAAAGGTCCTCTTTGTATTTCTCACACAGGATCACAGAGCTCACACGTGTGCAATAATACAGTAAAGAGTTAAGGAAGACTTCTTTCTGTTCGAATTGCAGCCCCTTCCGCGTGAGTTCAACTGAACACCATCTTCCAGTAGCCCATGTCTGAAGCAAGGCCTCATGGTACGTGCTGCAAACGTGCCCATTAAACCTTTTCAAGTCGTCGAAACTCTTTGGACCTCTTATCTTATGGGAAAGAAGCCAAAGCTCTTCTGCTGGCTGGGGTGGATTGTATATACACTGCCAAGCCAATGGTCAAACTTGATGCCTAGATGTCCATCAACATCTATTTTTCTTAATGTCCATCTGTTGTATTTCCAAGTGTAGTATGATGGTACTTAATGACATAGAAGGGTCTGAACCAATGAAATTCTGTCAAAGATTTGGTAATTGGTTATCTTCAAGCTAACAGGTCAAAGGTCATGGTCGCAGTCCCCACTTTATTGCCACGCCATGGGCGTAGATGGGGTAAGTGAGTAAACAGTAATGATGCGGTATAGGCAGACGTTCGCACAAAAAAGGGGCATTATTAATGTTTACATGCAGAGGTCAAATGTTGTGTTTGCATTCATCTTCTTACAATCGAACAATGCGCAAAATGTATTAATGAATATGGTGATGAAAAGGCGGGCATTATATGATCGTCGGCGGTAATATGGGGGCAGTGAGAAACACTAGGGACGTGGTTAGCGCCGTAGTTTACACCAAATAAGACGATGAAAGGTAGTGGGAGGCATTAATACTGTTCCTACCCACATGTCAAAATCATTCTCGCAGTTCAGCCCGTGTTATGACACCATGTGCAGGGTAAAGATAATCAGTTTAATTAAATAGAAGAAATTTAATCAGTTTAATCAAATAAATAGCAAATATGAAACTTAAAAAAAGATTAGTTTAAAGCAACCCCTTAAACATGGGAAATATTCTTGCCAAATTTGGAGCGAAGTAAATTTTAATCAGCTTAATCAAATAGCAGAAGTTTGGTATCTGTCTATATTTCTGAGATGAGTTATTATGTACACTATTTATATTATTCGGACTATTGTCCTCATTTTTGTCGCCATATTTATTACAAAGTTTTGACCGTTGTACACCCCGGCCTTCTTCAGGTGGTTGGAATGTCTAAATGAACCCTTTATTTCGCTCACTGGGGAAGACTGTTCTAGTTCCACGTACCATGTCTAATGGATGCCAGTTATCAGTTACCGCCTCAAGGACACATGGCACAGTGGATAAAGGCGTTGGTCAGATCCAGTGAAAGGACCCAAAGAGTGTGAGTTTAATACCTTGTTAAGGCAGGGGAGAACTTGGAGAGGGGAATTAGCACGAGATGGATTACAAAATCCATGTTTGTATTTAGGAAAAAATCCTTCTTTTAGACACGTTTGAATATAACAGACATCATGCATTGATTTAGTTTTTTATGCAATTTTTCATGTGATCTTACAATTTGTTTCTTTTCGGAAGATAAATTATATAAAAACTGTCCAATTATTCTTTCTTTCCGAGCGCTTTCGGCTATACATTTAGCCATTTTTAAGGTTGTGCTATATTAAATATTAATAAGAAATAGATTGACATACAATGTACTGATATGTTTTTATTTTCAAAACACGGTAAAGAAATTCTGTCCATTTTCATATTTGATAATATTAAGCATTTTTTTTAATTTTATTAATAAGGCTTCTATTATTTTTAGCCTATTTTACATGTAGACGATGTTATTATATTTCTGTTATAAACCAGGATGTTACGAATATGGCCCAGTAAGGCTCTGTGAGTATATAAATGAAACCAAATTGAGCTATGATTAGAAAGATGTTGTGTGAGTCTTCTTGTCAAACATTATATATATATATATATATATATATATATATATATATATATATATATATATATATTATATATATATATAAGGTTGGTGCAAAAATAATGTCGTTTTCTCACATAGTAGCATATGTGAGAAAACGACATTATTTCTGCACCAACCTAACATATATATATATATATATATGTGGAAATACAGTACTTTAATTTATACACCCGCGTGCACACACACGCGCGTGTGTGTGACCATGCGTGCGTGTGTGCGTCTGTGTGTATTCCTGCGTGTGTGCGTATATTGAGAAGAACGTACTCAAAATATTTATTTAAGGAATAGACTTTACTTGTTCGTACGTGATTGTCAGTCATTATTGGATTTAAGATCAATGAATGGTTTGATTGTCGTTTTGCACTTACACCTCTTGGCTAATGAAGATAAATATCTTTGGCCTTTGTATACTCTGAAGCACGATATACGGGATATTATATTGTTCTCTTGAGTGGAAATCTTTTTGAAACGAAACTACTGGGGAAACCTCTGTCTGGAAATTTTATTGTGTAGAACTTAGGGATGTACAAAATCAGCCTTGATTGTATTTAAAACGAATTTTCTCAGAATCATATGCAGAGTACATTTTTCTAATAATTACTTAAATTGATCGGATATTGCTGATTTTCCATCAGTTCAATAGTGTAACAATTCCTTTCATGTTGGGAAAACTGCACTTTTTCTCTTGATAATTGTGAACCTCAAACAATAGAACAATCTTTTCTCTTCTACTGCTTGTGCCTTTCTTTGAAAATAGACGACATTTTCTGTGCGGCTGATCCATATATTAAAAGCATAAATGTTACATTTGACGGATTATGTCGAATAATTTTACAGTTTCAGATTAAATAAAAACTGTTTTTCTTTTTTTAAGGTCAGGATACTAATTCTGTTTCCCTTTAATAGTTTTTTGTTTTTTACAATTTACAAATTGTTGTTAATATTTGTTTTGGGTTCTGCGTAAGTGAATTACGGTTTCACTAATATATTTGATAAATGGAAAATCGCTACTCTTTTGCAAGAGGCAATACGTCAGCTTGATTAAAAAGAAACTAGAACGGTAAAAGACATCAGTTAATCAATATATATATATATATATATATATATATATATATATATATATATATATAAGCCAGAGCGAGACAGTTTCGCACCACTTCAGTGTGGCGAGACGTACGATTGCTTTTAGTAGGTATCGAAACACGCCCGATTTGACATTAGACAGATATCCTACCCCTTGGGCATCATCGCACGGCAATGAAGGGAAATTTTAACATTTTTCTATACGAAATACGCCAGCGTTCTGGAGAATTCAATTCGTACTGGAAGAGTAATGCATTAATAGAAGTAGGAGCCACTGTTTTTAAAATCTCTTATCTCTCGAAGGCTCAACCGGATTTCCCAGAAGCACACACACACACATACAGACATATATATATATATATATATATATATATATAATAGAAAAAAAACTATATATATATATATATATACACAAGAATATAGTAAGCACATGCATTGTACATATTAGTGTTGAATCAGATGTAGTCCTTAAGGACAAGCATCCCCTAGATTGATATTCTTTGAGACTTTGAATCGATTTTTTGTCTGTATTTGAAAATAATGTCATTGCGATGATTTACCAATTCTTCCGGGTTATATTCAATTATACAAATTTTCTCTTTAATACGGTGATCATATAAAGATCTCTGAAATTGTTAGTTCAAGCCCTAGAATTCCATTCGGGGTGAAATCATTATAAAAAGATCCCAATAATGTTTACAAAGTGTTGTTTGATGTTTCGATTTGGTGTTGAAAGAATGGCGGTGGTTATACAGGCACTGTTTCAAATATCCTGCAGAGATTCCAATATACACCTTTTCAGGCTTATATTTTCTTTGGGCAGATAGTGGCTTCATATACCACATTTTCTGACATACACATTACTCCTACTGGACAATCCTTTTTTAACCGAGGTATGATTATTTCCTTGTAATTGACTGCTATGAATTTTTTTAGAAAACTATTATTGTGGGAATTTAACATTTTTTCCACATTATTGACACATGAGTAACTCAATTTTTAAGGTTTTCTATAAAAAATTTTCTTCAGTGGACTACTATTACTAAAGTGTTTATCTATTAAATTTAGGAAAAAATTGCCAATTTTAATATTAGATAATTTGCAGAAAGGTGCGATGAACCGTATGATTTTCTTTTTTCTATACTTAGATTTATTGGATGTATTGTCTTTCAAATTTTCTTGATGAGTTAATCTTTGTGTCAACATATTTTCTTTTTTTTTCATATATATATATATTATAAAATTAGGGGGCAAATGTCTATTTTCTTTTTCATATATATATATATATATATATATATATATATATATATATATATATATATATATTATGGTATCATTAGCCAGCAAATATTCATTAAACGAAATTTGTTAAATTCAGTCGACACATCTGAATGCAATTGTTTAATTTTTTTAATGTATTTTTTCAGTTTTCGAATTAGATGTTATTCATCAAGATCAAAGATGTGGGTCGACCATATGAAGTACATGTTTTAGTCATTACTTTTGTTTAAGTTATTTATATTGTGTCAAGCATTACCAAAATCTGGGTGTCGTCAATATGGCAGACAAAAAGTGTTCGAACGCTCACTTGCATTGAAATGATACAATGTTGCCTTGAGAGTGGAATTTCTCTCAGCGTGGAACAATTGCTCACTTTCCGAGCACTCACTTTCCCCCAGAAGCAATAGTAATACTCAGGGGAAGAAGTTTGTGTGAGGCTTGAGCGGTTGATACTTTGAAAAACCTGCCTGGTCAGGCAATTATGAAGATGTAAACAGAAATATCATGGCCGTGGAATTGAAGCGAAACGGTTTTACGAACGCAAATATATTCAAGGTGCGGTGGATAAATTGTCTTCTTAATTACGCAAAAACAAAAATAACACTGACAACTCATTTTAACGGATATTTTTACCAAATTTATACAAAAAATTCTTGAAATACCAAAGAATAAATTTATTCAATAAAGTCGTCATTCGCATCAACTGCAGCTTCCAGACGACTACAGAAAACTACTGCAACTCTTCTGGGCGGTCTCTTTGTTTAATCTGGTAAATGTTGACATAATCCTTGCCTTCAGTTCATCTTTGTTGTTACAAAGAGTTTTGTTGATCTGTCGCACAACTGCGCCCAACACATAATAATCAACGCATTTGCAGTCTGGGGAGTTAGGTGGCAATATATAAAGGGTGATAAGGTAGCATAAATTGTCTGACGGCCATGACTGAGTTCTCTTGCTTGTGTGGCATGGTTCAGAGTCCTGTTGCCAGACATAGGTTCTTCCAGCAGCCACTCTCTTGACCAATGTCAGCACTACATCTTCAAGGCACTTGTTTAGTCTGAGGTCCTGTGGGAAGTCGAAAGGGGGTACTGTTATTAAAAGAGAATTAACAGACTTTCGAAAGACCCAGAAACCCAATACTAAGCAGAAAAGAGCGGAATAACCTCTGCTCCTGTACAAAATAGCGGGGAGGAATGTGTTGCGGGTAATATGAAATGATTCAAGTTCATTTGCATTTTTGTATATACCAACACCCTTGCTTCGATAGCCAACATTAAACATGCTCGCGCAAGGTATAAACTGAACATACATATATAATTTAATTTAGGAGTAGCTGTTTTCACCTTTGTATCCCTTGTCACATCTCAGTGGGGTCATATAATACTTACAGTTCTTGGTTATGTTCGAAGTGATAGGTCTGACTCAGTAGAGTATTCTCTGTAAGGTCGATCTGTCTTTTGAATATTGTTCTTATGTATGATGGATGTTAGAATTTCTAAATCCTTTCCGACAGCATTTAACGCCAGCGAGACAGTAGCATTTATATTATCCCTCGCCTCAACTCTTCTCTTTTCTTCTGCATAATTGGATGCTAAGTTTTCAGGGTATTTACTTTTCTACTGAGTAGTTTTGATGCTGATCTCCTGATATGTGTCTGTGTTACCACATGATTTGTACACCGTTTTATAGACGTTGTACAATTCTAACTATACGCTAGATGGAAGGTAGGATTTGAAGTTAAGGTATGCTGCTTTGTGATATACGAAAGCCTGGATCCCATTCTTTGTAAAAGTTATCCGTGCATCCAGCAAGGCTAACTGAAGAAAAATCTTAATTCGGAAAAGAAAGCGATATCATGCATGGGTGATCATGTATGGGGGAGAATGGCGGAATGAAATAGAATTACTAGACAGACGAGAACACTAGGGACTGTGACACCTGAAGGAATCAGCGTATATGCTTGGCTATGATGGCCTCCTCATAGGTATAGCATATGAATAAATACCATATAGGAACCATTGATAAATAAAGAGCAATGGCAGCAAGGCTTTAACAGCAGCATCAGTAGTAAGAAAGGAGAAACCGCGATGAATACAATCAAGTAGGATATTAGACGCAGTAAGATTGGAAAGCAGGATAGATGGACAGTAAGTTTACTTCATCAAGTTAAGTTTCTGGACTATTCCACGGAACAAAAATCTGGGAAATTAAGACGTTAGTCCAGAAATTTGGCAATATATGAATTCTAAATTCAATATCGGGGCCAGAAAAGAATGTGTGTTGTTAAATAAGAATCAGATGGAGTATCCCTAGTCATGGACAGTGTAATGAAAAGAATATATACTGGTAGATTAAATTAACGATTTAGTAATAAAATACATCAGTATGATTGATTGATTGATTAATTTGTGTTTTTACGGTTTATCAACTCATTTTGGTTTCTTCAAAGTGGCAAAGTTTTGTGTATTGCAAAAATAATTTATTTCTCGCGATTAAAATTTGCATTAACAATTCTTTGAGAATACCAACTATTTTTTTAGATAAAAGTAATTCTATTTTACCTATTATAGCCGTGGGAATGGTAATGGTAACATTAACCGCTTTTTTTATAAGGAAACCTTCCGCATTCATTGACCGAACATCTTGTACCACTGCAGAAATCTTACCATTGAAACAATCTTTCCAGAAAATAGTCCAGTAGCTGTTATCGCCCTTTTCAGTATTAACAGAGTTTTCCTTTCCAACCTTTTATATTTTGTATGGTAGCATGTTAACATTTTTATGATATCATTATTTTATATTTGATTTACATTTATATGCATTTTTGTTGTTACTGCTGTTGTAAGTCATCATTTGACGTGGCTTTTGGTAGTTGGTTTCCTTTTTTTGTGATTTCTCTTTTTTATCTCTTTCAAGGGTATTTATGCGTAAGTAAATGTAACGAATCCGACTGGAATTTGGTCTCAGATCTCGAAATTCTCACTATCCATTACACCAACCGCATATTCAATCGATTCAATGAACACCTGAATAAGGTCTAAAGGTACAATGAAAAAAGAGGTAAATCCAAATTGAAATAAGGATCAGAGTAATAGTCCTTTCGAATGACTATATATTTTTATTTTTTTTAAAAAGACAAGAATAATTTCGATTTTCTTTTATCAAATGTATACTTCAGTCATGAAGATTTCTTTAAATAATTTTTCGTGAATAATATAAGAATTTCCTTCAAACCATATATCCTCCAATAAGAATATGTGTTTTTAATCAACATATAAAACTTAAAATGTCAGATTCCAATCGCAAAACAGAAATGGTGACTGTCTCTTTATTTCTCGCTCTCTACCTATTTCTCTAGCTAGAAAGAAAGATTGAATCATTTGTTTTCTACGTCTTATCGACACTTTGCAGGATAAGTATTTTATAATTCTCGACAGACATATAATGGATAATGACTTGGAATTGTTAATTGGAGAGCCGTGTTCCAATTTCAGTAAGGATCGTTTATATTGACTTACATGCAAATGCCTTAGGGAAACGTATGAATCCACCGCTTTTCCTCCCAGCTATGTTTATCGTACGCGAACCGGTGTTTCAACGTGATATGGTCATAAGTCAAAAGAAAGGAAAAAAAAAGAAGAAAGAACGCAAATAGGGATTAATAAGAAATAAAAATGGAAGAAAGGAAAGACGAAAAATATAAAGAATGACAATTAAAAAAAGGAACGGTTGTTTCTTCTGAATAAGTTCTATTTTAAAAAGAAAATAATGTACCACTCAGCACTATATCTATATCTTTCTTTTCTCTCTCCGCATCTCTCTCTCTCTCTTTCTTTATCTATCTATCATAACCTATCCATTATATCTATCTATCTATCTATCTATCTATCTATCTATCTATCTATCTATCTATCTAGATATATTCGTATATCTCTATCTTTCAGTCTTAGGCTGTTCATATCTATCTATCTATCTATCTATCTATCTATCTATCTATCTATCTATCTATCTATCTATCTATCTATTCAGAGATATTCGTGTATTCCTGTCACAGTCTCTTCATTATCTATCTATCTATCTATCTATCTATCTATCTATCTATCTATCTATCTATCTATTCAGAGATATTCGTGTATTCCTGTCACAGTCTCTTCATTATCTATCTATCTATCTATCTATCTATCTATCTATCTATCTATCTATCTATCTATCTATCTATCTATTCAGAGATATTCGTGTATTCCTGTCACAGTCTCTTCATTATCTATCTATCTATCTATCTATCTATCTATCTATCTATCTATCTATCTATATTCGTATATTCCTATCTTTCAATTTTAGGCTGTTCATATCTATCTATCTATCTATCTATCTATTCGTATTCGGTAAAATCATGTATGTATGTATGTATGTATATATCTATCTATTCGTATTCGGTAAAATCATGTATTCATGTATGTATGTATGTATGTATCTATCTATCTATCTATCTATCTATCTATCTATCTATTCTGATTCAGTAAAATCATCGAATGAATTTAAAATTTCACATTCACGTTTATTAATTTGTATATTAATGCCGTTATCGAAATAAAATTATTCCTTGAAACTTGGCTTTATTTTAAGTAAATATGTTCATTGCAGGAATTTTCTTTAAAATAAGTCAAATTTTATATTTTATGCTCACACAGTTGTGTAGCACATTCTGATATATCTTTTATTATTACAACTGGTTTTCTTTTGTTCTTTCGCCACATAGCTTTTGTATTTGGAAGTTGGTAAAACCCAGTAGCTTTTATAACTTATTTATGTTAATAATGACATTAACTCGTCTGCTTTTCCGCTCTATAATTTGTCTCATTCCATTGTATAATTATGTTGTCCGTACATAATTTGTGCAATGTTCTTCGTTGATTTTATGGACTAACTTAAATGTACATTTTTATCCATTTAAGAACTACATACGACGTTTCATATTTAATTTTCTATCAATAACGTTACTAATATCAAAGCGATATCTATCACAGTCGCTCTCTCTCTCCCTATATATATATATATATATATATATATATATATATATATATATATATGCATATACAATTCTTTCTTTCTTTCTTTCTATATATATATATATATATATATATATATATATATATATATATATATATATATATATATATATGTTCAAATACCGTATTCTTGAATAGACAAAATGTCAATATTATTGTCCTTGTAGTTACCGTTAAACGTTATCTTCACATGACGTCCGGCCACATTGAATTTAGCTTTGAAAACAAATAAATCAATAAATATATAACGGTTATTTTAAAAACAATGTGATGTCTTAAATACATCCAATTTTCTTTTCTAACACCCACCTCTGATGATAACGCATCTAAACTGCACGATTGGATTACACTATATTAATTTGGGCTATTTTTATACGTAAAAAAACTGCAATATTCCGAAATATCTATTCTTTTTAATAACATACACACATACATACAGACAAACATACATACATACATACATATATATATTGATAATGTTAATTATATTTTATGAATATGTTCTGAAGAGGGTTTATTAGACCGAAACGTCCGACGTTGACATTATATAAACATTAAAACAGCATAATTCCATATAAGGATTTTTTTTTGTTTTTTCCGTATATTTTTCTTCATACTGTCGGATCTATATCCATATATTTGCTTACATATCTATCTATCTATCTATCTATCTATCTATCTATATATATATATATATATATATATATATATATATATATATATATATATACCTTGTGACACGTGAGACGAATGACCCTCACCAACCTCTAACTCTCTTCATGAATGTTTACAATCTTACCCTCACCCGACCGAAAATAGTATTAACAGATCTGCCAAGTACTTTTAAACCGATCAAAATATAAGTTTATTTTCATAAAAAGTTTCGCACCTCGATTGATTGACCGAGAATCTAGATTTGATTATAATACGATTTCCACTGGAAAATACTCTATCTACAAAAAATTCTCGTGGTGAGTAATTCCAATTTGTCTTTTTGTTCCTAGGATCGTTGATTTAAAGACACAGGCGTGTCCGGAAATTACGAAGCTCAAACCTTTCTTTCTGTGCTTTATTTTTGTTAAATGATTGATATTTAATAAATACTTGTACTGATTATAATGGTATCTTCGATTGATTTCGGTTTTATTAATCAACCTAACTATACTATATATATATATATATATATATATATATATATATATATATATATATATATATATATATATATATATATATATATGGTCTACCAGCCTGATTATTTGAGAAAACGTAATAAGGAAAATATGCATTATGAAGTTTTCTTAGGTACGCAACTCTAAAGACGAAATAAATTCTCTTTAATTTAAACGAAACGTTTGAAGTAATAAAACATTTAATATTGCAAGACAAAATCCATTAATTCTTTAGAAATATATACATACTAGCAGTAGAGCCCGGCGCCGACCCGGGATGTAACAGCAAGAGATAGATCAAGTATCGACCATCATAAAGACTGAAAAATAAAATTGGCAAAGATTATTGTTTAAGGTTGACGGACACGCATGTCTTAATGAGTTTTTTTTTTGTTTTGTTGTTTTTTTTTACGAATTGGTCAAACCCAAACTCAAACAAAAACATTGTTTTCAATCGTTATGAGTCTACCGATTGAATAGAATTTTATTATAAACAATTGTCTTGTAAATGGTATTTTAAAGTATTCTGAATGTAAAAATAAAGAATAAAAGTGTGCAAGACATTAAGAAACACTACCTGCCAAAAGAAAATTGAAGTTTTGTTAAAATCGGTTGAAAAATGTAGGAAATCCGATCACATATAACAACCTGAGTTTTATAATAAGTATAACACGATATGAGTTGTCCCCTTTTCATTCTCTCGACAGCGATGCTTCTTAATCGTGTTTTCAAATTGATTTCGTGCAAAAACAAATGTGTTTTTCCAATTTATGGCGCTGTCAGAAACACCACAAGGTAATTTTACGTAGTCCTGTGAAGTTTTATTGAAATCGGTTGTAAAATGTAGGAAATCCGATCCAATATATAAACGAACAGACACACACACACTCAACCTGGGTTTTATAATAAGTATGATATATATCCCAAGACATTCTTATATACATAAACGTACGGCCGATAAAGGAGCATAGGAAGGAAGTGAAGAAGGGAGAAAAAAATTAACAGATTTTCTATAAATACTCCTACCCGAGTGCATGTTTGCACCCCGTCATTACCTCTGATCTTTCGTTTAGCAGTTTATGTTAGTAAAAATACTACATAATTGCCACATTTTATTACCGATACTAAATTCACGAGGATTTCTCCCCAAATCTCATTTCAAAATAAGAATTTTATTTTTTTCATTTCCCAGATACATCTAAGAAGACTTGTTCTGTTGTTATATCCCCTAGTTTAAATGAAGATTCGTGGTTGTAACACCATGTTTTGAATGTTCCTCCCGTTGAACTAATATACACTTTTTCTTTGCCCTTTATAGACTTTACTTTTGCTCTATAACCAAGTCCCTCCATCAGGCATTTATCGGTCAGCGGACAATTTGACACATATCGGCAGTTGCATTTTTTCTCAGTTGCTTTCGTTTCTACAGTCGGTTTGCCCATACGCAAATTCTTCTTCTTCATATGCTGTTTCGCCTTGGGATGTAGTCTATCATGTCTCTCCATAAATTCCTGTCTTTTGTAGTTCTTAATAAATTTTGTCTTTCTATTATTTCTCCCACATTCTGTTCCTCTAACCATTTAGTCAAGATCACTAAGTAACTTATGCATTGCTTTCCTCTGTCCTTTCCTTCAATCAGTCCTGTGAATATCAGGTTTGACATGCCTTTTTGCCTTATTATGTGCCCTAGAAATTATATCTCTCTCATCCTGTTGTTATGAATAAGTTTTTTTTTTATTTTATTTTGCGCTTTTGTTGTTTTTCCGTGTTCCTCATACAACTGTAACTAATTTTTTACAGTGTTTATATTAAAATCCTTGTTTAACAAGTTTTGAAGGAAATGGTTATCTAACAATGCTAAGAAGATTCGTCCAATCTTTTTTTCAGTTCTGAATTCAATGGGTCTTAAACAAAATTTTACTTCTTTTTCGTTTCTGGGCTCCTTGTTTTCCTATTACGACTGGTTTAAACTGGTATTTGGGTTCGTGCCCTTCGCTATGTAAAGCACTTTCATAGTTGCTTCCAGTTTCTTCAAATATTGTCATATTTGAGTAATTTCTAGATAATCTACACTTATTTTCCCTAGGTATATGGGTAATTACTAACATCAGGTGGTTAAACATACTGTTTACATAGACCATCATAGTTTTAGGTTTCATATAAAGGGAGAGAATTTTATTTAGAATATTTTTTTCAACATTTTAGCATTGATCAACTTTTAAGTTCATTATAAGTTATATATATATATATATATATATATATATATATATATATATATATATATATGTGTGTGTGTGTGTGTGTCTGTGTGTGTCTATGTGTGTGTGTGCATGTGTGTGTGTGTATATATGAACATGTGTGATGTTCGAAACACATTAAATTCAATTAATTTTTCTCATATATTTAATGGCGAAAACACATTGATTCTTTCCCCATTTTCTCCTTTTTTCTATCGCTTTCTGTGTTCATTAATTCTTGTTTTTCTTCTGTTGCTGCGGATGTGTTTTTGAATTGGTTTGAAAACTTTAGATGAAAACTTAAAATAACTTACAACATGAGAAACGACCTTCTCAATATATTCAAGTACCCATGTTAATACGAAGGAATTCAACTGACATTTTTCCACGGGCTCACCAATGTATGACGCGAAGATTGTCGGAGATCCAATCAGTCTACTCCATAAAAATGACGCAATAATATTAAGTAAGCAATATGGCGATTACACTTTGAACTAGACAACAAGGGAAATGAATTCCTCTTCCTCAAATTCAACCAAAAATCATTATTCTATTGTTTATTTATTGAAATACTGGTTTTGGCAATATAACTCTGAATATGTGTCTGTGTACTTGGAAATAAGTCTATAAAATTTTATATAAGTAGATAGGTTTTCCTAACGCCCGGTTCACATTCTGTCTATGTTTTTGAACAGGAGTAGTGGTTTATTCCTTGTTTCCTTGTTTAAGATTGTGTCTCCGGTTACTTCTAATGTCTCTGAATGTGTTGTTATCTACTAATTAAATCTTGACCTCATCAATCTAGATTATCTTCCCTGCATCGCACCAAAAACCTAACTTCTTGTTCTTCCTTGCACTTTTCCGGCACCATAAAATAACCCTCTACCTTGAGTGACACTTGGGACTTGTATTGGGCAAACATTCGTAAAAATGTAGTATATTTAATTAAAGCTTCAAACATAACTCGAACTTGATCTATCCTTATAAGAATCTAGTTGGGCACTTCGAGGTGTTGTAATGGTTAACAAGCTTGTCTCGCTAGAACAATTACGACTGAGTAGTGAGTTCGATCGTCACTGGGTCCTCTGTACTTTCAGCATTGTGCGGTATCTAAGCTACGCTTGGAAAATCACTATAAGAATCTAGTTAGGTATCATCAGTAGCATGTTCACGATTAGAGATTGCAATCAAAGTCTCCCACAGAAGGTAACGTCGGAGAGTGTGAAGAAGGGACTAAGCATAAACTACAAGAAAACAGACTGCAAGGTCATCAATAAAAGGATGACCTCAAAATGCGATTTTACAGCTCAGGAACACTAGAATCAAGCAGATTCGGAAGTTTAAATATCCAGGAAGCGCCCTGACAGAGGACGGTAAATGCGACACTGAGATCCGTAGACGTATTGGGAAGCATTCCAAAAGCTGGGCATAGTATTGAGAGACAGGAGGATTTCTTTGGCAACGAAGAAAAGAATACTGAGCTGTTACGTGACATGAAGAAGAGGCTCGAGGCGACAAAAATAGGGTTCTACAGAAGGATGCTAAGGATATCATGGAACGAGTGTGTGAGCTATGATGTCTTAGCGAGAATGCAAACTAGGAGGAGGCTTATACTTAACATTAGGAAAAGGCAACTGAAGTTCCTGGGACACATAATGAGGAAGGGAAGGCTGGAGAATCTGATACTCACGGGACGAATAGAGGGAAAGAGAGACAAGGGAAAGCAATGCATGGTATACCCGGCGGCCTTAAGCATGTGGATGACAGAACGTGGTCTGGGGGGAGGTGGCAGAGGGAAGGAACTTGTTGAGAGCTGCAATGGATAGAAGGAGGTCAAGAGCGATAATCGTCTAGGTTCTGAAAGGACACAGCACATAGAAAGAAAACAAGCATGTATACGTGTTAGCGTTTATTACACTTATATATGCACTTATATTAATGTGCATAATTTCACGTAAGGTAATAGTAATATTAATGGAGAGATTCAAAATTAAATAAGTGCAAAAATTTGAATGTCTAGAAATTGTTTTAAGAATGGAAGAAAAATGTAACTCCGAAATCCGAAGGTGCATTAGTAAAGCGAAAGCTGCCTTCCAAAAATTAAGGAAACTCTTACAAACAGAAACAATATCAAGAGAAGTGAACTGTTATGTAATATCCTACATGACAGTGAATACTTGACAATCTCAACACAGATGAAAAAAAGAAAACTTCAGGAAACAGAAATGTTGTTATACAGTAGGATGCTGAGAATACAATGGACTGAACACGTGAGCAACGATGGACTTTTAAATAAAAGGCAAAAGAAAGAACATTTATACAAAGCATCAGAAAAGGAATTGAAGAATAATGTCTCCTTATAAAGAAACGTTCAGCATTCGGTGTCCCAACAGGTAATGTTACACTCGGTTGAAACTGAAAGGATTTTTCTCTTAAAATTTCAGGAAAAAAGTTTCACAAAACCAGTGTTATCGTTCATGCCAGTAATGATGGAGGTTTCCTTCTTAATCTTTTCGGTTAGCTAGGTTTAGAAGTCATATTAGCTGAAATGGTTGCTATTAGGTTGGTGCAAAAATAATGTCGTTTTATAACATATGTTACTATGTCAGAAAACGACATTATTTTTGCACCAACCTAATATCAATTTTTGGTAAATATGAATAAATACACACACACACGCACAGACATATATATATATATATATATATATATATATATATATAAAAGAATAAAATAAAAATAAATAAATAAATCTCCGTAGACGCTCAAGCCAGACTATGCGAAAACTTCCTCCGTCGTAAATTTAGCCACCCCGACCTTACCGTGACCCGGCATCTATGAAAGTAACTCTATACTGATACAAATTATTAACACCCCACCCCTGCCGATTCTAAACAATCCGCCCTTGATGTTACCATGGAAATTTTTGATTTCAATTCTGACCATACTATTAAAACTCGTAAATTTCAGAAATAAGTCATTCCCCAAAAAAATTCGCTTGAAGATGGAACAGAGCCTACTTTAACTCAAGTTAATTCAAATATTATTTTGAAGTTTTCGGCTCTTGCTTTGAAACATGAGACCTCTTATGTAGCGAGTTGGAATCATATTTTTAAATAAATAATTATATTTATGCTCTACTTTCGTATCGAGCACTATTTTTTAAAAATAATTACAAAAATACTAAGGAACTTTGGATTATTTACCAAACCAGTTTCTTTCCTATTTTCTACAATATTTTCACACACACACACACACACACACACACACACACACACACACACACACACACACACACACACACATATATATATATATATATATATATATATATATATATATACTCTTGAAATCTTTTATATAAAAAAACTTACAATAAAATAAATTATAAATATATATCTATGTGTATTGTTGAAACTTGACTAATGCATGGAATAATAATGCAACACAAAATGTACTTAGAACAAAATGTACTGAAACAAGAAAGTGTACACAATATTTACATATAGTCTTTTGTATATTACTGGGAAGACCGTTCCTGGAATGTGTGTTGACCGAGTCGCAGTCGGGCAGAGTCTCTGGTTGAATCTCTCGATTCCTGTATTTATCAATCCACCCATGAGGTTCGAATGTGGTACAAGGCCATTTTAATGTTGGTATCCCCGAGCCCGTAGGCTCGGCCAAAAATATGGCCTTTCTGAACCCGCCTAGACGGGTTCAGGCCCTGTCAACCTACCCGGACGAAACCTTGCCCTTCGGCAAAGCCTCGTCCGGGTTCCCCTCTGCTAATGCAGAGAGTTCGACATACGCGAGAATCTGTCTCTCGGTCTCAGAATCTCTTGATTCCTGTATTTATCAATCCACCTACGAGGCTCGAATGTGGCACAAGGGCGTTTTAATGTAGGTATCCCCGAGCCCGTAGGCTCGGCCAAAAATATGGCCTTTCTGAACCCGCCTAGACGGGTTCAGGCCCTGTCAACCTCCCCGGACGAAACCTTGCCCTTCGGCAAAGCCTCGTCCGGGTTCCCCTCTGCTCATGCAGAGAATTCGACAGTCGCCGAGGAATCTCTTGATTCCTGTATTTATCAATCCACCTTACGAGGATCGAATGTGGCACAAGGCCGTTTTAATGTGGGTATCCCCGAGTTCGTAGGCTCGGCCAAAAATTTGGCCTTTCTGAACCCGCCTAGACGGGTTCAGGCCCTGTCAACCTCCCCGGACGAAACCTTGCCCTTCGGCAAAGCCTCGTCCGGGTTCCCCTCTGCTAATGCAGAGAGTTCGACAGTCGCCGAGGAATCTCTTGATTCCTGTATTTATCAATCCACCTTACGAGGATCGAATGTGGCACAAGGCCGTTTTAATGTGGGTATCCCCGAGCCCGTAGGCTCGGCCAAAAATTTGGCCTTTCTGAACCCGCCTAGACGGGTTCAGGCCCTGTCAACCTCCCCGGACGAAACCTTGCCCTTCGGCAAAGCCTCGTCCGGGTTCCCCTCTGCTAATGCAGAGAATTCGACAGTCGCTGAGGAATCTCTTGATTCCTTCCATCTCTTCCCGGTACCAACCATATTTATATGGTCGGTACTCCACTATGCAAATTAGGTGGATCCTACCACAACACACACACACACACACACACACATATATATATATATATATATATATAACAACGCAAATACATAAAACACATTAAATTAAAAAAGAAAATGTTAAAATAAAGAAGTAGTAGTAGTAGTAGTAGTAGTAGTAGTAGTAGTAGTAGAAAGAAGAAGGCATAAATTGGATGAGATAGTCAGAGGAAAGAAAAATAAGAAAGAATGAAAGAAAGAAAAATAGAGCAAATAGTTAATAATCTAAAAAAAAAACTAATAAAGAAGAAAAAGACATATAAGGGATAGAAAAGATAAGAAAAAATAATTAAAAAAAAAAGCCAGAATATAAAGGAAGAAAGAAAAATTAAAACTTATGGGTATATACAGGGTGCGATGGGTTAATTCAATTTCGCACATGCGCTTTGTTTGATTTGATGTTGTCATCTGCATAGTATAGTAGGGTCATTTGGGCACTGTCTGTGAGAAAATGAACACCATGACACAGTCCAATCCACTAGAAACTTGGAAACGACATGAAATACTGTTTGGAATTCGCGCCGGAAGCTCCAATATGTACATGTCAGTGTGTTTGGTTGTCAATCTGAAGACATCGTAGAGGATTCCGAAAGATTTGAATGATATATCTTGTGACAATCATGGTGTTTGTGATGTTTACTAGTGATGGCGACATTTTACCTTCATTTATCTTGCTACATGGCCTCAGACTCACCAGGGAGGCCTACATCAAGTGCCCTGAGGATTTAGTGTTGCCCTGGGTCAAGAGGGTGGATCTGGAAAAAAACTATGTCTAGCAACAGGACTCTGCACCATGTCACACAAGTAGGAGGTCCAAGGCATGATTGTCAGACAATTTCTGCGACCACATCACCCCTTACATCTGGCCACTTAACTCGCCAGACTGTAACCTCCATGATTCTTATGTCTGGCACGCAGTTGATCGAGAGACCAACAAAACTCCTTGACGAATTGAAGGTAAGGATTTTGGTAGCATTCACCAACTTAAACAAGAAAACTTTCCAGAAGAAGTGCAGGAGTTCCAAAGTCGTCTGGAGGACTTGGTTGAAACCAATGGAGATTTTATTGAATGAATAATTTTATTATTTCAAGATATTTCTGTATAATTGCAGTAAATTAATATGTCAAACTGAATTGTCAGTGTTATTTTCTATTATTGCATAATTTAGACAATTTATACGTCACACTCTCTACATTGATTTATTCTTTTTCTTCTTCTTCTAAGATGTGCCCTGTACCTTCAAGACGTTGGCGATCATGGCTGTCAGCAATTTCCTGTCCTTTGTGTTTCTTATTAAATTACCTTCAATATCTCCTGTGAGTATCAACATTTTTAAGATCTATTTCCTCATTATGTGCCACAGGAATTTCAACCATCTACTCCGAATGTTAAGTATAAGTGTTGCCTTGGTCACTAGAACTTCGTCATTGCTTACATGTTCTGTCCATGACATTTTCAGCCTCTTTCTGTAGAACCCAAGTTGAATATAAACAAAATAGCAAGACCAGAAGAAACCTTAATAGAGATGATAGCAGCCTTAGATAATTTTGATATAGGCAAGATTACAGATATAATAAATGAAATATACAATAATGGCGATAAGCCGGAAGTCTTCAGTAGATTAAAATTCATAACACTGCTTAATAATCTATGTGCAAAGATAGAGTGACTAGGGAATATTGAGAAATAAAAAGAAGGAAAGAAGGAAAAAAAACAGAAATTAAAGGAAGTAGTAGATAGACAGAGTATGAGAAAATAAGAAAGCCACAGACAAAGTAAAAAGAGAGAAACAAAAAAAACGAAGAAAGAAAGAAAGAAAGAAAGAAATGTTGGATAATCTGGATTTGATTTTTGTATACAGTTTAGCAAATCTCTGTATGTTATTTTAAGCCGAGATATATTTTGGATTTTCACAATAATTTTTATTTTTTTGTTAGCGAGTATTGCATGAATGATTTTTGGAGATAACATAGATATTTTTTCAGATTCAACACTTACTGTTTAGCTATAGTTGGGGGGATAGTATTGATACCATTCTAAGAGATAGATGCGCGTAAGTGAGTATAATTCAGTTCTCGGATTTCTAATAAATGAACGAAATTAAAAGAGAACGATATACGACATGAAAAGGGATAATAATAAAAAAGTAAAGACAAGAAAGCGTTGTAAAACCAGAATATGGGATAATAAAGAAAGACGAAAAAAAAAAAGAATGAATTAACGAATAAGAAAAGAAGGAAAAAAAGTATCTTTATTATATCTCCAGGGAGGAATAGACTGTATTATATGCGAACATTTGGCTCGTTCTCAGTAGGACAACGCAGCAATTCTATTTTAAGATGAAATATTCGCGTCTTCAGTCTGTCGCCAGGCCAATATGAATAAAATACCTATTCTGTTTTTGTTTTTGTTTTCCTTTTTGTCTTTGTTTTCCAGTTTTTCCTGACCATTTCCCAGTCCGTCCGTCCGTTCTTCGAACCTGTCAATGTGTCTGTCTGAGTAACCTTCTTGCTTGTATGTCAGTTCTGGTTTGAGGCAAATGACTAAGCCTTATTTCCGATATCACCTGTCCGTCTGTCAAAAATATCACTGTCAAGTTTTATATAATAATCTAATTTCTGCATGTCAACCAGTCGGTCAATTAAGCATCTCCTGCGCAGAGATCACTGTATACAAATTCCTTATAGTTTTTTTTTTCTAAGCGAATTCAATATACCAAATCCCCAACGTACAGACATGTATATATTTAATACTCTGGTAAATATAACTTGGCTTGCACTTACACACACTAAAATAGAATGTGATTTGGCATATGTCTGTATTCAGAGACGATCGTGTAGTTCTTCGCTACAGGACTGAATAGGTCCTTTGTAGATATTGGTCCGCCCATACGTCACGGTAATACTCAAAGCATTGCCGGTAGCGTACCAAAGAAATGATAAACCAGTACAAATTGCAAGCATATCTATGCATGTGCTGAACTTTTATCATCTTAATTAAGAAGGGATTTAAAAAAAAAAAGATACATGGTTATATTTTTTAGATCTTGGCAAGTAGAACGAGCTAAATCTTATTAAGGATCGGCTCATATATAAATACAAATGAGTATATAGAATGATTAAAATTAACAAGGTACCATATTGAGAACTTGATTGCATTTTCTAGCTTATTTCTCTAGTATTTTACTTTTCTGCAAATTCGAAGAGTTCTTTACATAGTATTACGATGTAGATGACCGAAGGTATATATGGACTCAGCGTAATCCATGTCAGCTGAAAAAATTTTTAGTGGAATAAATACTTCGTAGATTAAGAAGGACGTATTTCTGTGTTAACTTTTCAGCTTATCGGATCACGTAATTGATGTTAATTTGAACGGCAACTCTTCTAGATCATTTTGCTTTAATGGCTATTCCCCCAAGGGGTCTATACTTGAACGTAGTTTGTTCTTTATTTCACCAATAAGCTTTCCGATATTATCAGTTTCTGATTTCTTATCAAGCCTGATGATACAACCATTTACTCCAAGCTTAATAGAAGTAAGTCTGATGAGCTCCATGAAATCAAATTGGTAGCTGATTATGAAAGAAGACGTAAATCTCCGGTTACTTGTGACTAGAAATAGCTCGTTAATTTTAAACTTAAAATGTTTACCTTAACGTAACTGCTATCTTTTACTCATCTTCTAAAACCCTTCTGGACATTCATAATTACAGGCTTGATAAATATAACAACGGTTTACGCTGTTTTCTGGTATGAGACTTGTTATCCACACTACAACATCCTTCACACGGAGTCAAATTTGCAAGGCTATCGTTATTTCCATTGTTAAATTCCACCAGTTATTCCTAGGATGCCATGCAACTCCCACAATGTCAAACCTCACACATGTCTAAATGTAAAGAAAATTTCTTCTCAGTAACTTTGTTTTTCAAAAAACTGCTTCTTTGAAGAACACATTTCTTTGTGTATACATCCCTAAACTCTTAACCTCTTCAAAGCAAGGGTCAATCGTTATCTATCCTCTTTATAGTCAGTCTTCACCCCCGAGAAAGTCCTTTTTCACTCATACCATATGTGCTTTGTCAAAACCATTTTAACTTCTATAATTGGAGTGGCTATGAGCTTTGTATTTGGTGATCTTTGGTATTAAATAGTATTCCAATATGAGCAGCTCAGATATGGATTTTGAGCGTAATCGTTAAACGTCTTGGTCGGGGACCACATACACTAATAAAAGAAACCATATAAGCCTGACACACTCTTGTTGTAGACAACTTTGACGCCATCGTTTTTCAGTCAATGACTGCTTGCGGTCTGTAAGCGGGAGACAAAAATGACCGATCTCTCCTGCGATGTTCGAGTTTTCATTGCATAAGAAAGGCAAAAGACGACAGTGCTAGAAGCTTTTGAGAACGAGGAAAAGCCTTGTACGGGACGAAACTCGACCCATATAAAAGGACAGCATTTAAACCAAAAGAATTAGTCTACATCTTCGTATTCATTTGTTGTTGCAGGTTTTACGTCAACTGTGAATAGAAAAACTAGTTCTGCGTGTACACAAATGCAGAAAGAGACATGTGCTTTCTCGCCAGAACTATGTAACTTATAAGGCGAAATGATTTTAAAAGAATCATCGGTGGAGATAATCTAAAAACGTAAGATGCATGGATGACGCTGCGCTGATAGGAGCCTCGGGAGGTAAACTGAAAAAAAATTGTAGAGGAAAAAAAAGACTATTAGCAAAAGAAGACATACGTTATTTTATTCAAAAAGATATGCAGTCCAAGTCTGTTTTTAGAAAAAGACGATGGAAAATGATGCAACGAAATATGAAAGCACATTAGAATAGCAAAGTTTTAAGAGAAATGTATATAATGTTACACAATGTGAATACAAGTTAACAAGGAGCAATGCTTAAGGGAAACGGGGGCAAAGCAAGAAACTTATAGATATATATATATATATTCAGTTGAAATTTCTGGTACACATAAGGGCTTAGGGATTTTAACAGGACATATTGAGGATAAGAAAAAGAAACAGCCAATGGATAATTTGCGAATTCATTGCTGATTGGTAGAAAGAAAAATATATAGTTAATAGTTGTCTAGATTTATAAAGTGTTGTGAGAGCCATAATTACAGTAATTTTGAAGGGACACAACACATAAAAATATATCTTAATCTTGATGGATGGTAATTTCAAGAGGATGTTTCCACCATATGAACGAATCCTTGCATAGAAGAATTAAGATGGTTCCAAAGATCGAGGATAAATTAACATTGTACTAGATTGATTTATTTTTTACGACTTATCAACCTTTTACGGGTTATTTAAATTCAGGTAATATTTTTACATTGTAAAAAAAAGGAGTTAATAATGATTTAGTGAGAAAAGTCTTACTAATTAACCCATATATGGAGAGAAAAGGCGAATTCATATCTTTGGCAAGGGTATTTGCGCGTAAGTGAATATATGAACCGAAAATGAATTGGAAGTCGTCTCTCAGATAAATAATTTCAACGTATTATACATTATACCACCCACACATTCAAGCTTACACTACCTGGTATTACCAAGCGTTCACTCTTCTACGTACTGACCAGATTCGACGTTGCTTACCTTCGGTGATTGGGCTAGAATCGGTGTTTTAGCGGGATATGGACGTAAGCCCATATTATTAGAAGTATATACGTAATAAAATGGCCGGATACATGGTTGATCCTACTTGGATCTAATTAAAACGTTTCATGATCATGAAGGCAACTTTCACAGTTCTTATGAGTGTTTTTCAATTCTCTTAAACTTCAGTTCCTAAAATCCCGGTGTATTAAGATTGGTCGTATATAAAGTTACTTTTAAGGTATGTGGTGAAATCAAGCATTGTTTAATGTGAAGGACTTGAATATTTATCATTTTCTCTCACCATCGATCGGGCTGAGAAGGGCCCAATGGGGGCTGCTCCATTTTCATGATAATAAAAATTTCTCCATCAAGAAGTCGATGTTAAAATTGGCCTTTGACGAATGCATGACACACACACACACACACGTATATATATATATATATATATATATATATATATATATATATATATATATATATATATATATATTACAATGAATCATTCATACAAAAATTAAATTAGTAAAATTAATGATATAAATGGCGAAATCCCTTCGTTAACAAAATTTAAAAGATACATTAACCTACTAATCACTCGATGAATGTTATTATCCTTAAAATCTTTAAAATTTTGTTAGCAAAGGGATTTCGCCATTTTATAACGTTAACTTTACTAATTTACTTTTTGTATGAATGATTCATTGTAATATAAAGTGAACTGCACATATTTGATATATATATATATATATATATATATATATATATATATATATATATATATATATATATATTGGGTACGCAATAATAGTTTAGTGATACAAGTCTTACTAATTAGATCATGGTTAAGTGGACATGAGATGAATTGATAACTTTACCAAGGCTACTTGCGCGGGAGTGATTATAACGACTCCTACCAGAAATGGACCTCGGTTCATCGTTTAATAATTCTGGGACAATATCAATTACACCCACCCCGCAAATCTAAGCTTACAGCAGCTGGTATTCCCAGAAAATGATCTGACACACGCTCTAACTTCGATATTAACCATTTTCCCCTATTATTATAGAAAATGTAAACATTATAGTTATATAAATTAGAACGCACCGATATATATATATATATATATATATATATATATAACGAAATATTGAAATATAGTTAATATATATATATATATATATATATATATATATATATATATATATATATATATATATATATATATGTTCGATTTTAATATATTTATTATGTATACGTTATTTTTATAAATACAGGTATTTAAGTAAATGCTCTGTTTATAATAAACAGTATTAACATTTATCAGACTGAATGTCCGAGAAATGTCATACAAAATATGTGTCCTTCGTATGAACAATAAATATATTAAAATAATTGTCGTTCATTTCATAATATATGATACTACTTGTTTACGTTAAGATATACTTCGAGTAGATATGAGCGCTCGATGAAAATCATGGGAAGTTTGTACTTTAAAAGCAGTGATTCGACCTTTCTATCAAGACGCTTCCTTTGTATCAAAGGGGTATAGCACGTCAGGCTATATGACTGTTCCGTGTAGGACATGGGTTTGATTCCTGTTAGAGGTCACATATTTTCTATAAAATTTCTCGGACATTCACCCCGGAAAACTTGGTAATACAGTTTATTAGAAACAGGTCATTTAATTAAATATTTGAATCTATAAAATTAACGTATATATATATATATATATATATATATATATATATATATATATATTACAGAAAGACCAGGCCAGATGTGCTAGTAATGTTCAATATCGATAAATTCGTTTTTTGATGATTTTTAATTTTTTTTAAACTTATTTCGTTTCCTGTTAGACAACTTGCTAATTTATATTCTATTTTTTATCTGTGCCAGTCTCATTAATATTTCACCAATTTGAAATACAGACGGAGTTTTTGAAAAATAATCCCCACATTCTCAACATTATTAGCTGTTCTTGTATGCGCTGTTTTAACTATCGAGCTCAATAGCTACTAAACCCACCATGGTTCAACTTCTTTTCACCTCTATTCTATCATTACTCTCTCCGCTACTTAATGGCACCTAATTAACCTATTATTATCGCTTCTGGATTGCCTCTTCCAGCCTAGGGCGCCATCCTATATCCCGCAGTTCTTGTGTTCACCAGACAATCTTCAACGCATTCAATGCACTCAACGATAATAGACACGCATCTCCACTTGAGGCTCTCACAATTTACCAAATGATTTGGTCAGTGGTAGGTCGAGAGATAGCTCTTTATATACTTCTCGCTCAATCTCTATGGAAAAAACATTTTGATTTGTCCATTGGGTTTGATGAACCTTAAAAAAAAGAAGAAAAATCGTCGGGGGAGTTGGAACATTGAAGATTCTTCCCATCACCACAAAAAAAAAAAAAAAAAAAAAAGCACAAAAGAAGCATTTTAGTTACCTGGTTATTTTTGGTTGCTTTATTTGAATATAAGATGTTTCTGTCATAGTATTTGCTATTTTAGTTAATCCCTGAGGGCCTTTTATAAATAAGTTTTATGAGAAGGGAAAGAAAGATTACTTTTTATGTTTCCCAATTCGAAAGAATTTTAAGTAACATTTTGTCTGTAGTGCTGAACTTGAACTAAAGTCATTCAATAGCAGGATTATCTCTTGATTTTATCAATGAATATCCAAATATTACAGAAGAAATTGGCTTTTATGTAAATGATACAGACATGTGATTTAATCATATTGTAACAGAAAAGTCTGATAATGAGAGATGTTTCTTCTGATAGTCTCACACGCCATCGCCAAAGTTTTTAATTCTTTATTCACTAATTCATTAATTTGACCATGTCTAAAGCTGACAAATTTCTTTATGTTTGAAAATTGGTTTTCATTGCGTTGCATCAATTCATTATGGTTGATTTCTTCGAATAAAATGACAAAGGAAAAACGAATGCTAGAATAAGGTTATTCAAGATTTTATTCAAGAACTAAACAGTGATTTGTGAATATGCATAGGTATATTTTTTGATTAAATATCTTCTGTTGATCGATTCCTGAAGAAACTAATTTTCTTTATCTCATAAGCCGATGTGATCTATGTAAAATAATTGCATCATAATATTACATTTATTGATTGAATAATCATTGGTTTTGTCTGTTGATATTTCTCGATTTGGGGCCTTTCGCATTTGCAATTAATGAACAAATAAATATTATTTTTTCCATTGCGTATTTTTTCAATCCTTTAGTATATAATTTCTTGCCATCTTTATGTTTAACATCGCCTTAAAAATGTGAATTTTGCCTTAAAGATGTGAATTTTGCCTTAAAGATGTGAAATTTGCTTAAGAAAAAGTCGTGTGATTATATTTTCTTTGATGTTACTGGAAACGTTAAACCATCACTGCATATGTAATTTTACAACAAAATTAACGCACAAGGCCACAGTATTTGGGCACCCAGTGAAATCACTACCCTGACGATCTTGTCTACAAAACTTATGAATTGAATCGAAAAACAACTTTTTAAGCATTTTATCACGATATATGCTTATTAGGTTGGGTTCGCATATAGGTTAACGATACATTTGTAAATATCATAGTCACAAAGGTAAGTTATATAGCGAAAATCAAAGTCACTATACAGTAGTGATGGTTTGTCAGTCTAGTTCTTTAGCTTTTACTTCAGCAGGAATCGAATATTTTATTTAGATGCAATGAGACAGTCAATCATATATATTACGTGTTTGAATGCATTAAATGCATTCTATGGAGATTCTTTGATTCAAGAATTGTAACAAACGAGAAAGAAATATATAAACTTTATTCAAATTTCTGAGATGAAGAAATACCATTATTATACACTCGTAGGACCCGTGGAAATCTCACGACTTTCCTGATCAAAATTTGTTTTCCTTCTTTCTTTCTTTCTTTCTTTCTTTCTTTCTTTCTTTCTTTCTTTCTTTCTTTCTTTCTTAAATCAAACAGTTTCACTGATATTCCTTTTCCGTCATTCCTCGCGATCAAAACTGTACAGTTCATTGTTTATCGAGTATCAGCAGGACGTTTCTTTATTTTTCTCGCTGAAACCAAGTAGTATCTCTGATATGGTTTTGCCGTATCTCCACGCAATCAAACCAGAATAGTCTATTATTTATGAGGTATTAGCAAGCCGTAATGTAACGTACATACTAACTAAGGGAGGAAAAAACAGGATGTTTGCCAGTAAACCAAAATACACTGCCTGACACATCAATGAATAAACAGTCATCAAGTAATCTGGGAACAAGCGAAAGCGATAACATTTTTCAACTGTTTGTAATTACCCCACTTGTTTGTTAAATATTTTCTGCTAACGGCCACATATTGCCAAAAACAGTATATAGGGAAAATGGCGCGGACTTAAGTTTTTCTCTTTTAACAAGAAGATGCCTTACAAATAGGGCGTATCTTATTTGTGTCTGAAGGAATTATTCAATACTCAGCGTACTACAAATCACGATTAATACTGCAAAGCATAAAAAAAAGAACCTAGACTTACTTTAATACATACCGACTCTCACAGATAAATGATTAAATGATTTTCATTTTCCACAATACATTAAACAAAATATTTAGAAGTAATCTCCGATCAATGCTACAAAAAGATGATGCAAGTTTGAGTTGAAAATTTACATTTTTTAAACCTGTGTTAAGAAAATATTTAATAATTTTAATCCGATAATATCAGTAACTCTTCTGCCAGTGATTTTCGAATTTCTTTTAGGAAACGGCTAATTTAACGATTATCATTAGCATATTTAATATTTTTAACAAATTTATTAAGAACTCAACTGCAAATTTAGTCTCCCACATTTATTCATATGAAATTTTCGCACATGTACGTACCAAAAAGTCCATCACTGCGCACAGCCCTTCTTTTAAATTCTTTTTAACTTAGTTTACTAATATCATTTATAATATCAACACCTTCAATTTAAAGACAATTTTTATAAAAAATAATCAATTGGCACTATATATCCCCACGAAAGGCAGCAGAATTAAATCAATACATTATAATTCACAATCAGATAAAAGCTGGTGAGCATAATGACCGTCTCCTTGTGAAATACAATAAAAACATGATGTAAAAAATTCCAGTATTTATTCTATGTTCCGTGTCCCTTATGAACATGGGTGATCACGACTCTCCACATTTTCCTACCCTTTGTAGTTCTTAGTAAATTTTATCATTCTGTTATATCTCCTATATCATGATCTGCCATCCATTTATACAAACTCGTTAGCTATGTTATGCGCTGTTTTACTCTCTCTTGTGAGTGCCTAATTCTCCAATCCCACTTTCCTCATTATATACAATAGATATTTCGATTGTCTTTTTTAATGTTACGTATAAATATCCTTTTGTTTCTTTTTTTTTCTCGAAAAGTTTTTCTCACTTGGTCAGTCCCTGGTATTCTCAGCTTCCTTGTACAGAAAAACATTCCTATCGCCTCAAGATTCTTCTATAACTTCGCGGAGCTGGTCCAGTATTCATTGTCATATAGAAGGTTTGATATTAAATAACAGTTAAGTATACTTTTCTTTGTTTCTAAAGAAAGGTTCCTGTCTCTTAATACTTTGCCTAACTTCTGGAAGACATCACCCGCTATTGCAATGCCCCTTCTGATTGTAGTTCGCACTTTCAGTCCGCTATTAAAAACTTCTCAGGTATTAAATCGATGTTCGTATCTTCAATTTCTACGTTGACCGGGTTCCTTTTGCTGACTACAGATTTTGCCATTTTACAATTCATATTCAGTCATTTCTTCTCACTTTTCTTCATTGCTTTCTGAATAATTTTTGTAGTTTCTTTTCCATATCTGCTAAGGACGCTGTCATCTGGATATCATATTTTAACATTGTGGCAGAAAATAATGAATCGTTATATGATTTCTAATTCTCTCAGTATCGTCTCAATGTATAGGTTGAATGAGTTTGGTAAGAAGACACACCCTTGTTTTACGCCTCTTTCTATTTTTGTACATTTATTGAATTTACTTTCTAACCGTATGCACGCGATTTGCTCACAGTATAATTCTGGATTATTCTAATATTTTTCCCAAATTATGTCAAGGTTTCCTAGCTGTTTCGAGAGCTTATGCAGAATAAATATATTATCTGTCTATTTTGACAGTTGAAATTTAATCGACGCATAATAAGAAAAGTGGGATTGGTGAACTCGACACTCACAGGACAGTGAAGTTAATAGTGAAATGCTACCTAACTTGCTTGTGTAAATGAATAGTAAAACTGCCGTGGAAGGATGATGAAAATACAAAGCTTATTAACAGTGCCAAAGGATATGAAGTTACGGAGCGCCATTGTCAAGTAAATCCAGAAGGGACACAGCAGAGAGAAGAAGATGAAAATAATATTGCTGTGAAAGAGTCATCTAGATTCGTTTTTTGTCTAAGCTTCTAGAAGGAGGAGTTATCATTATTTGCATTATTTAGAGTCAGACTATGGAGGCACAGTGAAGTAACTGATAAAGGCTCGGATTGAGGAATCGGAGTTCGAATTCCAGTCGAGTTCATTAGATTCACTAGATTCATGCTAATACTCTTGGGAAAAGTATAAGTCCTCTTGATTGGGTAAATAGAAGGACAGACCGGGTTCCGGGAACGCAACTGGTGTACTGCAGAAAGAAATGGCAACCTACTGCGGGAAAAATCTGCCTCGTCAGTCATGTATCGAAAGCGTGTATCACGCATGGCATATAAGTGACTGATAGTCAGATTATATCAATATCATAACGTTTCAGTCGTGCGCTACCGTCCGTCTTCAGGTTCTTGTCGATCAGTATAACCTACGTCGTCCCGTTCTTGTTCCGTTGTCCACGTCAGCATGATCCAAATGGACAATAGCATATAATGGAATAAAACTAGTTTCAGGAATGTGATGACCTTCATTGAGTTCAACGCAGCCATAGACTCGGTCAAAACTGGACTAGCAGTACTAAATAAAATCTATACTAGGAAAATCTAGGTATCGGGAGAGGAATAAGAACAACCTCCATTTTGATAACAACAACAAAAATGAGGACAATTATCTGAGTATACATATTGTAACTCTAGGATCGCAGTTATCCATCGTTTCCGATTATAGAGTCATGGATTGCGTATCGTACTGAGGGAATCGGGGAGCCGAGTTCGAATTCCAATAAAGTTATTTACATTCACTTACGTGGGAATCCGGCGCTTAGACATAGACATTAGAATAGTAGACAAGATAGATGGATGCAAATTTCAAAGATACATTTCCGGGAAAAGTGGCGCAAGAAATACAATAGCAATGATGAAATGAATTAATTCTAGAAAAAAAAATACACATAGGTGGAAATTGATCTATGAAACGGAGAACTCTTGAATACAAAAGCCCTAGCGAAGCACATACTATGGAGCTAAAGAAATGATCGTTCGAATTCACTCAGTAATTCCGTATTCGATCGATTTATTCATATTGTCATTATGTAAATAATCTTCTTTTTATTAATTAGGAATTAACTTATAATTTATAAATAAAATTCAAAACTGCAGGATGTGTCCATTCAGGACGTGAATGAACATAGCTCTCTACATCTATTTATTTCTTTGTAGCTCACTAAGTTTTGTCTTTTCACTATGCTTCCCACTCACAGTCTCTGCTCTCCATTTGAACAGATTTGTTGGGGATGTTATTTGCTGTATCTCTTTGCGCCTCATGCCTCCAATATGTCCCGTGAGGGTTAAATTCTCTAATCGCTCTTTCTTCATATATGTCCCCAAAATTAAATATGTCTCTTTCTGATTCGCAATGTACATATTCTTTTTGTTTCTAATTTTATTAAAGCTTCCTGGTTAGTCACATGTTTCAGCTATGGTATTTGTGTCCGCCAATAATAAATCCTGGTAGGATTTCTAGTGTAGTTTATAGTAATTCTGAATTTAAAAAACAAAAACGAAAATTCAGACAATAAGCAAGTGGATAAATATAAGTTCTACAAGTGGCAATCGACATAGTTTACGAACTACATTCCCTGGTCCCGCCAAGTCAAACCTTTATGAAAAGAACACGCCATGCCACTTACATAGAAACAAACCAACCAAATCCCCTCTGTATTCCATCGATGAGAAATAAGTTTCATTCGAGCAGCTTCTTCCCACAAACCACCGCCCTGTGGAACCGACTCCCAAAAGGATGTTTCCTCGATCACTACAATCTTAAACTGTTCAAGGCAAAGGTTAACCATTATCTTTCATTTAATCTTAGAATGCCTTAGCCGGTCGTCCAATACCTCTGACACCGCGGCTGGTCGCCGAAGTGGCCACTTCAGTACAGAGCTAACCTTATCACACGTTGTTTTAAGTTTGATCATAAAACAGACGAGATCGAATCACCGCAGGTATCTTCGTGTCAGGCTGGTCCAAGCAGGGCGATGACGTACAAGAAAAAGAAAATAACACTCGAATAAACTGAACAAAAGTAAATATTGTTTTTATATCAGTCCTCCGCACAATAATTGGTTTATATAAGAGTTCGCATGCAGTTAATTATCAGCTCAACCCGCGTCCAAATCGGAAGTGATATTATCGTTGATGACCTGTCAAAGTTTAGTTTGATGTTAAGGTCAAGTTTGGCACAAGGCTGAAATCGGAGGTTTTCGTCGGCAGATAAGTGAGCCTTTCTCCTGTCTTTGGTCTCGTCTCCATCTTTTCTGCTTCTCTTCTCTCTTCAGCCTTATTCGCTTCGCGCCTTTGTATTTATGGACATTCGATCAAATTGTCAGAGTGGTTATGGCAAGGTAAGTGTATTTCGGTGACCCCCCCCGGCTTGCGTCATAACTTTGAGGAATTCCCTCCTCGCTCTCGCTAAATCTCCTCAGTGAACGTGGATGGCTTATCCACCTAATCCTCGTATTTCAACTCTGCTTTCGATGAAGGGAATCAAATCCAAATTCTTCGCTTACGAAAAATGAATTTTTTTGCTTTACAGATTGCATTTGCAGTTGTGTTCAACCAACATTGCCCCCTAAGTCTAGGTCACTTTTCCAAACTCCTCGACATACAATTCAAGTCGTTTATGTGCGAATTACTTCCTCAGTTCTTCCAACGGGTTTTTGGTATTAACCCCTCTCGTTTCAATATCTCTCAGCACATAACATTTTCTATTGATATTGAAAACTTTCTGAAGTTTTATTTTACTGCGGTAACAACAAATAGTATCACACAACTCCTTTACAAAAAAATAGCCTCATAACGTAACCCTCTACCTCGAGTGGCCCCAGGGCCTTGTAAAAAGTGAACTATACTGTAAAAATAAAAAAAAAATAAAACAAATAATACTGATCTTGAACAGATCTTTATAGACCGACTTTAAACAAAGAGAATGAATGTGTTTCGAAACATGGCCGCATGAAGCCGGTCATTCATGATGATATATACATTCTTATTGCGCTACACTTTCTAATTATTAAATGAAGCGAAAAGTAAGAGAATAAAAATGTATTAGAATTTAAAGTGAATGTCCATACATATAATGTAAATTAGATTTTGCAAAAATCTATTGCTATAACATTAATTTCACGCTGGTGGGGCGCAAATTTCCAAGATACATTTCCGCGAAAAATTTTATCTGGGAAAAGTGGTGCAAGAAAAAGCAAAATAATGATAAAATGAATTATGACTAGAAAGATGATGCAAAGAGAAAAGGAGAGACGGTGAGAGAGAGAAAGAGAAAAAGAAAAAGAAAGAGAGAGAAATGTAGAGAGAGAGAAAAATAAAGAAATATAGATAGAAAAGGGTGAAGAAGCGGAATTATGTTAAAGAACTCTTTAGATTTAAGACTTAGATATATTCACTGAAAAACTGGTATATAGTTGATGATGAAGATAACGCAAGCATACGAATAATGGTAGAAAGAGTAACAAAAAGAGCTGTTTTAAGAATTCTATTAAGAGATATATACGTAGGTAGTTCGTAAAATAAGAAAGAAAGAACAGACTATAAACAGTGTATATAGGACAGATGAGAGGAAGGGTTTAATGAATTAATAAAAAGTTTAAAACTATTTTAAAAGACAACATTAAAAAAAGATTAAAAAATCGAAAGTTGTAAACAAGGATAAAAAGCCAGTGCTACGAAATAATTAGGACAAGGGAGATAAGTAATAAACAACAAAAAAAAAAAAAAAACAAAAAAAACGGGAGGAACAAGTAAAAAGATGGAAGCGAGACTGACATGCTTCATAAAGAATGAAGGGGAAGGTTGAAATAAGGAAGAAAAGTTACTGATCGGATTTATATAACAAAACTTGCTGAAATATGAAAGTGAAGAGTTTTATTGTTAGAGAGAATGTAGAGAAGAAAGAGTAAAAGAAAAATATATAGGGGAAAAAAGAGAGAGAGGAGAGATAGCATAATGAAAATAGTGTAAGTAAAGAAAAGACAAAAGAAAATTAAATATAAGAATACCGAAAAAAAAAAAGAGAATAGAAAAGAAAGAAGAAATATCTGAAAGGATTTAAAAAAAGAAACAAACAAAAGAAAAAAAAGAACGAAATAAAGAAGGGAGAAAAAAAAAGAAAGAATGGCTGAGAAAAAAGCAGACATACGGAAAGGAGGAAAGAAAATGAAACAAAGAATGAAGGGAGACGGAAATAAAATGGAAAAGACAGAAAACGAAAAGAAAATGACAGAGAGAAAAAAAGGAACTAAAGTAGAAAAGGAAATGAATGAAGGAAAGGAAGAATGACAAAGAGAAAGAAAGTCGGGGATAAAGAAAGGGAGAGAAAGACAGAAAATGAAAAACGACTGTGAGAAAAAGAAAGAAAGAAACAGAAAAAGAAAGAATATTAATAGAAAGAAAAAAGAAAAGAAAAAAAATAACGATAGAGAGAAAGAAGAGAAAAGCAATTAGAGAAAGAAAAATGAAAGAAATGTATGAAATAAATAAAGAAAACAAAAGAAAGAAAATGAGCGAATGAATGAAAGAAAGAACGAAATATCTAATGTAATCGTCGCGAGAAATGAATTTGAGAATGGAATTAATGATTTCGTTTCGGCGACCAGTAGAGAATTATTTAACCGAAACAAATTACAAAAGAGCTTTTACTAAGATTAAAAGAAACAAATAGAAGAGAATTAAAAACGAATGAAATAAAAAAAAAGATTCGCCCAAATTTCTAACAAAATAATCAACGTGAAAAATAAAATAAAAATGCAGCAAAGGATTAAGCATGTTTTGTTTGTAAATTTTATGCCTAAACTTAGATAATTGTTGTTTTGTTAAATTTTCTTTTTTAGACTTTGCAATAAAGTCAATTTAATTTCTCGGTTCTTGTCGTTCAAAGTGAATACAGACTGTTTTATGAGCGGCTTCGTAACGATGAACAAATGCAAAAAAATGGACATTTCAAAAATTTTCCTTGTGTTTTAGTGTATAACAGAAATCAGTTGTATCATAAAAGGTTTTAAGTACCTCGTGATATCGAGAGACATGTTTCGTTTGTTTTAAAATTTATTTCTCTTAACTGTTTTGCGTTCGATTTGCAACATGAAGTCTAGACTAAACATAAATCGCATTCACACTGAAGGCTATGTTTTTTTTTATAAACTTGTAAAATCTAAAAGCATGGTAAAGTGTCACCAATGAAACTTTGTTTTTACTGGCGGGATATGATTGATATTAAAAAAAAAACTATTTTGTGAATTAATTTATTCTGATTTAAACCAGGAGAAAAAAGTTTTATTAAAAAACAAAACAAAAAAAAAAAAAAAGGACACGCATGTATGTGTGTGTATGTATATATGTGTGTGTGATCATATGTACGTACCTTTTCTTTCTATGTGCCCTGTCCTTTCAGGATGTAGGCGATCATGGCGCTCCCCCTCCTTCTATCTCTTGCAGCTCTGAACAAGTTCCTTCCATCTGCCACCTCCTCCACATCATGTTCTGTCATCTACTTGCTTAAAGCCGCAAAGTTCGTGATGCGTTGTTTTCTTTGGGCTCTCTTTCCCTCTTTTTGACCCGTGAGTATCAGATTCTCCAAGCATCTATGCGTGATGTAAAACAGAATCTGATTTTGACCGCAAAACGAAGTCTTGACGTAAAATCATGGAAATATACTTTTAAAATTTTATAATGGAATGATAAAAGTAGAAAATCTTACAAGAGATGCATTTCGATTCAAGAAGGAGCTTCATCAGACTAAAAATATGGGTTTATCCCTGGAATAATCCTTGAAAGTTTGAAAGCAATGTATTGAGATTGAATAAAGTGAAGGCCAAAAATAAAATAAAAGACAAATGAACCTTTAAATTCATTCAGTTTCCTTTATATTTTCATACGTTCAGGGGTATGGATTATTTCTGATATTTTATAAATCAAGTTTTGTTCAATATCTTTCAATGTTAGAAATTTTACCTGTTTAATATAACAGTAAAATGGAAATATCTCTCGTAAGAAAAAAGATTAAAGACGGCAACGATAAAAGTTACTTCAAGACCCAGTTTAAGCAAGACAATCGATTAATAAACAAAGGTATCTGAGTACCTCATATGAAAGGCGTGAACAAATGAGACTGCAAGAATAAAAAAACAAAACATCTAAAATTGAAGAAACTTATTCTATCTAAATGTAGATAAATATTTTATTTGTATGAATTATCAAAACGATTAAGAGATGTAATCAATCATAAATTTACTAACTTAAGTTGATTTACCTCCCTTTTCACTCTAGATCGGACACGAAATAGATAAATAAATAGAAAGGAAATATATGAATAAATACCCATTTATAATTATTTTTGGTTTGATAGTAAGGAGTGTTGTCGAGCGAGATCACTAGTCAATATCGTCACTGGAATAAGCTACGCGAGAGAAAATATTTCCTTAGTTTTTCTGGCACTTTCAATGCGATAAAGTCAGTTCAATACTGATTTCTATTTTCACACTGTTTATAAATACATACGCTTAGTCCATAATACTAACCATAACCGCCCTAAAATGCATAAAATTTAATACATTATATATACATGAGTTTGGTTAAAAACGACTGACAAGGTACTGCGGTTAAGATTTTATTTAATTCTTTCTTGTGTTCTTATAAACTTTCCTTTTCTGGACATAAATTATGTAAAGATTGCCTGAATGTTCTGTTTTTCCAAGCGGTTTCGGCTATATTTTTAGCCATTATCAAGGATGATTTTATTTTTACTTTGAACAGTCTTTATATATATATATATATATATATATATATATATATATATATATATATATATATATATATATATATATATGTATTTAGAATTATATTATAAATTAATAATTTAATTTTGTAATTCAATTAAAGACATTAGTTCCATTTCATCCTCAAGCTTCGATTTTTTAAACATGGTTGGAACTGTGTAGCGAAAAACCATATTTTAAGTCTGTTAATTTATAATATTAATGCTCTGTAAATTTACATTGAGCACTATTTTGTAAAAATAAAAATATCTATAAGAACACTGGATTATATATTTTACTGCTCTTTCTTTTTATTAATATGCATATATTTAGAATTATAGGAATGTTTTAATTTGCAAACACGTTCAGCACATTGTAACAGTGTTCATAGTTAATTCTTCTCAGTGATGCATTTTTCTTTTGAAAATTATTCCATTATTCCATTATTCGATTATTTTTAGTATTTTTTTTTGCTTGTGGATGATTATATTTGCTATCATATTACATATTTTTATATCATATTATAATGTGCTAACAGTTTGTGAAATAAAAAAAAAACATTGTTCATTAGTTTAAAAAATTCATTTATTTATTGCGTTGAAGTTAAAGTAAAAGTTTTGACCGTGTAGACATAATCATGTTCATATCACTTTACAGAAATCATAAATTGATACCTGCCATCAGTCATAACTGGCGAACAAAACAACTAAGATACCACACTACAAAACTATGAGAAAGAAGAAAATCAATCAGTCAAGAAATAAAAAGTGTCTGCGTTAAAAATCAAAAATAAAGACATCGATACAGAGCAGCATTGGAGAAAGAAAATCTGTGACATATTCGGAGGAAGAAGAGACATGCGGGTTGAGGTAGGTAAATAATAACTCGACACAACAACGTTTTCTTCCTCAGTTTTATCAGAAAGGATTTATCAGGATCATTTAGAGAATTAACCATATATATATATATATATATATATATATATATATATATATATATATATATATATATATATATATAAGTTTGGTCCCAAAATAATGTCGTTTTCTCACATATGTTACTATGTGAGAAAACGACATTATTTTTGCACCAACCTAATATATATATATGTACAGAAACACGAGAAGTGTTGAAACAAAATGGCTATTTTTGTAGTGATTTTATAACATATTTCTGTTATAATTTTCGAATAAATAATTATATATATATATATATATATATATATATATATATATATATATATATGTATGTATGCGTGTATGTATGTATGTATTTACTCGACTCTCCCGTCGAATTCGACGTATGAGGGTCAAGCGGGCTGTCGGTTCCTAGAAACACCAGCATATAAGATTTGATTATAGTGGTGACGATTTTGTCCAGGAGCATCCACACGCCGCAGGTTTGAATTCAGACTTGTCATTCTCCTAGACCAGTTGCTATCCAAGGCTATAGAACCCAGTCTCTACTGATATTTAGCCATAGCTGGAGGGAGAAGCAGGGGATTCATACCTTTCCCAAGGGTGTTAGCAAATAAGTGATTGTAATGGATTCGAATGGAATTCGTACTCGGCTCTCCGATTCCTCACTCCAAGCTGCTATCCATATATATATATATATATATATATATATATATATATATCGAATTTAGTTTAGAAATAAATATATCTAAGAATGCTAAACTCCGAGTGATCTAGATTAACAATTTGTTTAAGAAGCGAGTAAGTAACCAGCAGAATATGCACTTAAACTTGTGTGAATACAGATATGAAAAAAAGCAGATATGTATACAGATAGTGTGAGTGTGTACCCGCATGCGTGTGCCGGCGCATGTATAAGGCTAATTAAGAACTGAGTACAGACAATGTCCTGGTCGAGAAGAGTCATTTTACTAATAGACATACGTATTTTATCATGATCTTTAACTTCCTTCCAATAGGATATGGACATAAACATTTCAAGCTGATAATGTCGAGTGACGAGAGAGTGTTTGGCAGATTTAATTCATTTTTACCTAAAAGGACATAAACACTTCTGGTTGTCTGATCTTCATATATATATATATATATATATATTTATATATATATATAGACATAAAGATAAATAAATTCAGACAGACATGGAAGTGGGCTGACAGAGAAGGAGACTCGGTGTTATGTATCTGAACATATTTGATAAATACGCTGACGCTAGAAAAGTCTCTCGAATGCCTTTTGAGATATCTATCTATCTATCTATTTATCTATCTATCTATCTATCTATCTATCTATCTATCTATCTATCTGTGTATATATATATGGATATTGAACTCAACACTCAGAGGTCAGAAGATGTATCATGCTAGACGCACTTGTCAGGTCGCGAGTTTCGAGTATATATATATATAGGGTCAGTGGTGCATTGTGGTTAGTTAATTCTGGCGGTTATTTGGCCGGGAGTTGTTTATTTATTTATTTGTGTTA
>OZ010577.1:81580285-81605285 GCA_963932145.1 Acanthosepion lycidas | reverse complement strand
TATATATATATATATATGATAAAATTAAAATATATTCTTAAAGTAGTGTGTGCGTTCATATATATATATATATATATATATATATATATATATGATAAAAAATATTCTTAAAATAGTATGTACGTATATATATATATATATATATATATATATGATAAAATATATTCTTAAAGTAGTATGTGTGAGTTCATATATATATATATATATATATATATATATGATAAAAAATATTCTTAAAGTAGTATATATATATATATATATATATATATATATATATATATATATATATATATATATATATGTATGTATATGTTTACAAATGCACACAACGTACAAGTAAATATTGAATATTCATACATAAAAGTGTACTTATATGTATTTGAACACTTCCCCATTTAAAATTGATAGTGAAGCAAACAGAAATTCGTATTTTTGTATTCCAATCTCAAACTGAAAATGAAAATATCTCAAGAAAAATCAGAAGAATTTAAAAAATATATATATCAAATAGCATGGAAGTAGACAAATCGAAAAGAATCTTATGAAAAAAAATCTATAAGCAAAAGAAATGAATAAAAATGTAATATGTCATAAAACACCAGTGTTTAATATAAAAGTCTTGAAGTGAGAGAAAGAGAGAGGGGGGAGGGAGAGAGAGAGAGAGGGAGAGAGAAAGACAAAGCAACTGAGAGAGAAAGGGTGAGAGGCATAAAAAACTACTATATTATTGTGATATTAATAAATTCATGTTTTTATGTCGATAATTTTTATCGTGTGTCGACTCCAAATCATAAAAATAACACATAACGGCTATCCAGTATAAAATCTCTAACTTGAACACGTATATTTTTAATTAAAAAATATTAAAAAGAAAACTTTCTTCCTTTCTTAATCCGACAGCAACTTTCGTAAATTTCTTCTCTTTTTAATTATCTAAAACCTAACGACCTTTCTAGAATCTAAAGTTCACTGAGTGAATTTTTATCAATCAGCATTTTTTTTTTTATGCGACACTTGTTTATATCGTAATATTTCGGTCAGTGTACTTTGCATATTTCTTAATAAGTATGCGTCCTGGGTATGACGATAAACTACATCCGTATCCTGGGTATGACGTCAAACTACATCCGCGTCCTGGGTATGACGTTAAACTACATGCAACAGCAAAGTCTCAGATAATGTTTTCGGGAAAATAATGTTGCCAGCTGTACGTTTTTGAAACAATAATGTTGCCAGCTATACGTTTTTGAAACAATAATGTTGCCATCTCTACGTTTTTGACTTTTAAAGTCACTCAAAATCATTTTCGTCATAAAGTGACGACTAAGCTTGAGATGCCGTTAAACAAAACAATTAATCAATAAATCAAAAACATGAAGAAATTATTTGCAAAAACTGAACCAAAAATTATATTGGATTTTCTAAAAAGAACTGATCTCTTATCAAAGATGTAGACTGATGTGTAAACAACATATCCTACCTTTTACCATTTTGCAAATAAATTGTCCTTATCAAATGGAAATTCTTGACTTAAACAAAAATACCTAGGATTATTTTGCAGTGTACAATCAAATGAGTTCTAGCTTGCTAAAAATGTTCCATACAAAATAGGCATTTAAAATTCATGTATTTGGCATATATATATATATATATATATATATATATATATATATATATATATATATATATATATATATAAACTGGATTTGGCATTAAATAACCCACAGTGGTTGATATGCTATAAAACCCAAACAAACAAAAAATTAATAAGTATGTCGCATCCTTTAAAATTGAAGATGGCAGTTTTCATTCCGTTATGATGAGTATTAAGGATGTCTATTTATAACATAAGGCACATACTGAAATAATTACCTCTACTTTACATTACAAAACGTATCCTGTAGTACTGTCAGCTAGAACCTTTTTCTTCGTGTTTCTTTTACCTCCCTGTCTACGATGTCCTGGAGTTTCTTTTCGAATCGGTGTCATACGTGTATCCTATATTGTTAAGATTATATAATATATCCCTGTTGGTTGTCCAGTTTTCCTTAGGAGACGCAAACTGTAGAAGCTATCTGGGGAGAAGACTCATCTTTGTCTCATGCCAATTTCTTTTTTTTTTCAAATCCTTTTTTTATTCGTAGGTAGGAGTTTGCACCCGGTATCATTTTTAGATTATTCTAACATATTTTTTCTAGCAGTTCCAATAGAGCCTTGTTCCGTATCTTGTTAAATACTTTAACATTTCTTACAATCAAAAATAGTTTCCGATTTTAAATATTCTGCAAAAAGTTGATAAGCCGTAAAAAATAGAAATCAATCAATTTTGACCCATGAAGTTATATGAGGAGTAGAACGATAGAAAAGATGCGATATATACAGGAGTTGGTGCATAAAAACAACTTAAAAACTAGAAAAAAGTAGATTTTAAGATGTTTTGGATAAAAAAGAGAACATTTATAAGGAAAAGAGTAAAAGTAAGGCATAATATGATCAATAATATAAAGGAAAAACAATATCTCTCTTTCTATCTCTCTCTCTCTCTATCTCTGTCTCTCTCTCTCTCTCTCTCTCTCTCTCTCTCTATATATATATATATATATATATATATATATATATATATATTGTTTAACATTTTCTATATCAGTTGAAATTTTTATGGCAAATAAAGAGGAAAGTACATAATGAAGTCAAGAGGAAAGCCGCGTGTAACCTATATAACAAGTATTTGTAAATCTACAGCAGAAGAGATATTGGATGATATAAATGAAAGCGAAAACTTACTAAGAGCAACAAAAGGAAGGAAGTTAAGGGGAACGTTAATAACCGACGTTCTGAAGTAAAACGACACACATAAAAACGAAAGTGAGCAAAATCTTCAATGCTGGAGATAGACACACTGGTGTGCAAAACGTATGGGACACAATGGGCGATTAATTATTTTGTTAATTTAACGGCAAAATCGAGACTGATGAGCAGTCTCATTTTTTCAGTACATTTTATGATCTTTGAAAGATTGAAAAACAAATTTCTGCATTTTCGTTAATGCAGTATAGTGGTTGATAGCGTAATCTTAATCACAGTGATGCAGAAAAAGGCTAAACAAAAATACATGGCTGCCAGCAAAAATCACATTTTAGCTCTTTCCTTTAATTAAAAAGAATTTTTTTGCAAAATATATATATTCTTACAGAAAATACAAATCCTCAAAGGATAGAGTTAGCAATTAGTGTTACTGTCTTTGGCTCGAATAATTGCCTCAATCTGATGAAGAATTGAATGGAACACGGTCCAGATTTTCCTCCTTGGCAATTTTTTTCCTATTCTTCTTGGCAGTAATCCCAAAGCTCTTGGAGATTGCGTGGTTTTCGTTCGAGTACATGTTCAGTTCTAACCGCAATGTCTCAACTATGTCGAAGTCAGGACACTGTGCTGGCCAGTTTTCTAAATGTTGAGCATCTTCATCTCCAAGAAAAGTTTTGTTGCACATGATGTACAGTAAGGAGAATCATCAAGCTGAAATATTTCTCCATTTTCGTAGTCTGCCAGAAGATTAGTCCGTAGTAAACTAATATAATGTTTGCTGTTTATGTTTCCATCAATTTCTAACAAGTTTCTTCTAGGATCACTCTTTTTTGGGGAACCGCAGAGTATTTCCACCAAATTTTACCGTCTTTGTGGTGAATCTTGCATATTCCATAGCATTAGAATGTAATTCAATTTTACATATAATTCACAAAATGAGTGTGTGCATGTATGTGTGTGTACATGTATGTGTGCGTGTGCATGTATGTGTGTGTGTGATCGGGTGTTGTTTATGCATTTCCAGAGTTGTTTGATAGATAATTCTTCAGTGCCGGTTTTGAGTCGAAATTATTGGAGGGAATGGCTCTCCACTACTTCCTGTCCATTATAACTCACAGCAACATTTTACTATTTACTATGTGTTCTTGGATATATATTTTCATAAAAACTGTAATAAAAATAAATAGTTAAAATTATTACAATAATATTATTTATTTTTCAGGGTCACCCCCATTCAAATTGTTAACCCCCCCCCATTTGAGGGTGTGCCTCAGTTGCACCCAAGTCTTTTTACTAATATTTGTTTTTGGGTGGGCTGACTTAAACTGCTCCAATTAAACAGCATTAAATTCCCAGTAATGAAAGACCCGGGCGAAGACGGGTTATACTGCTAGTTGATCAGGAAAATGTATTTTTTGTCATTTTCCGTTATCCCTTCTTAGAGGTTCTGTAGATCACTTTAATATTTTATTCCGATGTTTTTTGTTAATTTTTTTTTCTGCTATACGGCCATTTAAGTTGTTTTTTATTACCCCGCCTACTGTGAAAACTGAAATCTCACTGTATTCACTCCTCAATTATCTGTACGTATATTGTGGATTTTCCGACCTAACCTGTTATAATCTCCCTTTCATTTCTCTTGTCTTAGCGTTGTGGTCTTCCAGTTTCTTTACATTTTTAACACTTCTAGTAGAAGCAAACGTATTTTGAGAAATTTCCTGCAACATGGTTATCTTCCATTGTGTTATCAACACATTCGAAGTCAAAACTCTCATAATTTTTCAGCAGAAATCTTACCCATTATTCTAGTGTAAAAAGCAAGCTAATCTTCAACCAAAAATGACTTGCGAAGTTGCTTTGCACTCAAGTTTCTAAGATGGAGTAATTACTTCATAGATATTCGCATTCTATTATGACTTTATCATCTCAGATATTTCACTGACCCAATAGTTTTTCCTTTCACCCATTTAAACGTACGTTCCAACACGTACGAACAGTCAACTTATTTAAAAATTCTTAAGGTCCCCAGACATTAGTGATAGTGCATGCTACGAAGCAATATTAAATTCTTAATAAAATTAAATTGTATAATCATTTTATTTAGTTATCCAAATCTTTACACGACAATGTAGACAATTTGGACATGAGAATTAAGATATGTGATTGTCCGTTTCTTTTATCTACAAGATACGGACAGTCACATATCTTAATTCGAACTTCAAACAATGTTTCCAGGAGACTGGGAAAGGAGGAAGCCAGAACTTTTCAGTTAATTTTAATACCAATAATTCGGGCTCTTTAAAAGACATTTAGATTGCATATTTTATTTATGTATTTAATATTTATATTTTTTATTTATTTGTATATTCATCTTTCGTCCTAATATTTGGTACTGGAAATAAAGTTAGTTATATCTTGGATTTTATGCACTTTTATGTTAATGACGTTGTGCTTCGTAGCTTGTTTTCGTGTCTGCATTTGGAAATTAGTTTGTTTATGATTCTATCTTCTGAAAAAAAAGTAATTGTGAATGTTACCTCTAGGTAAATGTTGCATATTTGTGAGTCGTTGTTTTATCCTGGAGTTGTTTTTCTTACTTTCAATGTGGCTATTTTCGGTATGTTTCGTTTTAGGCTTTTGAATTTTCAGATATGTTTTTTTAGAGGGGTTTGCTATTTGCATTTGTTTTGCTTTTAAATTAAGTTTCGAGTGAGTGTTTTTTGTAGAGAGAGAGAGAGACCACGAAAGTAGTGGTAAAACAATGTTTGACGATTGCCTGAAGCATTAAAATGGCAGTCATATGGCAGTGTTAATTCCGATGTTCACTATCCTTTAACCTTTTCAATATCTCTTTCAATAACCCTCTATCCATCTCTTTCAATACTCCTCTATCCATCTCTAACGCACACACTCTCTCTCTTCACACACACACACACACACACACACACGCATATATATATATACATAAAAGTGAACATAGAAGTCAACAAAAGATCCGAGCTCATCTCAAAATGCAGACATGAAAATAAATTTTTACTACGTAACCTAAAAAATTAAAAACGGAAAAAATAAAATAAAAACAAATAAATATACTAATAAACAAAATAACAATAAAAAAAATAGAAATAGAACATGAATAAATACTATGTTACTAAAAATGTAAAACCGAAAAGAGAAAATATACAAGTAAAATAAATTGACTTAAATTCATCCAAGTAAATAAACAAACCAATCCCAAATAAAGATAATCAATTAAAAAATGTTCCCGCCAAAATAATACTTAGAATGAACTACAACAATCAACCCCAAAACTGAACAAATAGCTTTAATTAAATTCTCAAACCAAAACAAAACTGTTAAATAAGTGATATAAACAAATTTTTACTAGGTTAATAAATAAATAAATAAATAAATAAATAAAATAAGAAACAAAAAAATAAAAACAAGCAATATAATTTGATCTAAATAGATAAACAAACGACTTCCGGTGAAATAACCGCCATAACAGAATACCCACAATACACCACTAACCCGTATATATATAAATAGCCGAGAAAAATAACAGCATATGTGGCCTGACGATTGCATATAGCATGAAACAGACTGTCGCCTCTAAGTGTTGACTTCTATGTTCACTTTTATGTTTACACACGCTTTATCTCTGATATTGAGCACTTTATTCCATAAATATAGCAAACCTTAAGACTATATTTCTTTATATATATATATATATATATATATATATATATATATATATATATATATATATATATATATATATATATATATATATATATATATATATATATATATATATATATATATGTATACATATACACACACACGCGCGCAGATGATAGAAATATATTTTATTGTATGCTATATTCATGGGTTAAGGTGCTTGATATCGGAGATAGAAAGTAAGTACCTCCAAACAAAGCGATAGCTAAGGCTTTTAGTTTTAATTCCAATGTAATAGATTAAAATAAATACACTGCCTGCCAAATTATTATCGTGATAACTTTTTTTTCTAATATTTCAAAAGCCCTCCAATCAATTCACACAGAATTTTCACACAATGTTGGCAACACTGACCTGCGCAATCACGGAAAATTACGTACTGATATGCGCAATAGAAACAAACTGGCACCATATTTGTTAACAGCACGGTGATTTGTGCGTGCCAAATTATTAGAAAGGTTTAGTAAAATTCCCAGAATTGAGCAAACGAAACGTTTATTAATGTTGCACGTGAATGTTTATGATCAAAAGAAGCTAATAAATAAGATAATCAAACAAATAATAACAGATACAAACAAAGGCACGGTTTTAAACAAATTAATAGGGAATGTGCTTTCCCTATTTTGAAATTACTTGAAGAAGTCGACGATCCATAGAATTTGTTAATTGTAGGATGTCATCTGCTGGAATGCAGCGAGATATTTCAAGAATTGTTTCCCACAACTCAGCGTTGCTCATGAATTGTCGCTCGTTGGCGTACAGTCTTCGCTTCATGATGCTCCAAAGGTTTTCGATTGGGTTCAAATCCGGAGAATTTGCTGGCCACTTCATTTTTCGAGGTCCATCGAAGCCTAACTGCTTCAAATATTCAGTAGTCTTATGAGCAGCATTATCTTGCATAAAAACAATGGCCCTTCTGAAGGCAACTCTTTATCTTTTCATCCACGGTTCAAGGTGCTCCTTCATAAACGCTATGTATGCATCAGCATCCTTTTTTCCGCAATCTGGTACTCTAGATGGGCCCACTAATGTTTTTCCAATAATACCACCCCAGATTATTATGCCTCCGCCGCCTTGTTGGCGTCTCAAACGCTGATGGGGATTCTGTCCGTTCATTACCCAGCGTTTGCACCATCTATCTGGCCCATCAAGTGTTGCTCGAGTTTCATCTGTGAACAAAACTTTAGAGAAGTTAATCTTCATGTTGTCCTCGTCCCATTTCAATTTTGAATGTGATTTCTCTTCAACGGAGGCTTCGATACAGGTTTGACTGTTGTTGCTATTTCCCTCAGATACCGACACCGAGTACTTTTAAACACAGTAGGAGCCCCAGTGTGACTGAAAAGCTCTTGACTGGTAAGTCCAGGGTTATTCGTGGCCTCTTGTTTTAGTCGTGGCATGAGACGATGTGAAATAACCCTCGGCTGGCCTTTATCTGCCCTTTTGCGTACTTGTGTAGGGTCGGCAGTGAACTTTTCCACTGTTTGATGACACCTCCCTATCATTTTAGAAATTTATAGGGTAGTTTTACCTTTTGAGAGTTCTGAGGTAATAGTTTTCTTTTCAGCATCACTTACACTGCTTTTACGGTCCATCTTTTCACTAAATTCTTACACTTTTCTAATAATTTTGCACGCACAAATCACCGTGCTGATAACAAATATGGCGCCAGTTTGTTTAAATTGCGCAGAACATTACGAAAATTTCAGTGATTGCGCAGGTCAGTGTGTGAAAATTCTATGTGAATTGATTGGACGGTTTTTGAAATATTAGATCAAAAGTTATCTCGTTAATAATTTGGCACGCAGTGTATTTCAAGTAAACAAAATACTTTACTGTATTTAAAACCGAATTTAAATTTATTTATGTTTTTTTTTAATCAGTAAAATTGCTAAAAACGGCCACATTAAAAAAAAAATTGTCAATACAACATAATTCATTTTATTAAAATTTCTTTAAAAATATTAAATATTTTGCTGAAATTTTAATTGAGGATGATTAACAGATTTAATGTTTAATAAATCTAAATTAACAAATATTATTAGGTTGGTGCAAAAATAATGACGTTTTTAACGTTAAAAAATACGTCAAAAATTTCGCAGAAACGCATTTTTAACATGAAGGTTGGTGTTTTTGGGAGGTGTTGACAGATTTATCCATACCTTAAGATTTTGCATAATTCCGTACACGGCTCATAACTGTAAAAAAAATTATTTATCGAATAAAACATGACCATCTTAGTTGGAACCCTAATAGGAACACTAGCAATTAAGAGGTGGTTCCACGCTCTTCAAAACCTCCCGATTGGAGGCCTTGCTTTTGCATGTAATTTATCGTCATACCCAGGACGCGGATGTAGTTCATCGTATGCCGATAAATCACATCCAACAGCAAGGCCTCTAATCGGGAGGGTTTGAAGAGCGTGGAACCACTTCTTAATTGCTGGTGTTCCTGTTAGGGTTTCAACTATGAGCAAATAGTTAACACCCAAAAACTATGAAAGTATAAATATAGGTTTTAATACCAGCAATAAATGTTTTGTAGAAAAATTATTACCACCGATACATTTTTGAAGGAAAAAATATTACCAGCAATAAAAATCTTGTCGGCATTAAATAACTCATTGAGGTTGATATAACGTAAATCCAAACCAAACCAAACCAAACCAAACCAAACCAATCAATATTTGGAATTAGTAAATGCTGCCTTAATGTATGAATTAGTTATATCAAATTAAGAATAAGGGAATTGAATATATGTTAGTCTGTTCTAAGGGTAGTTTTGCAAGTTGCTACAAAACATTAGTCAAACATTCGAGTTATGTTCTTAAATATCCTCGTCAGAGCCAGATATCAGGGTGGATGACAGGTATGCCACCAGATTCGGTCAGAGATATCTAAATGCCAGCTATATGCAAATGCTATCTCAGATCAGTGCTTTAAAATGGCATCAAGCAAATGAATCGTGTAGGTTTTGGCGAGTAACACCCTTTTACGAACTTCGTGGACTGGCGTTACAGAATCACAAATAAAGAACTGTACCAAATATTAATAACAGCGTCAACAACAACAGCACCTAAAATATGTATAATATTTTACTCGAAGAAAAAGGAAACCCTGGAATAATCAAGATTTTAACGTTCCACATCAGTAAAAGGATGAACCTGAAATGCAATTTACAGTTCAAGAACACTAGAATCAAGCAGACGCCGAAGTTTAAATATCTGGGTAGCATTTTGACAGCGGACAGTAAGTGTGAAACTGAAATCCGTAGACGTATTGGGATGGCCACAGTCACATTCCAAAAGATGGGCAGAGTAGTGCGAGACAGAAGGATTTCTTTGATGACAAAGAAAATAATACTGAACTCTCACATGACATCTGTCTTTCATTATGCAGCGAATGTTGGACGATTGCGTCAAAGATGAAGAAGAGACTCGAGACGACAGAAATGGTGTTCTACAGAAGAATACTAAGGATATCATGGACCGAGCGTTTGCACAACGATGAGGTCTTACAAAGGCTGCAAATAAGGAGGAGGCTTATAACATCAGGAAGAAGCAGCTGATGTTTCTGGGGCACATAATGAAGAAGGGGAGCCTGGAGAATCTGATACTCACAAGTCGAACAGAGGGAAAGAGAGACGAGAGAAAACAACGCATGGCATACCTAGCGGGCTTAAGTGGATGACAGAACTGGTTTGGATGAGGTGGCAGAGGAAGGAACTTGTTAAGAGCTGCAAGGGATAGAGGGAGGTAGAGAGCCATGATCGCCTACGTCCTGAAAGAATATGACATATATATAAAAAAAAACAAACAAAAAAAAAACAACAAAACACGAATACTGCAATGCATAATAACAGTTACTGGACTTCAGAAACGTATTTGTTTGAATAAATATTTTAATAGAAATATTGTATAAATTTCAGCCGAAAATGCCACACGATCAATTAGTTACAAATATTTCTTTCTAATGTTGCTGTTACCATTAAAGAAAACGATATATAATGTTTTTTTTTTTTTTTGTTTTTTTTTTAGTAACGGGCGGAATTTTGATCAGTATAGCGCCTTGTTGAATTACTTTAAAAATTAGAAGTTTATTAGAGCAAACCTGCCTAATGTAAAAAAGCAAACAGTTATAGAAAAACAAACCTCTTATTCTGTTTCTCAGTGGTGGAGCCATTGAGCTATACTCGCAAGTGCAAGGCAAAAATATATGTTAGGCATTAAAAAAACAGTGTTATGATTAATCTTTTCCTTTAAATTTTCTTTCAACGCCAATACGTTTTCTCATATATTCACTAACGTTATTAACTCCATCTCATTTATCCTTAGGCGCAAAATGATGGCCATATATAATATTTATTTGCGTCTGGCACAGCCAAACCATCTTTATTTCTGCTTGATCTATATTTATCTTTAGGCAACACCTTTCCCAACTCCATGCGTAGCATCGAATTTAGGTACACAGTCTATTTGTTCCTGGCAGAAATTCACCAAACTTCAAAGAAAACTGTTTCTTACTCTACTGACATTTTGGCGAAATTTTGGACATATTTACCACAAATTTCTTAATAAGCAAACAGTCAGCTACGTGAAAACGGCATTCAAAGGTTGAAATTGAAGTACAGTATCAGCTTTTGCTACTTCCTTTGTTATTATTAATAAATAAATAGCTTATTTAATCCGGTGTTTGCAGGTTTAGATTTGCTGTGTCCGAAATATCTAATCGAGACATTCATGCAAATAAGCCAGCCATAGATGAAACTACTACTAGTAGTACTACTACTGATACTAATAACAAACCGCGTTTTAATTATTTTATGTAATTATAAGCTAAAATAAAATTAAGATATTTCAATTTTTTATAATAAGGTTCGCTCTATCTATACATGGACTCAGAACCATTCAAGATCGAGGTATACAGAGTAAGAGCTAAAGGGTACAGTTTAACGGTTAACCGTAGATATAAAGAGGTTGAGATTGTAGAGATTAAGTGTCTATTCCACAAACTAGCGGTACTTCGGATTAAGCTGTTCGATTGGAAGTTAAATCTCATGATTAGAATAAGAAGTGAATGCGGGTGGTTCGCTACAAGGTGCGTGTCATGGCGGCTCTTAACCGTGAGGGATAGAACTAGGAAACCCAAGGAATGTAGTTTGCCTGAACACTTTCTATGGAAATAGGGAAATGATTGCAAAGTTTCGTATGATATAAGATGGTTGTAAGGTGGAATAGAATTTATTATTCTCGAGGCCGTGTAGACGCTTTTAGACTCTATCGAAACTGGAAAGTGTAGACTGGGCAGCTACCGCCCTTATATAGCAACATGACTCCATTTTCAGCCAGATCTAACTCTTGTAAATTTAGAGGATAGCAGGAGGAGTCAGGTACTTACAAGAGTGGTACATGGGTTGAACTTGTCTCGATAGACGTTCAAGGGTTCGCTCAGTGATGATGGCACTACTACTACCACTATTAATAATATTATTATTATTAATAATAATAATAATAATAATAATAATAATAATGACAATAATAATATTAATAATAATGATGATAATGATAATGTAATGATAATAATATTAATAATAATAATGATAATAATAATGATAATAATATTAATAATAAGGATGATAATAATAATATTAAGAATAATAATGATAATAATAATAATGATAATAATGATAATATTAATAATAATAATGATAATGATAATAATAATATTAATAATAATAATGATAATAATGATAATATTAATAATAATAATGATAATGATAATAATAATATTAATAATGATAATGATGATGATAATAATAATAATAATAATAATAATAATAATAATAATGATAATGATGATGATAATAATAATAACGATTAAGAATTATGAAAATGGAAGTATTGGACATTTAAAATATGATCACTTACGGAAAGGGATTTCTTATTTCAATGTTCTGATGGAACCAACGAAGAACAAGATTTGAATTAGTTTATGATCACTTCTTTCCGGCAGTGTGCCGATTATAAAGTATGTCACAGTTTCATGGGGAAAACTTGCAAAGAGGTCAATTGGGGAGCTTTTGATTGAGAATCGAACACAATCAGTAGCAGTCATTTAATCAGAAATTCTAACCTTTCATTTTTGTATCGCGTTATCATCGGTGATGAAAAATGGGTTTTGCATATCTACAGAAAAAGAAAAAATTGAAAGGGAAATCAATAAAAAGCCTTCTTTCCCGTCACATATTTCGTCCTCTGTTAAAACATTTTCCATATATTCACAATTTTGTATATGCATCATATTGCTATAAGTGGTAACTAGAATAGTAATCATTAAAATATATTCAGTCAGTTACGTGCTGTGCGTGATACACGCTTAGGCGATCGTGTATCTTTCGATATATAACTGACGAGGCAGATTTTTTCCTGCAGTAAGTTGCTATTTCTTTCTGCGGTAGACCAATTGCCATCCAAGGTTATAGAACCCGGACTGTCCTGATATTTATCCATAGCTGGGGGGAGATAAAGAGAATTCATACCTTTCCAAAGTGTATTAGCACGTCAGTCAGTTATGTGCCATATGTGATACACGCTTAGGGGAATCATGTATCTTTCGACACAAAACTGACGAGCCAGATTTTTTTCCCGCAGTAAATTGCCATTTCTTTCTGCGGTAGAACAGTTGCCATCCAAGTCGATATGAAATATATTAGAAATCGTATAACAGCATGAATTTTCTATATTTTAGTATTCTGTTTAATAATAAAGTCCAATTCAGGAAGGCTGATTTCTGATTTTCATCCTTTTTCACATATCCAGATATTTTTCACATTTATTTTTGGTGGTTCGGTAGTGTTGGTTGTACAGGTAGTGGTGTGGAACTTTTAATGATCACGTTGTGGTCTTAACCGATGCTCTTTGGTGAAGTCCAGCTATTTTTGCGTTTTTTTCCTATTCCTGTCACTTTATTCAGTGTTCCTCTGAAATAGAAAAAATCTCCTATCTTGCAAGATTTCTTTACCTGATTTACGGTCAGGAGATCTACCTTCTGTTCTGGTTTTTCTCTTCTTGTATCTACCCTGTCCATTCAGGACGTGAACGACGATGGCCTTGTACAACCTTCTGCCCTTTGTAACACTTAATAAGATTTGTCTATTTGACATCAAGCATTTACACGATCTCGTTTGGTAGGTTAATCATAGCTTTCTACTGTCGCTCATTCATTCAATATGTCCTGTGAGTCTAATTCTCTAAATCTTCTTTCATCGTAACGTGCCTCAGATATTGCAAATACCATTTTTCAAATTCTAAGTATAATTTTCTCTTTTGTTTTTATTTTTTCTAAAACTTCGTCGTTATTTTGTCTGTAGTATTCTCAGCATCTTTCTGTAGGATCACATGTCTCTTGCCTTAAGTCACTTTATCTTTGAGATGTACCAGTATTCATTATCATATAGAAGCATTTCAGTTATATAACAGTCCAGTATCCTTGTCATTGTTTCTAAGGAGATTTTTCTATTTCTTAATATTTTACTTATCTTTTGGGTGGCATTTTTTGTTATTCTAATGCGCCTTCAGATTTCGGTGTCATTTTTTTCTAGTTTTTCTAGATATTTAACTTTTTTTCCTGGTATGATTTTTCTTTCTCCAACTCCTAGTTGGCATTTAGCTACACCTTAAATCTTTGTTGTTACTCACATGTTCAGCCTATTATAGTATTCTCATCATCTTTGTGCAGAAATATATTTCTGTTGCCTCCAGTCTCTTCTTTATCTGTGGGAGATTGTTTAGCATTCCCCAACATATAAGAGGAGGATTAGGCTGGGCTACTGTTTTTAATACGAAATTGCTATTACTATTATGCACATGTCGTAAAGGAAAGAACAAAGATGTAGAAATCAAGCAAGTTCAGAAATCTAAATATCTGGAGAGTTTTTTTTAACAGATAATAGGAAGTGTAATATAAAAATTTGAATGCTCATTGGAATTAAAAAAAAGAGACCTTTCAAAATCTAAGTAATTAATGTAGAAAATAGAAATTTTAATTAGAAACAAAGAGAAGTCTGTTGAAACCAGTTTCCTTATATGGCAGTGAATACTGGACATTTCTTTTCAGTAGAAGACTAAAGCCAACAGAGACGTGGTTTTACAAAAGGATCTTGAGAATGACATAGAAGAAGCATATGAGAAACGAGGATGTTTTAAGGACAATAGAAACAATATGTATACTTATAATTAAAATCAGGAAAAGACAGTCGACATCTCTACGGCATATAATGATGGAAAATGTCATCAATTTTGTCTTTTTTACAAGAGAGCAAACGTGACGTAATGATCTGAAGACAAATTTGACTTACAGGGCATCCTCATTTCAGATTAAATATTAATCATTTTCTGAAACCTATGTTTACTCATGGATACATACATAGGTTTCCTATGATGAACGTATGATTTCCCTTCTATCTTTCTTTTCGAGATCCCCCTGTTTATTTTCATCTGCTTTTCTTCTGTTAACAGAAAACATTTTAGAATCACAACTAATAAAAATTCCAAAATGGACCTTTTGCAATTTCACCGAAAGTCACTTGTGATGGTTAGGCCATTTCAGCTGCATACATGAACTAAGAATGGGCACCTCGAAGTAGTGTAATGGTTAGCAAGCTTGTTTCCCTAGAAAGATTACGACTGGGTAGTGAGTTCGATCCTCACTGGGTACCCCATATTTTCGGCCTTGTGCCACATCTAAGCTACGCTTAGAAAATACTACATGAACTAAGAATATGATGTTAGGAGAAATCGTAACCGGTTGCAAACGTACAGTAGGAATATATATATATAATGGAATCTTCGAAAAAAGCCATTTTACAAAAGCTAAAGTATTAGGTTGGTGCAAAACTAATGTCGTTTTCTGACGTATTTTTTAACCTCAAAAAACGATATAATTACGTCATTATTTTTGCACCAACCTAATACATACCGTTAGTTTTGATTAAAAATTCCTTAGATTCTTTAAGAATGAATTCAATAAAGGTTGGTGATATCATATAATCGAAGATATAATCAGTAAGAGAAATAAATCCAGAAAAAAATTGATGCCGGTAGTTACGAAATAAATTGTTTAAAATAAATGATGTTGGATAGGCATCACGACATCTAAAAGTCTTGTATCTACCAAAAAAAAAAAAAAAAAAAAATCAAACATTCAGAATCCCTCGTAACAGACAGGAAAAAAAAACTGACCATAACTTTGATTTTACTAAATCCAACCTACTAAAAAGCACGCAATTCTTTACGTAGAAAGTACCGCGAAGGTGTACTAATAACAATATTACCAACTATAAACACACGTCAAAACCTTTACATTACACCACAAACCTTTATTGAATAAATTCTTAAAGAATCTAACGTATGTTTAAAACAAAAGGTATATGCGTAAAGTCATTCTCTGATGAAGCTTTAATAAAAGTGGAACACGTTTTCTATTTGTTCTTTATTATCTTTTCGCTCCATATTTGATCTGTAGTTGATCCCATTGCCAATGCACACAGACACACACACACACACACACACACACACACAAACATATATATATATATATATATATATATATATATATATATATATATATATATATATATGTATGTATATACATATGTATGTATCCATATATATATATGCAGCGTCTAAGAATTTGAATGAAATCTGTCCTCGTGGAATGTAATTTATTAGGGTTTCTGTAGCTTCTTCCTTTAATGTCGGTCTTCACCCCTTACCCATCGATATCTAGAGACAAGACGCGTTAGGCTTAAGCAACGTCTAGCCGACAGACAGTGGGGTTAAGAATAAAGAATTGAAGTGGTACACCTAACCCACTCATATCTTATCTTCTCTCCCACCTTACTTCCCCACTTCGTTAATTATACATATGCTTGATGAGGTCCATCAAAAACGTGTGAATTTCTTTTCATTTTTCATTTCAACCTTTGGAAGGAAAGTCTGATGATCCAGAGCCCTGTTAAAGGGGTTGTGGTGAAATAACTTATTACATGGAACCTTAAAGTGGTCTGTTTTTATTCAAACATATCTGCTCTGAATCTTACATTGAGCTCTCTGGATATCATCCTCCTTGGGTCTACCCATGCGGATTACCTACCTTTGCATAAACTAACTAACTAACTAACTAACTATATATATATATATATATATATATATATATATATATATATATATATATATATATCGCATCGTGCATGAAACACATAGTTGTGTTACCGGTGAGACACAAAATGTATATTCATTTCTGATGATTAAATTGATAGCAGAACAAGGTTTAGGCGCGAGAACAAGAAGTTAAAACTTATTAAGAGCCACAAAACCTTCATAGGATGAAAACGAAAAGCAATAAAGACGACAATAAGTTAAATAAATGAACCACGCTTAGGTAAACATGTATCAGACGAGGCGAATTTTTTCCTGCAGTCGTGTAAAAAGTGGCCAGGTAATTGGGTCATCCCTTCCAACCCACCAGTCTGGAAATGTTTGATTTAGGAACCCACCAATATGTGATCTACAATGTGGTGGAACAACGTCTTGCTGGAAACTGATGGTTTGTTAAAAGTCATCAAGTTGTGGAACCATATCAATTGCATTAAAAAAAAAGATTTTATGGACACCCAGTATTTTTTTTAATTAAAGGTTTAATTTGTACAAATTATGTAAAGATTGGCCAGACACCATATAAATGATAATGTATTTCCTACAAATCTCTGATAAGCTGCGCATCTATCTGTAACCGTATTGGGTAAGATTGTTTAAAGTTATTTGAGAAATCAAAGCATTTTCCAAACCAGTTAGAAGAAATATTGTAGCGAAAACTTTGTAGTATTATTCATCCTTGAAATCCAGTAACATTACGACAGAAGAAGGACAATTATATTTTCGTAGAAGTGGGATCATCTCGGGATTAATGCCGGACTTTTCTCGTATATCAATTTATTACCTGAATTCCATAGAGAAATCAGACTTCCTATTCCCTTAAGGCGTGGCTATGTGCATCTGTATTTGAATTAGCTCCTTGCGCAATTACTGTTACTCGGCTTAATCAAACATTCTATTTGTAGAGAACACTCAAGGTAGTATCCATCGTTCTGGCTCTTAATATAAAATCATGTGTTTGAGCACAATTCGCAGACATGCAAGTGGCAAAGAAAATAGGCATGTATAATTTCTCCAATACTATAGTAGAATAAAACAACTTTTCTACAAAAAAACATTTGCGGTTCCATATGCTGAAACCGACTTCTGGCAATAACTAGAAAATTGCACTGTTCAAACAACAAACTAGAAAACATCATTCATTGAGCAGCAACAAGAGCTTGCTTGTAAAATATTTAAAAGCCACATGTTTATGAGCAAGCAAAATCGACACGTATAAACCATCGTTTACTTATACGATCAAAAGTACACTAATCTATTGCAGGAGAAATCGAGATTTCATAGTGATACATACATACATATATACATACATACATACATACATACATATATATATATATATATATATATATATATATATATATATATATATATATATATATATATAAGGATATGATAAAGGTAGTCAAATTGAAATAGTAATCTGGCATTGTAATTTTGTACAAATATCTTTTGAGTAAATTTATATTACAATATGGCCAAAATAGAAGTGAAAATCAGAAGATACTTTTAGATTTTAAGTGACATCAGTTTTCAATGCTGTATTTCTAATGCGCAAAAATGTTCGAATTATTCGAAACAATTAATCGAGATGTTTAGATTTGAGATTTTCATTTTGATATATTTTAGAAATATTTCACAAATAAGCAAACAGAAATAACGTCAAAACCCAAAAACATTAAAAAAGAAGAAAATACAAGAAGTAATGAGAGATAGAAGACATGAAGATGGGCCAACACAAGACACACAAAAAGACAAAGAGTAATGTCGCCAGGGAATTTTCCAAAGTTCTGCTGCGTCATGTGCTAGGTGTTTAAACAAATGAATTGAATGTTCCCTGAAGAAAAAGAATGTGTGAAAACTGTAATGGAATAACTAAACGTTGTTTCACATAGACTGTCGATACTATTTACGGGGACCAAGTCTGTCATGGATCTACAGAAAGAAAGCGTTTACGCGTTGAAGATATTTACAGATGCTGAGGGACATGAACATATGAACACGCATACATGAGCAAGTGAAAAGAAAGCAGACCAAAAAAAAAAAAAAAAAATAGGAAAGTGACTGACTGTTACCGATGTCAGTGGTTAAAAGATAAACAGGGATAGTAATAAAGAAAAGGAGAAAAATAATACAAATTAAAATAAAATGTGAATTTGATTCATTATTTTGCAAATTTTATTGAATTTCATTAATCACAATTTACTCAGTTAATTTAATAAGAAATGTCTTCCCAAGAAAATTCAAATGAAATAAGTTCAATAAAATTGCAATCTTTAAAGAATTAAACAAGCAAATAATAATAATAATAATAATAATAATAATAATAATAATAATAATCATAAAAACAACGACAATAATAATAATAATAACAACAACAATACTAAGAATGATAATAATAAAAATTTAAATGAAAAATCTGAAGCGAAATTAATTCTAATATGACGGAAAATAATAAGATTTTTATATCAGTACTAAATGTAATGGGGAAATTGTGAAAATAAAGTATAAAGTATATAATTACTAGTTGACCCTTAAACTGACACTTGGACTCATGTGCAACTCGTACAGACGATGTATCACTATAAGATCCAGGAAAATTTTCCTTGTGCCACTCCAGTATGTACCTGACTCCCATTCTATCTTCTATATTTACAAGAGCAAGATTAGGCCTAAAATGAAGGACTATTATCATATTTGAGATGAAGTAGCCCAGTCTTCACTTTTCACACTGGGTTGAGTCCGAAAGCGTCACCGAGTTCTTGTAGGTGGTAAAATATTTTTCACCATCCAACCTCTCTTTCAAATGTGGCAAGCTTTTCAATATTCTGTCGCACTTCCATGGAAAATACTCGAACGAACTATATCATCTGGTTCCGAGAAATTGCATGCTAATGTGAGTTGTTAATAATAATAATAATAATAATAATAATAATAATAATAATAATAATAATAAAATTGTTCTCACGAGTAAAGCCCACACATTACGAATAGCTATCTATGTAAAATATTAGGTTGGTGCAAAAATAATGACGTAATAATGTCGTTTTTTGACGTTAAAAATACGTCAAAAACGACACTATTACGTCATTATTTTTGCACCAACCTAATATGTGCTTTTTTTTTTTAATTGTTCAATGGAAAATATCATGACGTAATTTCTAATCTTAGGTCTCTGGGCGAGACCCGGAAATAAATTTTTATGCACTAGAAATCAAAGGAAATAATAATAATAATAATAATAATAATAATAATATGATCTTGTTTTGTCAATTGATAATATTGCGAGCAAAATAACCCAACTCTTATTTTATAAAATGTCTAAAAACGCAGTGTCGTGATTACAGGACTATAACCTGCCTACCTATTAGATGATATGTCTTCACATGAAACATGAAACTTTGAGGGAGGAATAACCTACTTGTTATGAAGCAATTCTCACTCAAGACATAAAGGATTAGTAAATAATATCATAACTAATGAACTATTAGTCCTAGATTAAATATAAAAGAATTTTAAAGAGGTCAGGATGCATATAACATGTCAATTTCCTTCCGTATATTACAAAAGAAACATGCGTATCTAAATGCGAATCTCAATGTATAAATACGTTTCAAAATATGTAACGTTCCTAACTAGTGCAATGGCGGCAAATCTAACAGCGTGCGTGTATTTTGAAGAAAAAGGCGTTCTTATTGTCATATCACGTAGTAAATTGCTGATTCAATTTTTCTCATTCCTTCTAGCTAATCGAAACAATTTGATTCACGATTGAGAAATTGATGAATTCTATTAAATGGAAATTTAAGTAATTATATTTAGACGCTAATTCTATTAAGCTTCAAACAAGTTTTAAAACTAAATTCAACGAATATGATCCATCTTTTTATTTTGGTAAGATTACAGGTATGAAAGTGACAGATTCGTGCAGGTTTAGTTCATCTCATTGCAATTGCAAATTAACGCAGAGTTTTAATTTTTTTCAGTAAAAAGAAGGAAGCCGTTAATTACAAATCTTATTTATCGCAGAGAAAACCAAAATTTTGGGTCTTTTGAAACAGAAGGATTTAGGGGTATATTTCTGGCATGAGACACTAGCCAGTCAACTGCTGTTTCAAAGAATGTCTTCTTTTTGTTTTAGGTACGCTGGTCTTTCATATCGCGACTGATAACGTCTCTCCACAACGTCTTATCTTTTGTAGCTCTGAGCAATGTTTGTGCGCTTAATATCCGTTGCAGTCTATTTTTACTCTCCATTTACAAGAGTTTTTTTTAGATAAGTTACACGATTTTTCATCTACGTATCTTCAGTCTCTCTCTATATTTCTGAGATGCGGTTTTATGTACACTAGTTACATCATTCGGACTATTGTCCTCGTCTTTGTTGCTATATTTATCACAACGTTTCGGCCGTTGTACGCTCCGGTATTCTTCAGGTGGTTAGAATATCGAACTGAAACATTTATTTCGCTCGCTGGGGTAGGCTGTTCTAGTTCCACGTGCCATGTCTAATGGATGTCAGTTACCGGTTATTTTCTGTTAATTCCCCTCTCCTCGTTCTACACTGCCTTAACCAGGTATTGAACTCAAAACTCTTTGTGACCTGTCATTGGATCAAGCCAACGTCTTTATCCACTCTACCATGTGTCCTTAAAGATAGTGGATAAAGGCGTTGAAACAGCGGTTCCTGTACGATCTCCGAAGTTAAGCCTGGCCATTACGTAGATACGTGACCGCTTCAGAACACCAGCTGTTGTAAATTTAGATGTGCGAGTAATGTAATTGAAAATGGCTCGGAATTTTCCACGCTAAAACTGAAATAGCTTCGAACACTTCACTCTAAAACACACCAAGACAGCAATTCCCCTTCGAATACATTAATGGATATTTTGTTGTGTATGAAATTTACTTCTAGGAAAAGAAACTCTTGTTTAGAATTTTGCTTTTGTCGATTTTGTTTAATAATTCTTAACTTGTATTGCAAATCAATATGTCAATTATTTTGTGCATGTATTGTTTTTCTATCATTATTTCTGTACTATAAAATATTCCCGCAACAAAGCTTACACATTTAATTATTGAAGTATTCAAATCACTAAACTGGTGCCCCCCCCCCAAAAAAAAATTTTATACTAAAAAAACTGTTATTTTTTCTTAAAAAAATAGTGTTTTAAAACTTCACACAAGTTTTAATTTAAACGTATTTTCTTGAACATAAATAAAATTGTCTTACGTTCTGTAAGTATTACTTACAGATATATTTGCTATTTTGTATTTCAATTTTGAAATCTTTTTATGCAGGATTTTCTCTTAGTAATTTTCGGAGAAAAAGAAAAATCTTTCTCTGGATTTGACTTTGTATTAACAATATTTTATAATGAAAAAATTTGCAAACTTTTACGGTGACTGTAACATTTCATATATATATATATATATATATATATATATGTATGTGTGTGTGTGTGTGTGTAAGAAAATATATGGATATAGATTCGACAGTATGAAGAAAAATATACGGAAAAAACAAACAAAAATCCTAATATGCAATTATGCTGTTTTGATGTTAATATAATGTCAACGTCTATTAGATCGACACGTCCGACGTTGACATTATATTAACATTAAAACAGCATAATTGCATATTAGGACTTTTGTTTGTTTTTTCTGTATATTTTTCTTCATATATATATATATATATATATATATATATATATATATATATATATATCTCTTTCACAAAATTTCTTAGAAAGTCTTGAAATAACGGGGATAACGCTGATACTGGGCAAACAAGTGACCCTCATCTAAACAATAAAACCTAAGCCAATTCCTTGGTATACTGAATTTTATTGGATATTTACCCCCAGCTTGGCGTAAATAGTTTCTCATTTGACCGATGTTCTTCAAGGCTAAACGAAAAAGAACTGTGATATAAATCTTTCTGAAGAAGAATTTTCAGTATTTAATTTGGCAAAGGACAAAGTATCCAGTGTTAGTAACCTCACTTTTCAAATCATGAAGCAGAGTTATCTTTGGTAGTAGATGCCTCTAGGTTTGCCATTGGAGCAGACTTGCAAGAAAAAAAGATGATTAAAATCTAAAATTACTTCTAGAGGACAATAACTCTTCATTACAAACGAAGGAAACATATACTTCACAAGTGAAACATTCGATTTGGTGAGATAATTCTACAGGCAATTTGTGGCATTTTATTCCGAAAACTCTCGTAGAAAACGCTTTGGCAAACTGCACTCAATATCACAACCAGGTAAAAAAGCGAACTGCAGGTTAATAAGTAAAAATTATACCTGGCCCGGAAACAACAAGGAGTTAAGGGATTGGACACACCACCGTGCTCCGTGTCAAAAAAGTCACCATAGTATGACACACTAAATCAGTTCTTACATTTCTCCTGTTCCTGAAACTCGATTTGACCATGTCCATATCGACATCACCGGACCATTACCTCCCTGTCAAAATCTGAAACAGCACTGAAACATATTTGTTGGCCTCATAATATTCCACTAATACTTTTAGGGCTAAGAAAAGTTCTAAAATCTGACTCTGCAGTCGAACTTGTATATGACACACGTTTATTTCTTCCGGGTGAGTTAATAATCAAGCGAAAAGGACCACTCTTGAATCCTGCTGCATTTGTAGATATTTTGAGATTGATGATGTCTCAAGGAAAATCCTCATCTCCTAGACAATAAACCCCACGTAACATATGTACCAGAATCACTGAAAAACTGCAACTTTGTGCAAAACGACAATGCAATCAAACATCACTTACAACGAGCTGACAAAGGTCTTTACATGGAAAGTAAAATATACATAGACATCTCACAATTGTGATTGATAATAGCCAAGAGAATATTTCCATTAACCAACTAAAATCGGCACATTTAGAAAGTATTAGTGATGATTCACTGTAAACCATCAAGCAGATATAACCTAGAACTTCAAAGAGCGGCTTAATATAACATGGACGAAAGGACTATTATCTTACCTAATATAATACAAATTCACTTTCTTGAGATTGTTGTTGAAATATCTCGCTTTAAAGAGGGTACTGTAGATCCTTTTAATCTCAATATCAGCCCTTAAACATAGTAGAAGTAGAAACCCTAAGTAAGCCTCTGAAATATAAAAAAAATCACGTGAACCGTAAAGTAACGCCCTCTTCTGGGTTTTCCTCATTCAAACTGTGAAAAATAAAATTTCCACGCTGAAACTAAAAGGCTTGTGAAGGCTTCAGACTAAAATATACCATGACTGTAAGTCCAACTTGAATATATTCATGAAAAATTCGTTGTTTATGCAATTTACTTTTAAGAAAATAAATTTTATTTTGAAAGATTTCCTTTTGTCGATTTAGCTTAATAAATGTCATCTTGTATTGCAAATCAATTGGTCAGTTATTTTGTGCATGTACTCTTTGTAATCAACATTATTTCATGTACTATAAAATGTTCTACTAAGAAATGGTACATATTTAATTACTGAAGTAGACAATTTACTAAACAATCATTTAATTTTCCAGTGGAATTTCAGATAACCGAATCATATTTTCCGAAGTCTGGTAAAACACTTCCCCATATAGTTAACTTTCCAGAACGGTTTGATTTAGACGTCATTACAAAAAGTTACATCTTAGACTTTCCCAGTAGACGATAATTATATAATTTTTGAGGAGCCTAAGTGCAACGAAATAAGTATTCTTATTGTTGCGCGACGAAAACTTGTCTGCTGTTATATTCTAGCGCGTTGCCATTTCTAACATAGTTATCTTCATCAGTCCTATGACTGGGCGTGGCATTAGGGTCATTATGCAGCAGTGTGTCTTTCTCTCCAAATATCTGGTCTTGATGACGGTAAGATATTCATTCACGCATAGATTCTCTTGAGCATGTAGTAGTTGTAGATCCATATCCTTTAACGATATCCCCAAAATTTAAAGCTCTCCTTGGTCACGTACTCGTGGGCATTGACTCCATCAGGAAAACTATTGATTATAAGTTTCAATTTAGCAAGCCCTTCGTCTCGCGGGGTCGTGTCATCACCGCGCTCGCTGTGAATACCACACTGTAGCCAACTCTATTCCACTGTGCTTTATAGACGCTGATCCTACACTATGGTTCATACACTCTTTAACAAGTTTTATCATTTTTTTAGTTTTTACGGTGTATCAATAGAATTTTAGATTTTTATCGTTTTGGAAATATCAATAATAGCCAATCG
>OZ010577.1:81522785-81575285 GCA_963932145.1 Acanthosepion lycidas | reverse complement strand
TGGCAGAAATCATTTCATTTGAAGACTTTCAGCAACAACGAAAACTGACATTTATAGAAAAAAATAATTATACGTTCGACATTACTTAAAATGTCAAGGAGAAACCTTCCAACAATACTGGGAAGAACAACGACAGATACTAGACTTGAAGAAACGTATTTTTCCGAAAAAATATATTTAATAGAAAGGTTTAAACAATTTGAACCGAAAGCAGCTATGGGTGCTCCGCGAATGAATACAGAATATTACCATTCAGTTTAAAAGGCAACGGCTAATATTACTATTACCACAACCAGTCACCTTTTGATTCTTGTCTCTTTTGTCTTATGATGACGTTTTTTGCTGTGGCCTTTAATATTTCCCTTAGTCAGTCAGTCATTTAAGTGCCATACAGAATACACTCTTTGACGATTGTGACTCTTTCGATTCATTAATGGCTATTAAGAAGGTTCTCCCGCAGTAGGTTGCCGTTTTATTCTGCGATAGACTGGTTACTAAACATGACTATAGTTTGTTCTGTTATTCAACCCGTAGATAGGGGTAGAATAGACGTATTCACACCTATTTAAGGCTATTTTCACTTAAAATAAAATGTAACGAACGCGACTGGAATTTGAACTTCGATCTCCGGTTTTTCATTCTGTGCCATTATCTATGTTCATTTGAAATATGTATCACTCTAGAGGTTGTTGCAATATGGGGCTAACATTCCGTTTATCGGGCACGCTGCAAGTTGGCAGTAGCATAATTTTAGCATTTAAAATGGCGACAATTTATCGTCTGTTTATGAAGGACCGTTTATTTTTCGAACCACGTAGATTTTTTTTAATGGAAAATGACTTATTTCAAATTGTATTTGATGGAATTTTGTTTCTTCAATCTCGAAAGTACAACTTGTCCCCAAATTAACTCACTACAATTTTCGCAAACAATTTCATAGCAAAATTATGCGTTGTTTCTTTTTGTAATTTTGACTTTCTTTTGGACATGACGTGGGAATCATCCATCAAAAGTTGATGATCTTTTAAATGCATTAATACTCTTTATTTAACAATGACATAATCGCGGTCTAACATCTTTGACTATACCCACATCTCAGGGTATACCCTTTATTATTCTAGGGTAATCTGTTTTATATTAATTACAAATAGGTCTGATGTGCATGTGGTATAATAAGTTAAAGGCTCGAAACGGGAAATCGGTGAGCCGAGTTCGAATTCCATTAGTGACTGTTATATTTACTTTCGTAAAAGTACTCTTGATAAAAGCATGAATTCATCTCTCATGTTTGAGTCAAATAGGAGGTTAAACTGGCCGTGTTTTACAACCAGGGTAGAAGGACAACTCCGAATTTAAAAACGTATGCGTTCCTACTGTGTCATATAACTGTAACTCAGCAGAGTTTCAATATAAACCACAGGATCGCTCTGTAGGTGTTGAAGGAACAATAATAGTTCTGAGCAGATGGGCATGGTTAGAAAGAGCAAACATGCTGAAGATGAGAATTCACACAGATTTGCAGTGTGTGTTCAATTCGAATCAGCTTTGATGACGGTGAACGGAGTATAAGTTAAAGCTGGCTAGATTATATACACGGGTATAAAATTGGCATGGCTTGAATATAACCCCCTGTTCCAGAATATAACCGCTCCTTTTCCCCTCTCGATCATGAACTGTCACACGTCCGCAGAAATTTCTTTTACGAATTCTACAACCATGAATATCGTTTCGATTTCTCATTTTACACATTAGCTGACCTAACTTCTGGTTGCCAATTGAATTTTGTCAGCCAATAAATGATTACTGGTGAATGAACTCTGGTCAGTCATTATTAACAGTTTGGTAGGCTAAGCCAATCGCATGCACATTATAGTTAAGATAAACAGTTGTTGATACTAATACTAAAAGCGACATGAAATGAAAAAATAATTTTAGTTTAGACTAGGCTAATACACCAATGTATGGAGTCGAATAACCGCAATTATACATAGGGTTTTGTTCTGAACTAGGTTAAACAATATGTGAATACATGCTTAGAGGGGTAGACTTGGGTTGCTACAATAGTCCAGTAGATAAATATTCACCGTAACACATACACACAATTACCACTTCTATATCTTATTCATGATACCAACTTTAGCTGACCTAACTTCTTTTCAATTGAATTTTATCCGCCAATAAATGATTACTGGTGAATGAGCTCTGGTCAGTCATTATTAAGAGTTTGGTAGGCTAAGCCAATCGCATACACATTATTGTTAAGAAAAACAGTTGTTGATATTATTAGGTTGGTGCAAAAATTATGACGTAATAATGTCGTTTTTTGACGTAATTTTTAACGTCATAAAACGACATTATTACGTCATTATTTTTGCACCAACCTAATAATACTAAAAGCAATCTGGACTGAAAAAAAATGTTTGAAGTTTAGAATAGGCTAATACACCAATGTATGGAGTCGAATACCCGCAATTATACTTGTTTTTTTTTTCTGAACTTGTTTAAACAATACCTGGGTGTATACTTAGGTTGCTATAACAGTTCAGTAATAAAATATTCACCGTAACACACACACACACACACAATTTTCACTTTTATATCTTATTCATTATCCCAACTTATGTCTCGGCGTTGAAACATTTTCAACGAGATCATATCTGTTTTGTCTCTTTAGCACCTGCCTCGGTATCGTCATAAGCCTGAATGGTTTTATTCTCTTTGAGAGTCTCTAATTGATCTTATTTAAATCGTAACAGTTATTGTAGTTACAGGGGAATAACCTCATAATTTAAAGCGGAGGTTCGTGGAAATAGAATCATAGGAATTTGGCCTTCAATCCTTGGCCTGTACGATAAAGATTTAGACTCAATGGGAAAAGGGCAAAGAATAACTCAGTACTGTTTAGTATGAACGATATATCAATCCACATGAACAGTGGAACAAGAATAATCTACCCTCGTAGATTTAACGAAGCGCAGTAATGTTAAAACGTACCGTTTCTCTTTTCATACATCCTCTCACTAATTATATTCATTATCTTTTGATTCCGATAATTCCATTTAATATTAAAAATCGGTTATTTTTTTTTCTGTTCATATTTACTTTTAATGGCATTCCTCACCAGTCCCACCATTGTTATGTAGTATATTATTCACCCCAGATGATAACAAAATAGACTTTGCGTTCAGTATTCAGTGAGGCCGTTAGAGAAGACAGGTGCATTAGCGGGATATCCTCCTAACCTTCAGATGCAGAATCGCGCTGTCACTTGATATTAGTGACAGTTGTTGCCATAAAAATACGCGGTTAACTTAGCTACGCTTAGGATGTGCAAAAGTGAGTAGAACAGGTGAAACATAGATATATATTAGCATCGACTTGAGAAAGGAAAAGTTACATCTTTGTAAGAATAATCCACGTATGGAGAAAGCTCCCAAAGACTAATTTATTAAATCGTAAATTTGATTATTGTGGATTTACTTTCCAGTACTTATTCGTCTGTAAAACGATAACATTACACTGAAACATTTCTGCGTGGCAGTTATAAAAGCTTCTTTTTCGCTTTTCAGATGTCCTTTGCATAATCATGTTTATGGTTTTCGTTCTAAGATTTGACGTTTTCATATAAAGTGGATTATTTTTTTTCTTTCCATATTTCTGTGGTATTTCTCTACTGATTCACTGTGTCTTATTTTATAATCTTCTAAACTGTTTTGGGCAAACTTTTGATATTGGTGAATAATTTATAAGTTTGACATTTGTATAGTCCTAGCTTCCTTGACTTTTAAATATCTTTTCTCCGCGTTATTTTGGGGGTGCAGTTGTTTCTGCATTGTCGGTAAATTCATTGGACTAGGAATGGTCCTGTGTACTTCACTACTGATATCACACATAATTTTCCATTTTTACTTACATTTTTACTATTTAAGCAGATGTTTAATATATTATTTTTATATTTTTTCTAATAATCCGTTTATTAAAGTGTACTTTTCGAGCACTCCAATGTATTTGCGGCTATACGTGATAGTTGAAGATTTCATTGTTTTCATTTTAGCATTTAGTTCACGGTAACAATAAGGCTTACGGCTATATCACACTGAAACAGCGGTTCCCGTACCATCACAGAAGTTAAGCAACATCGAACCTGGTTTGTACCTAGATGAGTGATCGCTTGGGAATAACAGGTGCTGTAAGTTTGGATATACAGGTGGTGTAATAGATAATGGTAAAGTTTCGATTCAAATTGGGTTAGTTACATTCAATTATGTGCAAATGTACTTGGGGAAATATAGGCATGTCAATCTAGTTATGGGTTTAGTAATACTTGTATCACTAAATCACTGTTATCTAAAAAAAAAAAAAATTCTTACAGTCTAAATCTATTTTTTGTGGCTTTAATTCACCTGCATAGGGTTGATAAGCCCCAGAATATGAATCAATCAATTAAAAATAAATAAATAATTAAATAAATGTTTGTCATCTGTAGAATTTATATTTTCCCCAATAATTTCAGTTTTTAATTTTTTCGCTTTTCTACGTTGGGGTGGGGGTAGCGGAGAAGAGAGGGAGCGAGAACTGAACCTGCTTTCCAATTATGTTTAAACCATTCAGGACGCTCAACTTCACCATTCACTCTTTTAAGTAAGTTCAGTTATTAATCTTTATTCATTTTATAATCTATCTCATGTTAACCCAGTAACGTCCACTGTACAATCCGATATTATTAATATTAGGTTGACGCAATAATGTCGTTTCTTGACGTATTTTTTAACGTCAAAAAACGACATTTATTTATTTATCTATTTTATTTGAATTCTCTCTTCTCCTGGATTTTGCAACCTCAGAGGTGAGATCATTTGTTTATATAGTGGAATTAAATTAATTTCTAAAATAACTACTGAACCACTGTCTACATTTAAGAGAATCAATTTGTGTCCTTGCTTTGAGATACTACTACTAACAATTGATGATACGCGTTAAGACATTTTCACTTTGTCCCGCGTCACTGATTTTGCTGTTTACTACTGTTTAAACTGTTTCGCCATGATTTGTCGAATATATTTATTGCATATCATAATTACATATACTCCCAATTGTATTTTCACTTACCTCAACACAGTGATATTAAATCCGCTCTTGTTTTCGCCGCTTCAAGTCATTGTTCATGCTTTTCTTAATGTTTGCTACTGTTATTAGGTTGGTGCAAAAATAATGACGTAATAATGTCGTTTTTTGACGTCAAAAATACATAAAAAACGACATTATTACGTCATTATTTTTGCACCAACCTAATATTTTCAATTGGACTTTAGTTGATCTCCGTTTTCCTTCATTGACTCGTCGTTTTATTGTCGTTTCCTTCAGCCATTATTCTTTATTTACATAGATATGTGTATCAACTTCATACATTTATAGCCAACGGCCTTATTAAATTGCTTATTCTTATTCTTATCATCAAGTAAAGAAAGCAGAAAACAGTTTATAAATAGACTTTTACTATTATTCTTATTATTGTTAATGTTGTCAATGATGCTGGCTCTATTTTATCGCAGAAACACTCAGGAATACTTACAGATATTCATTCTTACAAACCTATGAACTCAAATGCTCACAAAAGCAACGCAGACACGACGGTGCGTGTTTCGGTGTAATCACATTTCCCAATCGTGTTGCGTGAAATCAATATGCAATAGAAGTCTCTTTGGAAGAACATGTGCCTGCGGGCGATGACTCTCGGTGGAAGAACGCAATGTCTTGAGCAATTGAGTCACCGCCTGTGTTGTGTAGGTTTATCGTTTAAACCACGAGGGGATATTTTGGAATCTTTCATAGCAGGAAACTAGAATAGGAAGAGATAAGAAATATATAAGAAAATCATTTCATCTTTCTTCAGATTATCACAACGCATTGATATATGACAGCAAAAATATATTGAGAATAATACCTTATGAATAAGTCGGTGATTGTTATTTTACTGAATACAAGTATAATATATATATATATATATATATATATATATATATATATATATATATAAGAACATCTATTTATCTCTCTCTCCTCCTCCTCCTCTCTCTCTCTCTCTATATATATATATATATATCTGTGTGTGTGTATGTGTGTGTGTGTTGGACGCTCCCGTCGTATTCGACGTAGTAAGTTATGCGGCTTAGTTCCAAGGAAACGACATCCCATATTCTAGCACATACGATTTGATTATAGTGGTGAAGGATGCGTGCAGAACCAACCACGCTATTTGAAGGGCCGAATACAGAGATCTGGCTTATTACGTTCCAAAAGGTCCCCAAACGATCTCTCTCAGGTTTTGAACTCAGAGTTGACCTTGTCCTAGACCAGTGGCCATCCAAGGCTATAAAACCTGCTATTAACTCATAGCTGGAGGATAAATACCATTCCCAAGGATATTAGCACCTAAGTGAATGCAATTGATTCGACTGAAATTCGAACACGGCTCTCCGATTCCTAATTCCGTTCCATCATCTATCTATCTATCTATATATATATATATATATATATATATATATATATATATATATATATATATATATATATATATATATATATATATATATATATATATATATATGTTTATGCGTGTGTATGTGTGTAAATATATATATGACTTATATTATGACAAGTGACTAATCTGTTTAGCTGACTCAAGAGTTTCAAATCAAAACTCTCGTTAGGGCGATATGCATGATAAATCTATTAAACATATAATTAGATCTCATATTTATACTGATTTTGAACCAACGAAAGCTAATTCTCACGTTTAAATTTGAAACTTGAAGTTCCGAACATAGAAGAGTCTTGTCTATATTTCTGAGTTGAGGTATTATTTTAACATTATTCGGACTGTGTCCTCATCTTTGTCGCCATATTTATCCTTAAGGACACATGGCACAGTGGGTATAGGCGTTGGTTAGATCCAGTGACAGACCCAAAGAGTGTGCGTTCAATACCCGGTTAAGGCAGTGGAGAACTTTCAGAGGGAAAATTAGCCGGAGATAACTAATAACTGACATCCATCAAACATGGCACGTGGAACTAGAACAGTCTACCCCAGTGATCGAAATAAAGGGTTCAGTTCGAAATTCCAACCACCTGAAGAAGGCCGGAGCGTACAACGGTCGAAACGTTATGATAAATATGTCGACAAAGATGAGGACAATAGTCCGAATAATGTAAATACAATAGAAGAGTTTTGTTTACAATAGAAGAGTTTTTGTTGTATATATATATATATATATATATATATATATATATATATATATATATATATATATATATATATATATATATATATATATATATATATATATATATATATAGTCTTACGGTGTGCTATATTTTTGGAATATAGTGCTCAATATCAGAGATGGAGTGTATGTGGCCTGACGATTACATATAGCATGAAATAGACTGTCGCATCTCTCTCTTATCTCTCTCTCTCTCTCTCTCTCTCTCTCTCTCTATATATATATATATATATATATATATATATATATATATATGTATATAGCCAGTTAGATAAGGGCTACAGGGATGTAGCATGCCCATCACTAAGATACAAAGACAAGCTGAAAGACAAATTCTTGTCCGCTGCCGATATACCTCATAACACCCTCATGCAGTTAGCTTTGTAGCGGTTATTATTGAGATCAACGTGTTTTTGTGGAATCTGTCAGTTTTCAATCTGCTAGTCCGAATCAAGAAGCCAGAGCAAGATCTAAATGGTCAGCCATGCTAACAGTTACTTCATCCCACAATCCCCACTCTTGCTCCATATGCGGCCTCCTTTGCAAACCCTTAGCAGGTCTTAAGATTATTGCACAAAAGTGATACCTGAACCAATTGGTTAGTTGTCAGATCCGCATACGCTGAGACCGACGAGAAAGTCAATTATATATATATATATATATATATATATATATATATATAACGGACGTCTAGCCACACTGATGAAATAGTCTGTCTATGGATGACAATATATATGCTCCTGAAAGTTTATTTCGCTTGAGCTCTCTGGGGAAGGAAATGTGAGTTTGTATACATCGACTATTACGGCTGAAAATGCCTAACTCTTTGGTAAAGCGAATCGAGTCCTCTCAGTCACTGTGTGTTTATCTGAAAATAAATACGCTTAAAATTCCCCTCTTTCTCTGCTGTGCGCCAACGACTTAGGGATAAAATCTCTGACTGACGCCAATTCAATCGGGTTTCGATCCTATCTAGAGACAACCTGACGTCTGGTAACACTGATGAGCTGTGATACAGCGAAACAGTCTGCCTGTGGATGAATATATATATATATATATATATATATATATATATATATAGAAACATTTCGTAATCGTCAATCCACGTATAAGGAGGTTTCAGCAATAGACTGCTGATTTTCATGTTTTCGTTATTTTTATATGTTGTTTTAAACTTTGATTAAAATTAACGAAAATGAAAAAAATAGGCACATAACTGTTGAAAACTCTAGACGAGTGAGTCGAAAGTTTGCACAAAATTTACTGGATTCGACGTGCTGAATATAATATCAAGTGACAAATTTTATATTTGTATTAATCCTATTAATGCTCTGTCCCTGATATCCAGGACTTTACAAAGCAAAGAGTACTTGTTTTAACTATCCTTTCTTTCATACTGCAATTGACCGAGAGCATTTATGACTTTACAATATCTTTGTTATCGTTACAGACACACGCGCACACACACACATTTTATCTATGCATATATATATATATATATATATATATATATATATATATATATATATATATATATTATATATATATATATATATATATATATATATATATATATATATATATGCCTTTACAATTGGTATTACGATGCCTTTAGTAAATGACCATTTTACTAACGGTATCATAATTTCAATTGTAAAGAAAAAATTGGGTCTGTTTATTGAGAATAAACGCAGAGCGCTGTTTTGTGAGTCAGTTTTAACATATTTCAAATTCTATATTGTGTTAATAGGACTCACCTTGAGTATACCAACGGACCACTACCTACGTACTTATATATATATATATATATTGTCAAATATGTATTTGATTGTAAATTACTCGATTACTTACTTTTCGGCAAATATCAAAGAAATATTTACATTAAATTGTTGTAACCCGGATATAAGAGAGTTGTAGGGACCCGAGAATAGGTATCTTATATCCGGGTTTCTCTTATATCAGGGTTTGGCTATTTTATATACAGTGTAACCCGGATATAAGAGAGTTGGCGAGACCGGAGAAGAAGTCTCTTATATCCGTGTTTGGTCTATTTTGTTTAGGTAAGTATGGCTCTAATTTGGGACCAGAGAAAATCTCACTTATATCCGAGTTTCTCTTATATCCGGGTCTCTTATATCCGGGTTACACTGTCTGTCTCACATATTAAAAAGTAAACTATGTAATTATTACTAAGCCTTTTAAATATTTAAAATTTGAATTATATAGTTAGTCTTCGTTCGCTCATTAAGAATATACAGATGCGACCTTATAATAAGTTCAATAGATTAATCAAATATCTGGCCCTGATGTCCGTTTAGATGTGAAACTCTTGAATCGCATGACCAGATAAATCATTTGAACATGATAATTTATGGAATATATAATGAATGCAATATATACATCGAATGGAGCGTTTTTCTAACCTGAAAAATTACGTAAAATTATCGTAATTTTCATTCTTTCAGTTGTAATTATTATATATGCAGAGAATAAATCATGATTGTAGTTATTCATTAAACAATAATTACCTGAAAGTCATGATTATTAACATCTAGTATTGTTCGAAATGTGGTTCTAAATTTAAATTCTGAGATTAATATGGACATGCACTAAACTTGCATGCAGTATATAAGTAACAAGGAATTTTCATGGAAAAAATAAGATGCTTCATAATCAGTAATTTCTAGGACCCATGATAAGGAGAGAAGCATTGCAAAATTTAACAATGAAGGCAACGGGGTTCAAATGGAAGCAAAGTCTTGTAAATAACAAACATTGTTAACAGATACAAAGCATAAGATTTTATAGAAAGACATGATCGTCCACGTCTTGAATGTTAAGAGAACATAAAAGAATAATCTAGATCAATTCATGAATCGCTGAAGTTAGACTTTTCATGGGGCAATAAGATAACAGCTTCTAACAGTCGTTGTAAATGTTATACGTACAATAACTTTTTTTTTCAGTATTTTTTTAAAATAAGAGGCACGGTGGAGTAATGGCTAGTGGTAATGCAATGAGTTATCGGAGAACCGAATTCGAGTCGATTACATTAACACGTGCTAATACCACTAGGAAAGCTATGCATCCTCTTCGTCTCCCACCAGCTATAGGTAAATAGCAGAACAGACCGGGTTCTATAGCTTTGAATGGCAACTAGGTGTCGCATATTCTACCGATTGTTATAACGCTTCCTAGATATTTCACGTTTTGTACTTCATTTTGCTCTCTCAAATTTGTGATTCTCATGTTGGCCTCTTTTTGCTGACATTTATATATTCTGTCTTTTTACAATCGATATGTAATACTTTCTTCCTGTTTTCGTTTGCTAACTTCTGTAGAATTTACTCGACTTTCTATTCTGCGTCTGGTAAGAATCCTCTTGGTAAGAACTCTTATTATATCAAATTCTCACTACTTCTTATGTACTCTTAAAAAATATTCTGTAACCTGAAAAATTAATGAAATTCTTTGCCCTGGATAGGGTACTGTGTATGAATGTGAAAAACACATGATATTACCTTTCTCAAAGTCTCAAGAAGAGTTGCTGGTTTGTTCTTTTTTTTCTTTCATTTACAAAATTCTTTCACTCGGTACGATTTTCAATTTAGTTTCCTGCATTCTCTCAGTGTTTTAGTTTACAACTGAAATCTCCTTTTTAACTTATACAATTTGTTTTCCCTTTGAAGTCATTCATTCTGAAACAGCTTTTCGGAGATGATTTTTCATACTATGGATTCTCTCTCTCTCTCTCTCTCTGCGTTTTCTGATTAGCTTTTCAGGAAGTAAATTTAATTTTTATTCGTTTGGCATCTGCTTTGATTTCTCTGTAGAGTTCTATCAGAATTTTCTTTTTAAATTCCAGTTTTTTCTGTTTTCACAAGACCACTTTGTGGCACATTTATACTGACCGTAATATTTCGGAAATCATAATTTCCAAAATTATAATTCTCTTCGTTACCTTTTATTTCGTATATCAATTTATAGTCAAATAAAAGATATTTTTTTATGAATTACAGCCACGATCCTTACAGACATAGATAAATATATCTATTCACAAATTAATTTAATTTGTCATGCGTTTTTGGGTATGAGATTGCTGTACTTTCCTCTGATCTTTAACGAGATTTTAAATTAAGACATTTTCAGCTTTTCTTCTCTTAGTGCACCTGTTACCTAATTTATTTTATCATACACATTTTAAGATTATGAGGATGTTAACTAAGGTGAAATTTGTTTGGTACAAATCCATTGCATTGTGAATGAAATAAACTAAAAAACAAATACATTGTATCATATGAGCTTCCGAACTTTTTATTTATTGGTGTGAAATTTACCAAATAACGTCAGTTACGCGCTTGGTTTGTTTGGTTTGGTTTACGGCATTCAATCATCAATGACAATTTTTATTGCTGGTAATATTTTCTTTTTTTTTTAAAAAAAAAATATATCTGGTAATATTTTTTTCAAATTGTATCGCTGGTAATATTTAAAAAAAATGTATTGCTGGTATTAATTATTTTACAAATTATTCCATGTATTAAAACCTATTTTTACACTTTCATAGTGTTTTGACCCCGGTTTGGTGGGGTTAACTCTATGCCTATAGCTGAGACAAGGTGCTATCACCTCGGGTCAGGGCTGACCTGGGAAAACCAGCAATTAAGAAGTGTTTCCACGGTCCTTAAAACCTCCTGATCAGAGAGGCCTTGCTGTCGGACGTAGTCTATAGTCTTACCCAGGACGCGGATGTAGTTTATCGCCATAGCCAGTATGGCGTGCCATGCTGGAAACACATTTAGAGGATTATGTATCTTTCGATATATGACTGACGAGGCAGGTTTTTCCCGCAGTAGGTTTTTCATTACTTTTTGCGGCAGACCAGTTGCCTTCTAAGGCTATAGAACCCAGTCTGCCCTGCTATTTAATATAGCTGGGGGTGGAGACAAAGGGGATTCATACCGTTCCCAAGAGTATTAGCACGATAGTGAATGTAATGGATTCGACTGGAATTCTACACGGCTCCCCGATTCCTCAATCCGATCAGCTATCTATTAATCCACTATGCCTCCAAATAACGTAGCGGACTGAATTCGAACATGGATTCTTCAAATGATCTTGTCTTAACCCATCTATAAAAAATGATATTTGACATTAATATTTTTGTACTTCGTCTTCTTGTTCAACTTCTATATGCTGTGTTTCCTGAGGACTTTTCGATCATACCCACCGACATTTTCCTGACTTTTGTAGCACTTAGTAAATTTTGTCTTTTGTTATCTCTCCTAAACCCTTTCCCCGGCAACCATTTAGACCAGCACGTTAGTTAGGTTAAGCGCTTCTTTCCTCTGACCCTCTGCCTCTAATACGACCCGAGAGTGTCGGATTCTCATAAACATCTTTCTTCCTTATGTGCTCCAGAGATTTTAACCCTATCGTTCTGGTGCTATGTATAAATGTGTTTTTGTGTCCATTTTCTCTAAAACATCGTCGTTGCTCACCTGTTCAATCCATGGTATTCTCAGCAGGCTTCTGCAGAATCACATATCTGTTGCTTCAAGTCTCCTGTTTATCTGTGAGGAGACTGTCCCGCATTAACTTACATTTCTTGTTTATTCATGATTTTCTTATCTTTCGCTATCTCAATACCCTTTAATAATGATTATTTTATTTTATCGGTAATATATACGAAAGATAATAAGAGATATATGTGTTTACATATCCTTTTAAAATACACATTTATGACTTAACAATTTATACTGATTTTTGTTAAAGTTTGCAACTATGACAGGACTCTAAAACTGTTATGGGTTATAGTTATAAAGAAATAATTATTACCAGAATTTTATAAACCTATAAGTAATATAGAGATTTTAGAAACCTATAGTTATTACCCTACTTTTATTTATATAAATCTTTTATAAGTGAAAACAGATATTCTAATGCTTATTAGTTGCTTGCTGAACAATCTCCTCAATGAGGAAGAAGAAACTTGAAGCAACAAAAATGGAGTTCAACAGAATCGTGTTAAGGGTACTAGGGACCGAACATTGGAGCAACGACAATGTTTTAAAGACAATGGAAATAAAAAAGGGAATCTTATACTTAACATCAGGAAGACTCAGTTGAGATTTCTGGGCCACGAAATGAGGAATTAGGGCTTGCTAAATCTGATATTCACAGGACAAACTCGGGGAAAGAAGTTAGAAGAAATCATCGGATCACATACTTGATGGGCTTCTATAAATAGATGGCTGAACAGGGTTTATGGGAAATATCAAAAATATATTTATTAAGAGCTGTATGTAACAGAAAATTGTGGAGGACCATGACCGTCTACGTCCAAAGAGGACACGGCACATGAAGTAGAATTAGTTCGTTAAACAAATGCCAATCCTCGGCCAATGAACATTATCAAAGACAAAAGAACATTTAAAATAAGTGTATATGATACTCGGACTATTTACCAACACTTGGCATTTGTCCAACAGTTCAGTTGAATAAAATGCCGAAATACACATAGTTAAGTTGAAGATATAAAGTGTAGCATATGGCTGTAAGTAAAGTACAGAAAAAAAACCCAACCAAACAACTAAATTTAAACCTATGTGAAGGTTTACTATTTCCTTTCAAAAACAAACGGACCTGTAGGTATAAAATCTGCAGTGCTCACGATGCGCAACTCTCAACAAGATTACAATACACTAGAGGACAGAGTCTAACGACTGTATTCCATTATCCCGATTGCGACGTCTTCCATATCCCCAGACGAAAAGCGTTTCAGGAAGTGAGCTTTTAATGTTCTTCGCGAAAATAAATAACTTTTTGAAGTTTTTGGCTCCTTTTCAAGATGTGGATTAGCGAAACCAGTTGCTTGCATTTGCTGCTTTAAAATTACATTGAAAGTGTTTGGTTTTAAAATAGATATAAAAATGTTGAAGCGGAATAAATACAACATGGAAGACTATCGATACTCGATAACCGAGATATATTCTTCAGGATTGTCTTTTTTTTTTTTTACACTTGTCTCTCTCTCTGTGTGCGTGTGTGTGCGTGTGTATGTGTGTGCCTTTAGTTGTGGGTGTAATATATGGAATATGAGATTGTCTGAATATCTCTTGTATAAATGCTTAGAAATAAGATATTTTATTTTTTATACGAAAATGCACCCAATACAGGATACGGAAGTCAGACAAGTAAGGCGCTCTTAAAATTGTTACGGTGAATGATTGATTCATTTTGTACGACTTATCAACACTTTGTAGGTTATTTGAAGCAAGAAAATATTTTTACATTGTAAGAATTTTTTTACTAAGTCTACTTATTAACTCATCCATGGGGGAGGTGGATTTATAGCTTTCCCGAGGGTATTTGTGCGTAAGTCGTTATAAAGAATATATCGAAACCAACGGGAATTGGAGCTCGACTCTACGATTAATAATTCTGAGTCATAATCCATTATACCACCGGCACATTCTAACTTACAGTACATGATATATCTAAACGGTCACCTATCTAGGTAGTGAACAAGCTTGATGATGGTTAACTCCGGTTTCGACGTGATGTGAACGTAAGCCTATGATGAATGATGGATTATATGAGTTAAATAGTTGTTTAGAATTGAAGGATAGGGGATAGACAACGAATGACCCTTGACATGAAAAGAGTAAGATTGTTTTGTCTAGGAAAACACCCATCCGTGTGTCTGTTCCAAAAGGTTATAGTTAATGACGAGGGAGCTCTCTGAGAGGTATGTTCTCCTTACTTTTGGAATATGGAGGTAATGAGGATGAGTTGACTCCATGTAAGTAGCATGGCATTTCCTAGTAGTTAAGGTCTGAAGTGTTGGAACTAAAGGTTGGAGCTTGTTTGAAGATTCGTCATGGAATTAGGGATAAGCGGTAGTCTTGCGACGTTGCGTATGTTGGAAAGAGGCTGCAGAATAACTCTTCTCTGACAAAGCTGCGTAAAAGATTTTGAATTCTATCAAGATTATGTCTGCGTATATGTGCGTACGTGTAGAGCGTCGTCCGAAAGTCTTGTCACAACTGCATAATATAACAAAGATCTGTAGGGTATTATTATTAGGGAGTGATTTTCATATGAATTATATCATAATACCCATCAGTTGAAGGTCACCGTTCAGAGTAACTCTACAACAATGAACAAAGCACAGTGCCGCCTCATTTTCTGTCACGAAAATGATGGGGTTCATACAGTCCTTTTCGATGTGTGACATCGTCAATGAAAGTGAATAAACTGTTTCCAATACATGTGTTTTGTATTACTGTATTACTTTTTCTATTGTTCTTCTTATTTTTAGTAGGTGTCTACAAGACTTTATGACTAGCCTGTAGAATATTTATTAGTTGTTATTACTAATCTATCATCGTTTTTTTTCACTTTATTTTATTTTTTTTTTTTACTTTCTCTCTTTTCTTTCCGTTGTAGCGAATTTTGACATCCAGTTATTCAGGCATTTACTGTCCTCGTTAACTCTTGAGCGTTCTAGTATTATTTTCTTGAGTTAGGAAAATTATATTTCACATTTTATACAAAAAAAAAATGTGTTTTAATACTTAAATGATAAGGTAAATATTTATATATGTCTTCGCATGGCCATTATTTCGTTTTCTTATCTGATTTGGTAGCATCTTAAATATTAGGCTATTATATGCTATATTTAATAATGAACCTCTTCGAATCACAGTTTGAACATCCTTGAGATGGCAAACTGACACTCAGTGTTTAGTGATAATTTCAACGCCCGCTTTGTAAATGTCAGTCTATCTATCTATCTATCACACAAACACACATAGACATACACACACACACTTTACAGAAAATTAACGGATTTTAAATCAGGTAATATATGGCGAAAATAAAGAAACATAAACAAAAGTATAAATATTTCTATTCATTTTTCGTTTCTGATCTATAAATATTGGTAATGTTATTTGAAATATATATTCGCAAAGGACAAATGAGATATTGACTCATGTGTTTCAAAGGCCCAGGTAGAACATATTTAGAAATTTTCCTTTAAAACATGAAAGAACCATCGGCTTTTAAGAGATAGATTCTCAAAAATCCTTGAGAAACGTACAATATACCATCAAGTATGGTAAGGCACGTCGAACTCACTTTCTTGTTTGATAGCTAGTCTTTTAAAAGGAAAAATTTGAAATATAAGACCAAGCGTAATGGGTAATTTCAGGAGGAAAAAAAGAAGGCGAAGGAACAAATCCTACAAAAATCAGAATCGGCGGCATGATATGGGATCTTACCCATAATAATAAAAATTGGACTATTCCATCCTTAATAAATACTGAGCCTTAGGAGTAGGCAAGAAGTTCATCGCTCAACTCTTGAGCGACGGTTCAATTCAACTCTCTGCTTTCGGACGGGAGGAACCCGAAGAAGGCTACGCCGAAGGGCGGAGTCTCCTTCGGGGAGGTAGACCGGCCCTGAACCCGGTTATACGGGTTCAATGGGTATATTTTTGGCTGAGCCCACGGGCTCGGTGAGCCCACGTTAAACCGGCCTTGTGCCACATGACGCCCACGTGGGGGGTGACTAAATATAGTCCCTCGCTCAACTTTTGAACAACTGCACGGTTGTACTCTCATCCTACGGACGGGAGGAACCCGAAGAAGGCTACGCCGAAGGGCGGAGTCTCCTTCGGGGAGGTAGACCGGCCCTGAACCCGTTTATGCGTGTTCAATGGACTATTTTTTGGCCACGGGCTCGGAATACCCACGTTAAAAAGGCCTTGTGCCACATGACGCCCTCGTGGGGGTGTGACGGAATATCGTCCGTCGCTCAACTATTGAGCGACGGTTCAATTCAACTCTCTGCTTTCGGACGGGAGGAACCCGAAGAAGGCTACGTCGAAGGGCGGAATCTCCTTCGCGGAGGTAGACCGGTCCTGAACCCGTTTATACGGGTTCAATGGGTATATTTTTGGCTGAGACCACGGGGTCGGAGTGGCCACGTTAAACCGACCTTGTGCCACATGCCGCCCACGTGGGGGGATTGACTAAATATAGTCCGTCGTTCAACTCTTGACCGACTGATCGGTTGAACTATCTCCTTCAAGGGTGGATTCTCTTTCGGGGAAGTAAACTGACCCTGAACCCATTTATACAAGTTCAATGGGCATATTTTTGGGCCGAACCCACGGGCTCGGAGATACCACATTAAATATCCGACTTTGTGCCACATGATGCCCCAGTGGGGGGTGACTGAATATCGTCAGTCGCTCAAGTACCATATTTGTAAGTCTTATATTTATTTAATATAATTATGAGTGCATTCATTGCTGGAGAAATATTGAAAAAAATCACAATAAAAGATTACGATATGCTATTTATCAGTCTATCTATCTATCTATCTATCTATCTATCTATCTATATATATATATATATATATATATATATATATATATATCTAATACTTTTATTAGTTCATTTTTCTCACCTTTTCTTTTCCTCATATTTATCAATATGAAAAGTCATGATAAATATTGATTAATTTGTCGCTATATTGTTCACAATGGCTATATAATGATTTTCTATCTATCTATCAGCAAACTAATTTAGACATATTGGCAAAATCAATAAACTGGTAAATTTAGGCGCTAGGACTTCGCAAATCATAGCAGGCGGCACCGTCTTGGATCCATTAATCAAAACTCGAGCGAGTTTTACGATCTTTGATTCTAAACTGGAAGCCATTAACTGGTCAAATGAAATATTAGATTCTGATAAAGTAAAGAAGGCGAGATTACTCTAACTGACGTCATCTGTGAACTCATTAACGGGAGCTGAGACGCTTGGTCAGTAGTGTTAGCGAGTGCAACATAGCGTTGAGTCAAATGTATTCGTCGAAATACTGAATTTAAATAGTATCTGCTTACTTCTGTCTGCCCCAGTCTGAACACTAATTCTTCATTCATTGTTTTGCTAATAACATGTCTAGTTTGATCCATTTGTCGCGAACGCGTAAACTTCAAAATATGCTTTCATCCAAACACATCATCGGAGATTTATTTTCATGCCGTCTAATTTAAACAAGAAAATCTGTGTTGTATTGCGGTACAATATAAATCATCCTATATGACAACGAATTTTGCGCAGTCTCTTCAAAAATAAAAATAAAACTTGAGACATCAAAGACGTGCTTCGGCAAAAGAAGGCTGAGAAGACCATGGAGAGTACATGTGAATAAAAATAAGTGCTAGGCATTTTTTTCTCTTCAGAATCTATCTTACATATCTATAAGTCTACCCTTTGCCCATGATTATAATATTGTTGTCATATAAGGTCTGCACCTCCCGATATGCATCTACAGATCCTTCATAAAATCCAAAGAAGCAGCAGCAATATTTTTGATCTTAATCTGACGTCTCAACTTCAGTCACTTTCTCGCCATTGTACTGTTGCTTTCCCTGTGTCTCTTCTATAAATACATTCATCGTAACTGTTCTTACCTATGGTACTTGGAATTTGTTAATTTAAGCGCAATGCTAGACTAGCGACGTAGTTTTCCCAATTTAAAGCTGAACCGATTAAATGCAACGGTAAATTCTATTCTAATAGTTCAGTTTCTCGGACTTCTTGCTTGTAGAAATCTCTCCCGGTTCCACGCTTTCTAGTCAACTTTTCTTCAAAAATTTAAATGCAGTATCAATCGCTATCTACTGTCTTCCTGATTACTGTTCTTTTGTTCTTGCTCCTTAGCAATCTTTCTATTTTCTAATTCTTCAATACCTAGTAAACCCTTGCGTCTCATTGGTTTTACTACCTTGACTGATAAAAACATGGAAGAAAATGGACACTTGTAATACTCCTGGATATGTTAAAATTAGGAGGGACATGGATAAATAAAAATTAACCTACCTAAGAAGATTGTGTAAATAGCCTGGGAGGATAGTAACGATAAAAACCTTGTTTAAAACAACAAATGATAGGAAGTTGTGGAGGGCTATGATCGCACATGCCTTGAAGAAGCACATCAAATAAAGAATAAATCCCATTCAGGATGTAGACGATTGTGAAGCCACCATTGATTTCTATTCTTTATTATCTGTGAATTGATTTGACGGCTTAAGATAGATACTAGATAATAGAATGATTTCTCATTGGCTTCTCACAGGGTTTGAATTTGGAGTGTTTTTTTCCCATAAGAATGTCTGACAACGAAGAATAAACTCCCATGTCTAAATTGCTATTTCACCCATAGCTGGGAAGTAGAGACATGTATTCATGCACTTCATAAGAACATCTGAGCGATAGCGAACACATCAGTACGCAACGGAACATTAACCCATCTTGCCGATTCGAGTTCCCGTGCCAATAACTGCAACGCTATTCGCACATTATCGAGTTCACGTCTAGCAATTGATTGATTGATTTCTTTTTTATGGCGTATCAAACATTTTCTGGATATGTAAAAACAGAAAATATTTTTAGACTGCAAGAATGTTTTGGATATAATAATGATTTAATGATACAAGTTCTACCAATTATATCTGTTGGTAAGAATAGGTGGCTCCATAATTTTCCAAGGTTAATAACGAACCCGATTTGAATTGGAACACGGCTCTCCGATTAAGAAATCAGAGCCATTATCCATAACACCACTCATATACCCAAGCTTACAGCACCTGGTATTCCCAAGAGTTCATCCATCTAGGTGATGACCAGTCTCGACGTTGCTTACCTTCGGTGATCTTAAGAGAATCAGTGTTTCAACTTCATATTGTCTTAAGCCTCACGTCTAGTAAAATCGGAACTGTTTTACGACATCTCTCTCTTTATTTCTCTCTCTTTATACACACACACACACACACATATATATATATATATATATATATATATATATATATATATATATATATATATATATATATATATATATGAATCCATTACGTTTCTTCTTTTATTTGAACTTTTCTTTCAGAACCTGAGTGATAACAGCTCTCCACAACTTTCCATTCGTTTTAGCACTAAGCAATGCCTTCTCATTTAATATCCTTCAAAGCATTTGTTCTGCAATTCATTTTCCTAAACACCTTGGTAGATTAACCTATGTCTTTTTTGCTTTCAATATATCATGTGAGTTTTAAATTTTACAAGCTTATATTCTTAATTCTGTGTTCTAGAAGACATTTCTAGAATGTATAGAATCTTGAGCATACGTTGTTTCTAACTCATTTTTTGCTTATGGTTTCATTACCAAAAAAACAAAATGTCCATTTAGCATAAAAATATGGCTGAATGACCGGGTTGGTATTTTTGCTGTTTTCTATGTAATATTTTCTAAATTAGAAAGTTTGAAAAAAGAGAAAAGATAAATAACGTTAGATAAGAATGTTCCATTGTCTAATCTGTGCTCTTTATTTACCCGTTGTGGAATATTGTAATTTTTTAAACTAGAAAGGGTTACTGAATGAGGAATAACCAAGACGGAGGTTGAAAATGAAATGGCAATCTTTATAACGTCAACGAAATACAATACTCGCTAGCGGCCTAAAATAGGTAAACCACTGCTAGTGGTGCACTACTTAGCATAATCCCCCACCTCCAATTTACAACAATGTCCAATCTATTTATGAGGATTGGTACATACCCATTAGTGATCATATGTACGGTATATAACAACTATGTGAATGTTAAGCTTTAAAGATAACCGATAGATGGGAATTTAAGTAAAGACTGGTAGAAACAATGCTTCATCGAAAAAAATTCGATAATATCGGACAATAACAGTTATGCAAACACTAGGGTTGTGGCGTGGGGAGAAATGGCATGGATGATTTGGAATTGAATGAAGTTTGCTGGCTTGGTTTTTGTAGCCTGTTTGGTTAAACTTTATCCAAACTGCCGAAATCTTCAGGTTTTCTTATTGGAGTTTTATTTAATTTAAAAAAAATTATTATTATTATTATTATTTTTATTTTCTTTGCTTTCTGGCGTTTACACATTTCTTTCCGGGTCCCACCCAGGGACCTAAGGTTAGAAATGGCATCATGACCCTTTTCACTGACAAAAAAAAAAAAAAAAAAATTACATAGATAGAGCCCTTCGTAAAGTGTGGGCTGTACTTGTCAGAACAATTTTTTGTATCTCCTTGAGGCATGGGCTTCCAGGAATCCCTGCAATTAGTCTACTGCAATCTTTTCCAACCAGTCCTAGGGCTCCAACTACAACAGGGATTGTTGATGTTCCCATATGCCACATTTTCGAGACCTCTATTTCAAGGTCCTTGTATTTTGACAGCTTTTTGAATATCTTCAAAGATACATTGCAGTCAGCAGGGACTGCCATATCAATAAGGAGGCACCGTTTTTGTTTGTGGTCTTTAATAACAATATCTGGTCGGTTGGCCTTGATTGTTCTGTCAGTGTGAATTGTGTAGTCCCATAGAATTGTAACAGGTCCTATCTCCGTAACTGGGTCTGGGTGGTGTTGGTACCAGTCTCTTTCAGTTTCCTTCCCGTAGAAGTTGCAGATTTTCCAGTGCAGATATTGGCCCACTCTGTCATGTCGGGTGCCAACATCGTGCAACCTGATACAAGGTGATCAATCGTTTCTGGATATTTATCACAGAATCTGCATTTTGGGCTGACACAATATTTTAGTATATGTGCTTGATAATTCCTAGTTAGCAAGCATTGGTCCTGCGCAGCAAGGATAAAACCTTCAGTTTCCGCTTTCAACCCTGCACTGCGTAGCCACTGATGGGTAAGGGTTTTGTCTAGATCAGCTTGGTTGATACGGGCAGAGTATTGGCCATGAAGCGGTTTATCTTGCCATCGCTTCTGTATCTGGTCGGTTGCATTCGTCTTTGCTGTCTTTTTCAAGTATTTTGCAGTTTCAGCCGGTGTATTGTGCTGTAGTTGCATCTCTACGCCCATTTGAAGCTCCAGTTTGAATTTGTTGGCTTCTTTCATTACGGAGTAAAGACGCTTACTACTTTCATGTTCCTTGACGCATACCATCATCCAGTCTTCTGTAGTTTCCAAATATTTTTGGAGGCCAATTGTTGTAGTTTTGTAGGACAGTTCTAGTTGAACTAATCCTCTGCCTCCTTCGGATCTGGGCACATACAGACGATCAACATCAGCTTTGGGATGATGCATGCGATAGCAAGTGAGAAGCTTTCTCGTTTTGGCGTCCATTCGCTTAATTTCAGCTATGGTCCAGTTAAGGACATTAAAGCTGTAATGCACCACTGGGACAGCCAATGTGTTTATAGCTGATATTCTATTTTTTGAGTTTAGTTCAGTATTTAGTATCAGACGTACACGCCTGTAGTATTCTTTTCTTATTTTTTCTTTCATTTGGGGGTGTTGTATGCCATCTCCTTCGCTAATTCCTAGGTACTTATAAGCTTCTTCATGCTCCAATTCCCTAATCTTTGTGACAAAATCTAAATCTATTGAGGGTGTTTCTGTAATTCTACCTTTCTTGAATGTTACTTTTGCACATTTATCTAATCCGAAGTCCATACCTATATCGTCACTAAAGTATTTTACAATATTGAGGAGGCCTTTCAACTCATTGTCGTCTTTGGCAAAGAGTTTGAGATCATCCATGTATAGTAGGTGATTGAAAATTTTCTTATTTATTTTGTAACCATAGCTACTGTTGTTCAGTTCATGTGTAAGAGGGGTTAAGGATAAACAAAACAGAAGGGGTGACAGAGAGTCTCCTTGAAAAATTTCACGTCGGATATTCAGACGGTTGGATATAGCAGTGCCCCCGGTGTGCCTAAGGTATAGTTTTGTGTTCCACATCCCCATGCTGTGCTTAAGAAAGTTTAATACCACAGGGGAGACTTTGTACATTTCCAAAGCCTTAAGGATCCAAGAATGTGGAACACTATCAAAGGCTTTACGATAATCAATCCACGCTGCACTGAGATTTCTGCGTCGTCTCCTGCAATTTTCCAGGATCATTTTATTTATCAAAAGTTGATCTTTGCAGCCATATGAACCTCTACTGCATCCCTTCTGTTCCAGCGGGAGAATGCTGTTTGTTTCGAAGAAGGAGTAAGTACGGTTCGTCAGTACAGACGTGATCAACTTATACGTTGTGGAAAGACATGTTATCGGTCAATAATTTTTCGGGTCGTCTGTTTCAGTTGTTTTTGGTATGAGGTATGTAATACCTTCAGTAACCCATTCCGGGATTTTATTGGGATTATTTACAAGCGTTGATAATGTTTTTGCAAGTATGTCATGGGTAGATGAGAGATGATACAGCCAGAAATTGGGCACCTTGTCATTTCCTGGGGATTTCCATTTTTGGGATTTCGTTAGTGCTTATTATTATTATTATTATTATTATTATTATTATTCTATTTGACTGTTTAACATACAATTTGTCCCCACAATTTCATCGATTCGCACAAATTAATTGTAGTTTAATCGGCGTCTCTCTCTGATAACTTCAATATGACGTTCATGTGTCTAATTCTCCAGGTCTTAATTCCTCCCTCTTTATCTCTGACTGTAACTAAATGGTTGAGTAGGCATTAACGATAAGAGACGGAGTCGGAACAAGGAATAGGAAATATGACCTTCTACGATGGATTTCTCCGTAGATGTAGTGAAACAAGGCATTTAGTTAACGACTTTTAGCTAACCGAGAATGAATGTTGGCTCTTGCAACACATTGGCGGGGTCAAAGTAGGACATGCTTCTGATTAGTCGAAGGACAGAACTCTCGAGGATGAGCTTTGACTGATGAGCGCGCGTAATTAATTTGACAAGACAAAGGAAACGTTTCTGTAGGCATTCAAGAGCGTTCACCGTCAGTGGCATCAATCACAGCTGAGCGCACAGGAGGCGGTCGGCAGACTTAGTGGGAATAAGTGGCGTTGGGTTGAACCATGTAGTATATAACAGGCAAGCTCACGAGAGAGAGAGAGAGTGAGAGAGAGAGAGGAAGATTGTATTGTAATAATTTACATTGCTTGGATTGTCGTCCTCATCTTTATTGTCATGTTCAAGAGGTTTCCGACGTTGTACGCTCCAGCCTTCTTCAGTTGATTGGAATTTAGAACTGAACCCTTTATTACAATATGGGAACCAGTAATACGGAATGCTAGAGAAAAGCAATAATAACAACAAAATTGCAATATGAGCTATGGAAAAAATAGTGAGCGACATTAAGTTTGTACGTCCCAAAAATTTAAGCAGTGATGTCCTCAAGGACACATGAACCAGTGTATAAATATGTTGGTTGGATCCAGTGACTTGTGTTGAATACCTGGCTGGTGAAAATTAAAAAAAAAACAACTTAGAGAGTTGAGTTACAGGTAGATATATAAGAAACCAGAATAGGCATGGCACGTGGAACAAGAACAATCTACCTAGGTAGTCGAAATAAAGGGTTAAATTCGATATTACAATCGCATAACAATAAAGTTGAAGACAACAGTCCGAACAATGTAAAGTATGGTAAATTTATTTGCCTTTCTAAGGAATGGTTTAAAATTTCTTTAAAAATAAGTAATTTATAAAATATAACATATAAATAAATATTAATTCGAAAAATTTGGATATTTTCCAAAATAAAATTGCAAAATAGGAAACAAGTTTAGAAAATGTAAAACTGATGTGAAACGTTAGCTGAAAAATGTTGAAATGAAATGCCACCGTATTTATGTATATATTTTAAAATCTCATTCGATATTCATAGAAATCACGTATTGATTACGTGTTAAAGAAACAAATAAATGCTTTGAAAGGAGATAAACTCACAAGGATCGAAAGCAAATCGCCTCTGATAATGTTTAAATTCTATATGAAGGTTTCAATAATCGTTTCGGGGTGTGGGTTGGCGAGCAGTTAGCATTTGCAGAAACGTTCTAGGCATTTTCTTTCCTGATATGTCTTCCGTAAAAGAGAAGACTATTCTGCTGCTATTGTTTGGAAGCAGTTTGTATCAACTGTATAAAAGACAACAATTCATGTGGTTACTGAAAGTGCAAGAAACAAAGAGGAAAGCTAAAAAACAATATTCTAAGGGACAGAAGATGATGATGACAAGTTGTATTTAAGTTTTTGAAGATCGTAGTTGACAGGGAAGCAAGAAGCCGTAAGATCAGCAATTCTGAAAATTCCAAATGGGTAGGCGTAAAATTAGTCTTCATCTTCTACAGAAAAAATGTTGTCTCCATAGGGCGGTACACGATATTATCTGTGTATTTTACATTAATATTTTTTATGTTAATTGTTCTGATGATGCTTTCTCTCTGCTACCGCGACTTAACAGCGATACTAGATTGGTCTCATAATTTCACTGGTATGGTATTTTTTTCTCCTGTACGTAGCGCTTATAGAACTCTCTTGCGGCTTCTTGATTCCCTGTCAACTACGATCTTCAAAACGTTAATTACATCGTGAATCATCATATTCTGTCCCTTAGAATACTGTTCTTTAGTTTCTTTCTCTGTTTCTTTCATTTTCCATAACCCCTTGAATTGTCGCGTCTTTTATTGTCTTGCTTGCGGTAAATGAATATATATTTTTGGGGAAAGGAATGATTTATCAACCAAATCTGTTTGCGTTTTACAAACTTTAATTTGGGTTTTCGATTTTCTGATTTCGCCTACGTTTTTGATTCTCTTTTTGCACGGATCTTACCAAAAATAAACTGTTTTCCATCCGCTCAATTTTAGGCACGAATATTTTGCGCCCATCGCTTTCCAATGGCCATCAGCTTTTCTCCTGATGGTCAATTTCTATCATAATATAAAGCCAGGAAAACTTTGAATCATGTAAACTTAAAAATATAATTTTTTTTTTTTTATCATCTGCAGGAAAAGTTTTGAAGGAGTAAAAAACGGTATTTTCCTTCTTTCTTTCTATGTTTTTTTTTTTTTTCTTTTTATGATGTGCGTGCAGTCACAAGTTATTTCTACAAGTTAGAAAATGTGAGATGCCAAAGTTTATCTTAAATTAACGCCAGACTTCGACTGATCTAATAAAAACCATTCCATAGTTGATTACACTAAAAATGTTTTAAAAGAATGAGTTTCTGTTTTGGGAATTACTTAAAATATTTATTCAAATACTTTAAAAAAAAAATTCTTTTATTTTATGAATAAGAATAAAGACGGTTTGTGTGAATACTTTATTTTAACTTTTCAAACTGTAATGGATTGTTAGATAAGATTGTACCTATTTGCATATATTAAGTAGGAGTGATACAAATAGTAAAGTAAGAGACAAGGAAAAGTTGATGACTGATCATGTCCCGTAAAACAACACATCAAAACATAACACAACACAATTAAACAAAAACACATTTTCTTGCTTTTCCTAATGAATTCTAATGTATATGATACAAAATTACTAGCATCTTATCCCCTGGACTCATTCTATAATTATGGTGAATTATGTATTTATGAATGGGGAAAGTTGTTATTTTCAAGTATTCCTATGCCAAAAGCGAAATAAAAACCTTATAATTTATATGATAAAAGCTTGTAAATATAGGTGTTTCTTTAACAATAACCATACGCATATAATCTCTTAGATCATGTAACAAATAATCGGTTAATTTATGAAGAGCTTTCTCCATCTGATAAAGTAGACTTCCCTGATTTTGTAAGGATATAATCCAGCTTTACTTAACGTGTAGATTTTCATGTATCTATTATTTACATCTAGGAAACCTATTTGTTTATTAGTGGTCGCCCTTAATCAATATGGCGGAAGTTACACTAACGTTGTAAATGCACTTAAAGGTACTGCTGTAAAATAAGAGCATTGAAAATACTTCATCAAAAAATTAGAGTTACTTGCGTTTGGTGATATTTAATATTTTCTTTTTCTCTTCACTAATGTCAGAAGAAAACTTGGGATGATTTGCATATAAGAAGAAAAGAACAAACATCTTTTCATCCAAAGGAAACTTTACTTTGAGGGTGAGTCGTTCGACATAATAAAGTTAGACTAAACTGTCGATACATCTGTATACAAGCGAAAAAATATTATAAAGTTATAGAGAAAATTATAAAGAAACAAAAATATTTAAGCAACATAAGACTGAAATGAAACAATATAAACAAGAAAAGAAAGAATGAAAGAAGTTTAAACAATATCAAAGTAATGTCCGCTAAGAAAGAGTAAAAAAAGAACGCAGTAGCATAAAAGAAAGAAAGCACAATTATAATTAGATTGGTGGTGGGAGACTCGTAAGCAAGGCAACAGGAATGTAGGAAAAACAAGAAAGAGATCAAATAGAGTAAACTTCAGTTTCGTCTTAAGTTTTTTTAAACTGGAAAAAATCGAATAAAAACAAAGAGAATGAAGAAAAAAAAAAAAAAACTCGAAGAAAAAATTCAGATCAATGCATTTGGTGTCGGAGCATAAAATTGAATTGTGCCGGATGATAATGCAAGCGGCTTGGTTAAAAGACGTGACCAAATGATCCATGAAATGCATTAGTCACGTCTGTTCGCCTAGCAAAAAGGGAAAAAATCAACCGGAATGGTCAGGGTTTTAACAAACGCAGAAAACAAAATGACAATTATTTTTTTTTACGAAAAACAAAAGAAAATAAAATAAAAAAATAACCATCGTCAATGAATTCTAACTAAAGATTTTTCTGAGTGGTAAATATTTTCTCAGTAAACCAATACTTCATCTTTCAATGTATTTTCTTCTTCGCGTCTAATGTCTGGTGGCTACCAATGAAATTTGAAGGTGGGTGGCGTCCACAAATCTCTAAAGCCGTTCTCATTACCCTCACCGACTCTGCTAATTTCTAATTTATCTAGCAACGATGCAGAGTGGCCTTTGGCACAGTTCCAAGTGTGTCAGCCTTCAATTTTCGCATTTGTATTCGGTTTCGTCTCAAATTATGATTTGCTGCAAAAGTTCCGCCTACCACCTGACTGACCATTTTTTTTCCTGTCTACGGTAACAGATTCTTGAATATTATCATCCGTTTTTAATAATAATAACAATATTTAAAGTGTCATGTCGCCTCTGGACATGCATTCTGATGGCTCTCCACTGTTTCTTATCATTGATACCTCTGATAGATATTTATCCCCAACTCCTTGTTTTACTATCCATTTACAAAATCTTGTTCGGTTGATAACTTGCTGTTTCCCACTTGCCATCAATATAAGCTGTGAATGAACAATTCTCCAATTTTCAGCTATGATTTCTTATATTAAGTATATGTTCTTTTTTTCAATGTTACTTAAAACTACATCGTTATTCAAATGTTCTGTGCATCGTGTATTAGTATCTTTCTGTAGATCCACATGTCTTTTGTCTGAAGACTCCTTTTTCATTGTCGAAACATTTTTAAGTGTTCACTACCATATAGAAGGATTGATATCGCATAGTAGTTCAGAAGTGATTTCTTTGTTTCTAAAGAAATTTTCATGTTTCCTAATATTCTCTTTAGTTTTAGAGAGACATCTTCGCTGTTTCGGATCTCGATATCACAGTTGCCATCGTCTGCTATAACACTAAACAGATTAATTTTCTGTATTCGCTTGATTCTAACGTCTCTAAATCGAAGCTCGTTTCATAAGCTGCCCTTCTTTCTAACAGACTTGGCCACCATGCCAAATTGTCACTCCATAACTGACCTTCATAGCATAACAATCCTTAAATTTTCTGTCGCTAAATTTATCACACGTGGTTGACTTTCCTACGCGATGGTAAGGCTTCCCTTCTCGATTTTTTACCACAATCTCAGAGTCTTGTCGTGCCACGCAGCTCTGTCCTTTTCATAACGTCGTGTCTGTTAACTTCTCTTCCACCAGTAAAGAACCTCCCACTAGAAGAACGTCTTTATGTTATCAACGAGCAGACTCTTTGCCGCAAGAGTGCTTCTCACAAGATTATTGGCGGCTCTTCCAGAGCGTGCTGAACAACGGCAAACCCATAATACCTCCATTATCCAACCAAACTGAGGTCCTGACTTCCTCAGTTGAAAAAGCTGAATGCTTTGTCAGAAATTCTGATCCAGTTCCACACTATATTCATCTAGTGTACCCACACTCGATTCCCCACCCCCAAGAACTGAGGCTCTACAGAATGTGATTTACATAACCCCAACGATGGTATCGGGCATCATCTCTAAAGTAGATTCCCATAAGGCTAGTGGTGGGGACGGTTCATTTTCCTGAAGAAACGTGCTCTTGAACTATCCCTGTCCTCTCCAAAGTATACAATTGCCGCCTCACCGACTCTTACTTTCCAGCCTGTTGGAAGTCTTCATCTATTGTGCATGTGTTTAAGAACTTTGGAAACCTTACCACTCTTCGGTAAAGTCTTCGAGGCTTTAATCAACGTTGAAGTGGTTAAGCCCCTTACTTCCCATAATCTGCTCTCCAACAAGCAATATAGTTTCTACTTTGACCGATTTGCTGCTGACGTGCTCACGGCCATATCTGAACTTGTATACTAGTGACTTCATAATAACGGAGAAGCGCGATCCATGGCTCTAGATATCTCTAAAGCATTTGATAGGGGTTGGCATGCCTGCCTTCTTCGTAGATTTCAGGGAGACCGCATAACAGGACGATTATTTAACTTACTACAATCGTTCCTCTCAAACCGTGAACTGAAGGTTGTCTTAAACGGGTTCTTCCCTAGCTCCTTTATAACGACGGCTGATTTTCCCCAAGGCTCTATCTTGGGTCCTTCTTCATCACTTCCCAAGTAGGCATATACGCGGACGACACTAATATTTACAACTGCCTCAATAGTAAATCTGGTATCGTTGACAAAACTAACGCCGGTCTCAGAAAGGACATCCAATCTGTGGTTGACTGCGGCAGGAAATGGCTGATAAACTTCAATGCCTCCTAAACGAAATTGGTCTCATTTGCCAACACAAAGAACCTTCCCTGCTACCCATCAAAGTGGCTGAGGCCCAACTCCTCGACATCGCCTCGTTTCGCCTGCTATGGCTCACACTGTCTGCTGATATGAGGTGGAACAAATACATAGACTCACTAGCTTCATCTACCGCAAGGAAAGTTGGTTCTCCGTGTCGTCCTAAAAAGTTTTTTCTCGTCTGAGTCCATCCTTAAAATCTATAATCAACCACCCGTCCTTGCATGGAATATTCCTATCATATATGTTCTGGTTCCCCCGCTGTAAATCTCGAGGTCCTCGAAAAATCTAGAGACGTATATGCAAGCTCCTGATATGGCATCTCGTCTACAGTCGCTTTCTCACAGACATGGCGTGACTTCCCTCAATCTCTTCTATAAGTATTTTCCCGGCAACTATTCCGACGAGTTGCTTTATCTGGTTCCCAGACTGCATCTAATTAAGCGAGCTACTAGGTTGGCATCTTGGACCATAACTTTTACTGTCGGAACGGTTAAATGTAAACCTCCCTTCTACTCAAACTGTTTCTTCTCTCGCACTTCCCGTCTGTGGAATTCTCTTCATCTTACTTGCTTCCGTGATAACTATAATCTTCATATATTCAAGTGTAATGTCAATCGACATCTTCTTATACCATGATCTTGTATCCAGTCCTGCTTGTTATCCTCTCCCCAAATACGCCGCTTTACTCTTGTTCTCTACCCTATGGAAACCCTTCCGTGCTTGTTGCACTTCCGCCTTGCTTGCGGTGAAATGCTTAAAATAATTCATGGTTAGGTATTTTACGTGCTTTTTTGATACAATTGATGGTTAGATATACTTTTATGCTAGTTTAATACAATTGATGGTTACCTTTTTTTACACGCCCTTTTCATACAATCTTTGGTTAACTTTTTTACGTGCTGTTTTCAAAAAATTGATGGTTAAACATATTTTACATGATCTTTTAATAAATTCATGGTTTGCTTTTCTTACATTCTCTTTTCATACAATTAATGGTTAGCCTTTTTACATGCACTTTTAATACAATTAATGGTTAGCCTTTTACATGCACTTTTCATACAATTGATGGTTAGCATTTTTTACACTCACTTTTTATACAATTGATGGTCAGCCTTTTAACATGCTCTTTTCATACAATTAATGGTTAGCCTTTTTACATGCTCATTTCATACAATTAATGGTTAGCCTTTTCACATGCACTTTTCATACAATTAATGGTTAGCATTTTTTACATGCTCTTTTCATACAATGAATGGTTAGCATTTTTACATGCACTTTTCAAAAAATGAATGGTTAGCATTTTTACATGCTCTTTCATTCAATTAATGGTTAGAATTATTACATGCTCTTTTCATACAATTGATAGCCTTTTTACATGTTCTTTTCTTGCAAAAAATGGTTAGCCTTTTTACATGATCTTTTGATACAATTGATGGTTAGCTTTTTTAAATCCTCTTTTCTTACAATTAATGGTTAGCCTTTTTACATGCTCTGTTCATACAGTCGATGGTTAGCCTTTTTACATGCTTTTTATACAATTAATCGTTAGACTTTTTAAATGCTCTTTTAATACAATTAATGGTTAACCTTTTTACATGCTCTTTTCATAGAATTGATAGTAAGCCTTTTTTACATGCTCTTTTAATAAAATTAATCGTTAGCCTTTTTACATTCTCTTTTCATACAATTAATGGTTAGCCTTTTTACATGCTCTTTTCATACAATTAATGGTTAGCTTTTTACATGTTCATTTCATACTGTTGATGGGTAGCCATTTTACACGCTCTTTTCTTACAATTAAGTGTTAGCCTTTTTACATGTTCTTTTCTTACAATTAATGGTTAGCCTTTTTACATGCGCTTTTCTTACAATTAATGGTTAGCCTTTTTACATGCTCTTTTCTTACAATTAATGGTTAGCCATTTTACAAGCTCTTTTCATACAGTTGATGGTTAGCCTTTTTACATGCTCTTTTCATACAATTAATGGTTTGCATTTTTACATGCTCTTTTCATACAATTAATGGTTTGCATTTTTACATGCTCTTTTCTTACAATTAATGGTTAGCCTTTTTACATGCACTTTCAATACTATTAATGGTTAGCTTTTACATGCTCTTTTCTTACAATTAATGGTTAGTCTTTTTACATGCTTTTTTCTTACAATTAATGGTTATCCTTTTTACATGCTCTTTTCATACAATTGATGGTTAGCCTTTTTACATGCTCTTTTCTTAAAATTAATGGTTACCCTTTTTACATGCTCTTTTCTTACAATTAATCGTTAGCCTTTTTACATGCTCTTTTCTTACAATTAATGGTTACCCTTTTTACATGCTCTTTTCTTACAATTAATCGTTAGCCTTTTTACATGCTCTTTTCTTACAATTAATCGTTAGCCTTTTTACATGCTCTTTTCTTACAATTAATCGTTAGCCTTTTTACATGCTCTTTTCATACAATTGATTGTTAGCCTTTTACATGCTCTTTTCTTACAATTAATGGTTAGACTTTTTACATGCTCTTTTCTTACATTTGATGGTTTGCTTTTTTACATGCTCATTTATACAATTGATGGTTAGCCTTTTTACATGCTCTTTTCATACAATTAATGGTCAGCCTTTTTACATGCTCTTTTCATACAGTTGATGGTTAGTCTTTTTGCATTCTCTTTTCATACAATTAATGGTTAGCCTTTTTACATGTTCTTTTCATACAATTGATCGTTAGCCTTTTTACATGCTTTTTTCTTACAATTAATGGTTAGCCTTTTTACATGCTCTTTTCTTACAATTAATGTTTAGCCTTTTTACATGCTCTTTTCATGCAGTTGGTGGTTAGCCTTTTTACATGCTCTTTTCATACAATTAATGGTTAGCATTTTTACATGCTCTTTTTTCATACTGTTGATGGTTTGCCATTTTACATGCTCTTTTCTTACAATTAATGGTTAGCCTTTTTACATGCTCTTTTCATACAATTAATGGTTAGCCTATTTACATGCTCTTTTCATACTGTTGATGGTTAGCCATTTTACATGCTCTTTTCTTACAATTAATGGTTAGCCTTTTTACATGCTTTTTTCTTACAATTAATGGTTATCCTTTTTACATGCTATTTTCATACAATTGATGGTTAGCCTTTTTACATGCTCTTTTAATACAGTTGATGGTTAACCTCTCTACATGCTCTTTTCATAGAATTGATAGTAAGCCTTTTTTACATGCTCTTTTCATAAAATTAATCGTTAGCCTTTTTACATGCTCTTTTCATACAGTTGATTGTTAGTCTTTTTGTATTATCTTTTTATACAATTATTGGTTAGCCTTTGTACATGCTCTTTTCATACAATTAATGTTTAGACGTTTTACATGCTCTTTTCATACAATTGATGGTTAGCCTTTTTTACATGGTCTGTTAATATAAAGTGTGTTTAGCCTTTTTTACGAGCTTTTTTATAAAAAATAATTGATATTTAGAAATATTTATATACTCTTTTAATACAATTGATGGTTAAACATTTTTATATGAATTTATCATACAATTGATAGTTAGCCTAAACATTCTTGACCCCGCCTCTCCTCATGTCTATGTTGCACATGTTAAGAACAGGTATATGTGTGAGTGTGTGATTGTAATTATTATACGGATATAGACGTGTCTAAATTTTATTTTATTTTTATATGTCACTGAAAATAAAATAAAATAATATTTAGACGTGTCTATATTTGTATAATAAATACACTCACACATGTCACTGCTGTGATTTTACAGAAAGATTCTATGTATATCATGGTCCGAGCGTGTGAACAACGATGAGGTCTTGGAAAGAATGCAAGCAAGAAGAAAGCTTCTATTTAACATAAGGAAGAGGCAGATGAAAATTCTTGGACACGTAATGAGAAAGGAGGGTCTGGAGAATCTGATACTCACAGGTCAAATAGTGGGGGAAAGAGACAAGGGAAAACAACGCATGACATACCGGGTGGGGTTAAACAAGTGCATGACAGAACGTGGTCTGGGGGAGGTGGCAGAGACACGAAACTTATTGAGAGCTACAAGGGATAGGGAGAAGTGGAGAGCCATGATCCCATGCGTCCTGAAAAAACACGGCACATAAAAAGAAAATAATGTCGCTGCAAATGTATAAATCCGTACGAAACCGTATCTCAAATATCAGTGAATATGACAGGCATTTAGTAAAGAGAAACCGTGTTTCTCTCAGGATATTCCAGATATTACTTCAAGACACTCCGTCAGGAAATAAACAAACTGGTTCTTTTATCTGTATTTTTTTTCCAAGAGAAAGTTTATCGCAGCTTAAATTTCATTGACTTTTGAGATAACACAATAAATCCACAGAGTATACCACATCACTGTTTTCTATTTTTCTCTGTTCTCAATTCTAGATTCCGCATATCTGTCTATCGATCCAAATATATTTCTTCATAGGCGTCTACATCTATGGCTTATCTGTCATTCCTTCAAGATCAGATTATCTTCGTGTCTCATATTTATGTACTTAGAATAACACTTCCTTTCAGATATTCTTCAGATTACAGTCGTTTCTCCATTGCGTGCCATCTAATTCTTTCGGGATGACAATAGACGTCTTGAACGCTTCCAGTCTGCCGAGAAAAGGCTGACCTATATATTTCATCCTATTTCTCGCTCGCTCTCTGACTTCGGGAACATTTAAATGTACTCAGATTCACTCAATTAGGAAAGCACCACTACTTTCTAGATTCGTCACGTGAACAATAATTTGCAAACACTCATAATACTATGTAGGTACATCAATATATTAATAAGGCCTTTCAGGAAAATCTTCATTTTACACAAGAAATATTTATTTTTAACTGTACCCGCTTCATATTCAATGCCCTTAATTCCCTCTACCCCTTTTCAACCCGTGTACGATATTTGCTTTCCACAGTATATTGTCTTTTATTGTTCTAAGTAATTTTTAACACTTCACTGTAACATTTGATTATTTTGTCACCCAATCAAACTAAAATGTAGGTTACGTTCCGTTTCCTTCATCTTCCTCTGTCTATGGGTATTTGATTCGCGACATCTTTTTTCCTCGTTATATGTTCCAGAAGTATCAGCTAACTCTTTCTAATTTTAAATATAAGTTTTCTTGTAGTTATTAAAACTTAAAACTTCGTTATTCTTTCTGCGTATTATTTTTTTAATAATTTCACCCCAAGCAGGGTATTAAAGACATTAAGACGCTAGGTGTTACTCGGTGTGAAAGAATATGAGAAAAAGAAAACACTATTAAGGAGCGATAGCAGTAAAAGAACTGAAAAAGTAAAAAGATAACGATAGACATTGCGTTAAAACTTTTGCCGATCAAAATTAACTGGAAAACAAGAAGCCGAATGAGAATTCCACAAGCGAGTTGTTCGAGGAAATAAAGTGTTAACATAACATCTAGAAATTCCAACTGTAAAATGATGAGACCTATCAGCCAATCTATTTACTGCGCTTAGATTATTCTAGAGACCAAAGAGATTTTTCTATAAATATTTTCATGATAATTGTGCTCAACAGCATGCTTATCATGAACATATTTATAGAAAAGGCGCAGGGAAGCTACGTTATGATGAAATGATATGTCCATTTTATTTTCAACAGTAGAACCATATCTCAATCGAGTAGACTTGGACAATCATTAACTCTTTTATAACTGATATAAATAAAATTATGGACTAATGGGTATTGGACATAAGACCAAATATAGCCGGGAATATTAGGTAATCGAAACTGATTTCCTTGTAGTGACAACATAGCAGTTTCATTTAGTTCTGTAATTCGAAGTTGTGGAAAACCGTTATCGCCTACCTAAAATGTCGTGTTCAGTATCAAAGATAGAACGTATATAAATAAACAAAACGGTCACTGAGTTCAAAACAGACAAAAATACCATTGGAAAATTCGCAAACCTCAAGAATCAGCACATATGCTAGGCCACAAAAATCTTCTGAGCGGACCAAGCATAGAAATGAATAGAATATGCGAACGAGTAATAAGCAGTGCCATTGAAAAGCAATAATAACAACAAAATTACAATATGAGCCCTGGTAAAAAAACATACAATGATAACAGCAAAAATTATCAAGGAGATGACAGATAACTGACATCAATTAAACATGGCACTTATAACTTAAACAGTCTACCCTAGTGAGCGAAATAAAGGGTTCAGTTCGACATTCCAAGCATCTGAAGAAGGCCGGAGCGTACAACAGCCGAAACGTTGTAATAAATATGGCGACAAAGATGAGGACAATAATCCGAACAATGTTAATAGTGTGCAACATTTTATGCTCAATTCTCTAAAAGTTTTAAACAACATCCTGCACATATTATTCATGGTTTAGATTAGTTCATGAATGTACAGAATCTTTTTTCACGATTTTTACAGGTCATGAAAAATTTGTTGGAGGTACGTGTGGTAACCTTCAAGAATTCGCCATTGACGTATGAATGACAGCGACTGGACCATCGCTGAGTCCACCGTTTAAACCTGACTATTACGTGCCGTGGATGAAGTAGATATGTTTTAAAATAATAGTTTTTCTACTGGACTGTTTCTCTTGTAACAAAGATACCCAAACTGGATGGGGAATTCTCACCTCTCCGAAGCAGTATTTCGACATCTACGTGTACTGAAGCGCTGGTCCTTATGTCACGGTTTATTTTGCTTACTAAACAAATATCTTAAGATCCTACCAACATGTAAAGTTTTAGCCTACAATATAAAAATACGAATAGATGAGAAAATATTTCAAATATAATTTCTTCATCGGCTTCCCTGCTGATTTGAACTTACAAATCAGTTCCCTACTCTCTAGACAAGTCCCTTTTTTATGTTTATTCTAATAAGTAATACAGCTGAGTTCACCGCCACCATTTTTTTTCTTCTTTCTTGCTCATTTTAAACGGATAACAATTGATAGGAGATTTTCCAATTAAATAAAAAAATTAAATAATAATAATAATAATTAAAATTATTAATATTCTGCTTCTTAGTTACTTAGTTATCACGTACGTTACGCCTTGACAATACCTTACAAATAATGCATCCTTCAACGCGAGCAGAAAATGAAAAGTCCTATCGGAGACTCTGTTTTTAGTCAAAGAATGAAAGAAAGAGGGGATGCAGATGTTGCAATAATACACACAAATGTTTATTGTTTGCTTCAGTGAAATGTAAAATATTGTCACTTTTAAACATTTTCGTCTGTACACTTTTAGTTCTTTAAATAATTATCTGCTTCCATACCTATGGTTGTTATTACAATATTTGGGTCAAGCTGTTATGTTCAAATGTTTGTTGAAGGAAGAGTGATATTTTATAGTCGGGGAACTCTCAGATAGCTTATATATTAATTCATTCATCAGAAAATCCCACAAGTAAACCTTGAAATTTCCAAGGGTACGACTTGATGATACAATAATACGAATAGAATTAGCTTTGTTTTGATTAAGTTTACCTTAAGCCTACTCAACCAGGGCATACTAGTAAGAATATATTTATTGAAGGAGCATTGTGGGAGCGAACATTTTATACGAAATAATGATAAAAACAATATTACTATTAACATAATGTATAAATGGATGAGCAATCATTTTAAGTATTATTCTTTCTGAGATACCTTCTCGTATTGAACAAATACAAGATAATAACCTGACGCATATTTGTCTCAAGTAATCTTCCACTGGCAAGCAATATAGTAGTCGTCAGTAATCAGCTTAATTCATTCGTTTTGGCTGCGAGAAAAGACCTATATTGAATTGACATGGCCGATACTTGTATACACAACATAGCGTGCATGGGCGATCACTTGTACATAAATAGATTACTTGTAACCCTTCCGTGGGCAAAACCATTATTTCGTAGGAGCAATGCGATAGTTGATGTCAACATTTGATGCCCTTAGCTTTTATTATAACTGCCTGCTACTGTCGACAGAGAATAGGTAGTCGAAGGATATGTTTGAGATGTTGATGTGTGGTTGGGAAAATATCAGAGAGGTTGACTGTTGCATTTTAAACTGTTTTTTTAATGATTTGCCGCCATGCAGTTAAGTTGATCTAAGTCGGAAAGGTTAGCATTATTTATGTGGTACGCTTTTATGTGGGACTAACGATTGGGAGTCTATTTGTTTCGTTATGAAGCGTATGCATGCTCCGGATTTCCTGCTGTCGTTGGTAACTGCGTTTTGAAAGAAACGGAGTTGATGTAAAAACATATAACAGCGTACAGGGAAGTATACCTGCTAGCATTTTGATATCGTATGATGTCTATGTCTAGTTTGGCAAAATGCCAGGGAGAACATAAAAATCCAGGAAGGTACTTCAGCAGGGCACCTTTTATAGTTGCACAATTTTATGAATCTACACGTATCTCAATATGTATCACAAAGACATACACAATTACACAAACTTGTTCCATTACAAGTTAAGCAGTGTCGAGCCTGATCAGCACCTAGATGGGCGACCGCTAGTGAGCAACAGTTGCTCTCGGCTTGAATTTGTGTGTAGTGTAATCGATAATAACTCGGAAGCGTCAATCAGAGATCCAAGTTCTAATTCCATTTTGGGTCATTATATTCACTTACGTGCATATACCTTTTGGGGAGGTATGAATGTACCTCTTCTACCCCACGCTATGGGTTAATTAATAAGGCGTTTAAATCAAAACGGTTATTATCACAAAAACATTCTTACAATCTAAAAATATATTTTGAATTGAAATAATCTGAAAAGGTTTGAAGCCGTATAAAACGAAAGAATTAAAATAAATACACTAATACATAGATATACTTGGGAAAAAAAAACAGGCATATTTAAATCAAATAGCAAGAAGAATAAGAAATAAATATTATATTTTCCCACAGACGAAGGAGAAAACTAACGCGACATATGTTGTGGTTGGAACGTGGAACGTTAAGAATACAACAGATATAAACACCTGAATAATGTGGAAGTCTTCAGGAAAATCAGAAGGAGGAAGAATGTTTATATTTGCTATCAGAAATAATAGGAAAAATGCTAAGGCTTAATTTGATAGAAAGAAGAAAACCACTGTAGTAAGGACCCAACAATTAATGTTTAATATATTCTATGTACAGTAATTTTACATAGTAATTTTCGATAGATGTTCACCCAATACAAAGCCCAGTATCCTCTCAAGGTAGACGGTTACTAAATGAGTTTGTAGCATGAGCAGTAAGAGAAGAAAGTAAGAATTAAAATGTGGGAAAAATAATGATTCACTCTAGATTTGAAGAGATTAATATCGTTGTAATCTAGATTGAAGCATCTTCTCAGGAGTCTTTGCCACAAAGTTCTGATTCTTTGGAAGAAGCTGTCTGAGTGTAACTTCCTTCTTACAAATGGGATAACGAAGGGAATGATTTTTGTTCGTTCCAGTGTATGTGGCATGATGAGACTTAGCTGTGAATATCAGAAAGGGTGGAACGGATGTCGGAAGTAATATTGCTCATCAGAACACTTACCATGAAAATAGCGATCGATTATCAAGGCACTTGTGACATTTCATGTAAGAAAAAGGCGTTGCAGGGCAAGACATAGTTAACCACCAAAAAGACCGCGTAGACGCTTTTGAACTCTATCAAAAATAGCAAGCGAGGACTGGGCAGCTCCGGACCAAATACAGCAGCAAAAATTCATTTCTTTTGGTCTGTTTGTGTCGATCATGAAACAGAGAACCAATGATTTTGCTAATATTTAGAGACTATGCATTAGGTTGGTGCAAAAATAATGACGTAATACTGTCGTTTTTTGACGTATTTTTTAACGTCAAAAAACGACATTATTTTTGCACCAACCTAATAGCAAGACCTGAGAGGTGCATTGTTTACTTATTCTATCGTTATCGATGCAAAGTCTTGTTTAGACACCATTAAAGACTGTTGTTTAAACACATTGACATTGCTTTCTTTTAAACGAAATAAAAAAAAAATGGGTTTTATTAGATGAAGAAATATTGACATTTAGAATTCTCTTGTTCACAGACTTCAAAAGCTAACCTTTTGTCAATGTTAACTCATTTTCCAAGTTAATCAGTGAAAAGCTCTGAAGTCCTTCGGTTGAATAGAAAATTAGAAATAAAACAATGTTTTGGTAAACAAAATCCGACGCCAACTTGACCTAACCTTTGATTAAATGATTTTTCTTGTATTTATTCTATCGGTAAAAGAAATGGAGGAAAATAGGTGGGATTTTTCTATGTTGGTATTATATCACGTTTTAAAGATTACAGTCAGTGGCCATAAAGGGTTGATCAAGATAGAGATTTTGGTTTAACGGAAAGCGAGATCTGTGATTGTTTAATACGCTGTTTTATCATTTTTCTTTGAATCACCATTAACCTAGAACGATAGAGATCATTCTTCAATGGCTGAATGTAAAATTTATATAGAAGAAATTATGAGAATTAACGCAAAATGGACGAGAATTTAAAAAGAAAGGAAAACTGATCTTCAAGGTAAAGCCGTCTTTACCCTGAAGATCCGTTTAGGTGAAACCTAGGTAGGTTTGCCTGGCTCCTTAGGATTACTTTAGGTTATCGCTCTACTTAGTGTATTGAGCATTTTATGTAGTTGTCTTTTTACTCTTTTTACTTGATTTGATTTTTTTCTTTGGACTTGGAGCTTAAACACTTGACGATTGTTTTCGCCTTATTTTAATGTTCTTGGTTCTTTCTTTTATTTCCCATTTTAATCGGGTACAGACTTGTTCTACTGCAAGTTGAGCTATCCGTGTTTTTTCGAAACGAGTACCAGCATATATATATATATATATATATATATATATATATATATATATATATATATATGGTGTGTGTGTGTATAGGGTTATTCAAAAAGAATGAACAGATTTTGAAAAGTTAATAAAATCAAATGCTAAGTGACAGAAACACATTTAACACAATACTGGATAGAAAAAGGTTCAAAGTCTATTATGTTAAGGCCACCATTTGAAAATTGCTTTACACAAAATGCATTTTCTCAATTTTAAAGATTAACACAAATTTTCGTACTTCAAATTTATATAAAATCTGAAAAAAAAAACAACAAAAATAAGCATTTAAATAAAATTGAAAAAAAAAATATTTTAATAATTTTGAACATTTCCTCGCCAGTAACATGTCGAATGTATTCCTGCTTCTTTGCATTTGTTAGATTTTACAGTTTTAGGATTTATTGTTGTAGGCTGATGCTGTTTTCCTTATTTCCCATGATATTCTTTGTTGTAATTTTGGTTGTGTTTTTAATCTTATAAATATCTCTTCGAATGAGTTCTTCACAATGACACCTAGAGTTTTTAATTTAAAGCGTAGCACTAGACTGGCGTCAAGATCTCATCAATTCACAGTTGAGCTGGTTATATTTAGTCGTAAATTCTATGTTAACAGTTACTTTTCTCGTACTTATCGCTTGTTGTGTGTGTGTGTGTGTTTTGTGTGTGGAATTACCGCTTATTAAATTCCGAGAAGTATATACATAAGTTTTCATCTCGATAGACCAAAGCAACGAGTAAACTTCACACCAAGCTTGTGTAAATAGAGAATGGAAGGTGTATTAAGAATAATAAATATTACTTAGAACTAGGAAATGTAGGAAGCTGTATAAAGGATAGGAAATTGTAAAGAACCATAGCTGTCTACGTCCTTAAGGGACATGGAACATAAAAGATGAAACAAATATTATTTAAATGGAGAATCTAAGCGGCCCAGATTTTATGCTTCCGGCAGCAGAAGACCTCGAGTAATAACAAAGGCTCTGGAAGATTGACCTTGGAGATTGCGATCGATGAGCAGGGCTTATCAAAGAACACGAGATGCCATTTCTAGCCAAATGAAGCAATTTCTATCAATATCAACTGACGTGTTGCATTTTCTATGAAGTTCAAAAATATGTTTTGATGCTACAAGTTGTAGGAAGGATAAGATCCAAGTCTGCTTCTGAGGTTAACACAGGTCATTGGAAAGCGAATTAGTTAGTTAGTCTCCTTCTTAATCTTTATTGGAACGAAATAATTGCATTCTTGCAGATAAATTGGTACGAACGAATTACTTGGGAAGAGAAAAACGGAGTCCCCACCATCGAATCACTTTTAGATTAAAATATTTTTTCTGTCAAAATGAAAAAAATTAAACGGATTGAATATATATTCTAAAATTATTTAGCTGATATTTTATTTTTTTCAGCTATTTAAAATGTAATAATATCTTTATTTTTACTGCTGTTCACTCAGTACAATGCCTAAGAGCCACTCATGTTAGATGTTTAATGAACTGATGGTTCCGACTAAAATATGGCAGTAATTCTTTATATTTTGTTTAATACTTGTAAAGAGAGCCTTTCAGAAACATTTAGGTACTTTTGCAGCAATACAATTAATCAATGCTTTTCCTGTATGTTTGATGATGAGTTAGACTTGATGAATGAGGTTACCTTGAGTCCAAATAGACTTTCAACTCCAAGTGTAAAACCGTTCATCAGGTCAGGAGAAAATTCAACATTACTTGATTTTCGAATTATTGAAATTACAAGATATTTTTTCATCTAGTGCGCTGTTAGATTAGAATCAGAAGAGAGATAATCTGCCAGATTAAAGGTCATCTAGATTTTTGGAGGAGCGCCCATAAGCCATGGTATCATCTATAGAAAGCAAAGCAAGTGGGGCCGAGAATAGAGTCTATCGTGGGATATGCTTTCAGTAATCCCGTTGGGCTTCAGATGGACCTCTCTTTGAGAGTATTCACTAATGGAGAGTTTGTGAAGTAACTCCTATGTCACAACTTGTAAAATGCCTTTGAGATATCTAAGTTTCAGACATTACCAGCGGCCTTGTATGCAATCATTCTTACTCCAAAAATGCAGCTGAAGAAATAAATCCTTTACAACAAATGTCAGATGTACAAACCAGATGAGATATTTCCCCATTTCAGAAAGAAATTGTTTTTTAAACTCTCTTGAACTTCCCGATTGCTCTCTGTAAAAAGATGCCCGGCATGCTACTTGTTAATATCGAATTCCTAAATTTCTGCAGTAGGGCGTGCCGATAATGGTCACCAGCGCGGAAAGTGACATCTACGAGCCGAGTTCAAATGTCGGTCGAATCTATTTCGTTCACTCACCGCTAATGACTTTGGAAGTGGAATAAATCAACCTTCCCTCATTTATAGATTAAATAAGTTATATTTTCTTGCCTCGGGTAGCAAGCAGGGTATCAGAAGAAAAACTGTTAATTTAAAACCAGACTGAAAATCGATGGTCTCCGTCAGGTTACCTTGCCCAAGACGTAAATACTGTTATTACAGCTCTAGTATATATGATGCTTCCTATACGCTAATAGGTTATGGGGCTGTAGAAATGACATGCCTTAACAAAAGTCAGGAACTAACAGTATATTAATTAACTATCGTTAATGAGGTAGGCAAAACGAGGTTGATATTTACCAGGATCTCCATTATACGAAATAACTTCAGGAGGCGTCTATTCCTGTTGAAAACCCAGCTTTGCAATAACGCCCCAAATCATCAGCTAATGATCGCTATCCACAATCTAATTTTTTCTTGTTTTGCCCATTTCTTTATTACGCTTGGATATTGAAACAGTCTTCTAGTACTGGCCTCCAATGGGAGAAATAACACAATTGTCCACACAGAATCTCTGCTAAATCTAGTATTTGTCTGTTTTTTGTCAGTAAAATATATTTTCAGTAGTTAAGTTTTGGACGTTAATGATTTAAATTATTACGCGCGCGCGTACACGCACACACAATTACACACACAGACACACAAACACACACACACTCATATATATATATATATATATATATATATATATATATAAACAAGGCATTGGTTACATCCAGTGATTAGACCCCAAAAGTTGTGAGTTTAATACAAGGCTACATCAGTTCTGAACCAAAACAACTTGAGTCAAAGGGAAATAACTCAGAAATCCGGAAGAGGCATGGTCAGTGGAACAAGAATAATCTACCCTGGTGGAGGAAATAAAGGGTTCAGTTCGAAATTACAATCACCTGAAGATAGGCGGAGCATAAAACGGCCGAAATGTTGTGAATACGACAATGAGGATGAGGATAACCGTCGGAATAATGTAAATAATCATAATACCTCCTCTCAGAGATATAGACGGATTTTTTTTTTACTTTTGTTTATAAATAGCTGTTGCAACTTAAAACCCTTACATTTGTTTTGAACGGCTAAGAAAAGTTTTCCTTTCGTCTATATTCATCTCTCTTCCCCTCTTTCCCTCTCTCTCATAAGAACAAGTCTTATCCAAACAGATAACTGAAAGTTTTATATGATCAGCGTTCCGTTTAAGCATGGTCACGTTGTCGTCACGTGGGCGACGCCATGAAAATGTATTCCTAAAATTTAAGGATTTTTAATGAAAAATGAAAAGAATTCTATTTTGATTTAAAATTTATATGTACGCTTGTCGAGCATTAATCTCGCTAGAAAAGGGGAAATACTAAAGAAGCCAGGTCTAGAATTCACCGTGCGTGAGATGGATATTATGCCGGCTTAACGTGACCATGTTTAAACGGAACGCTGATCATATAAAACTTTCAGTTATCTGTTTGGATAAGTCTTGTTCTTATGTCCATCGTCTTTGTCAGGTTGAATTGATAATGTTAATTATATTTTATGAATATGTCCTGAAGATGGTTTATTAGACCAAAACGTCCGACGTTGACATTATATTAACATTAAAACAGCATAATTGCATATAAGGATTTGTGTTTGTTTTTTCCGTATATTTTTCTTCATACTGTCGGATCTATATATATATATATATATATATATATATATATATATATATATATATATATATATATATATATATACAGGGTTTGGACGAAATAATTGGAACACTTGTTAAATTCAAAGAAAATATATTTAATATGGAGTTTTGTCCTCCTTTAGCCTCAAAGACAGCTTTAATACTCTAGGAATGGAATCATACAGCTTCCTGACTTCATCCAGAGGAATTTTCAGTCATTCTACCACTAAAACCTTCTCCAGCTCTTTACGACACGACGGTGGAGGATTACGCCTCCTAAATTGTTGCTCCAAAATGCAAAACAAATGTTCTTTAATATTGATATATTGAGATTGGTGAGACCACTCAATGTGTTCTAGCTCACTTTCACGCTCTTCCTACCAATTTTTAAACACTTGAGCGGTAAGTATTGGAGCATTATCGTCTTTGAAGACGCAGTCACCATCAGGGAATAAAGTCTTGGCAATTGGATGGACATGATCTCCCAAAATTTTCAGGTAAACTTTGCTGTTGATTCTACCATGCAGATCAACTATTGAACTGAGAAATTTCCATGATATGGTGGCCCAAATTATCACTGTTCCACCTCCATGCTTCACTGTTGGAAAACGGCAGTCAGGGTTGTAAGCTTCTTTGGGCTGCCTCCACACATAAACTCGCTCTGAAGTTGGGAAAAAGAAAAAAACTGGACTTGTTTGAGAATATGACTTGCTTCCTTAAGTCTGCAGACCAGGCATTGTGATCTCTGCACTACTTCAAGCTCTTTCGAATGTTGCGAACGGAGAGAAGAGGTTTCCTCAGAGCGGCTCTTCTATGATATGCAGCCTTATAGAGCTCACGGTTAACAGTTTTAGTAGAAACTGAACTATTCAGCTCGTTATTCAACTAAGCAGTCACTTTGGCCGCATTTGTCCGATGATTTTTTGCCCTGTCAGTAAGTTTGCAAATCCCGCCCGAATTGCTAGGGTTGATAGAGGTCTGGCCCTGTTTCTCGAATTGCATCAGTGCTCTTGATATGGTAGCTCTTGAAAAACCAAACAGTTCGGCAACCTTACTGATCGAGGCTCCTGCTATGCGAATTCAAACAATTTGCTCTTTTTCGAACACGGAGAGGTCACGCATTTAACTTCAATTTTACTAATTTCTAAAAATAAATAAGACAAAGCCAGTAAATTAGATAAATAAACGTATTTACAATAAATATAACTTGCAACTACGAAGTTTTAGTTAAAGTTCTTAATATAATAGGTCTTTGAAGTATAGGAGTGGATTTTGCAACTATTCCAATTATTTTGTCCAACGACTGTATATATATATATATATATATATATATATATATATATGTGTGTGTGTGTGTGTGTGTGTGTGTGTGTGTGTGTGTGTGTGTGTCTGTAATAACTCCATTTTGTGTTGGTTTGGTTTCTCATTTCGCATTTATTTAATAGCTAATAAGAGCTGTTCTTTCATGTCAATGTGGTTGTCTGTTTATTTCTCTTGTTAAGTTTCTGTAATTTTCTCCCTGCTTCCTCCCGCCCTCTCTCCCTCTCTTTATATATATATATATATATATATATATATTTTTTTTTTTTTTTTCTGTGTGTGTATCTCTCTATGTTTCTGAGATGAGGTATTATGTACACTATTTACATTATTCGGAGTATTGTCCCCATCTTTGTTGTCATATGTATCACAACGTTTCGACCGTTGTACAGTCCGGTCTTCTTCAGGCGGTTGGAATGCCGAACTGAACCCTTTATTTCGCTCGCTGTGGTAGACTGTTCTAGTTCCACGTTGCATGTCTAATGGACGTCATTTATCAGTTATCTCCTGTTAATTCCACGCTCCAAGTTCTGCACTGCTTAACCAGGTATTGAACCCACAGATTTTTGGGTCCTGTCACTGGATCTAACCAACGCCTTTATACACTGTGCCATGTCTCCCTCGACATACCAACCACCTGAAGAAGGCCGGAGCGTACAACGGCCGAAACGCTGTGAAAAATATGGCAACAAAGAGGAGAACAATAATCCGAATAATGTAAGATTATTATAGCTTTTCTCTGAACACACAAACCAGCGATTACTTAAGTTCTGTCAGTGAGAATATGCAGACACGGTTTCATCGATCTCTTTATATACCTATCTATATACTAATAAATCAATCTTCATTTACCGTGTTCCTGCTACACTTATATTCTAGGAGATCACCTCTACACGTCAGGAGACTTGATTGTAAAAGTGAATTTCTTTTCACTAAAAATCTCAGAGTAGGAAAAACATGTTAATATTTTAATTCCCTTTATTACAATTATTATTATTATTATTATTATTATTATTATTATTATTATTTTCTTTGATTTCTGGCGTTTACAGATTTTTTCCGGGTCCCGCCAAGTGGCCTAAGGTTAGAAATGGCATCATGACACTTTCCACTGACAAAAAAAAAAAAAAAAAGAAAAAATATATTACATAGATAAAGCCCTTCGTAAAGTGTGGGCTTTACTTGTCAGAACAATTTTTTGTATCTCTTTGATGCATGGACTTCGAGGAATTCCTTCAATTAGCCTACTGGAATCTTTTCCAACCAGGGCTCCATCTACAACAGGGATTGTTGATGTTTCCATATGACCATTTTTGAGAGTTCTATTATTATTATTATTATTATTATTATTATTATTAATTCTTTATCTTTTTCACTGTCTGCCGGGTACTTTACCTCCCAAAAATGCTTCTATTAAAAAGGTTATATGAAAGAAATGCCCCGTTTGACCGTTTTTATTTGGACGAAATGCAATCTTTGTCATCGATATCTATCTATCTATCTATCTATCTATCTATCTATCTATCTATCTATCTATCTATCTGTGTATGTGTGTGTATGAGTGTGTGTTTACGCGGTTAACATTATCGTATATGTAAATTTATTTACATTCTTAAAATATATGTGTGCTTCATATTATATGTTTTGTGTGCGTGTCGGTACTTTCAAAAAAAAAGAGAGCATCTGAGAAAAAAGATGTAGATATAGTCGAAGGTGAAAAAAAAAAACCTGAGCGAAACAAACAACACAAACAAACAAGACAAAGTTTAATACGAGACAATTTCCCCGAAAGTTTAAAACTCCAGGTAGTCCACTTAAGTTTTGGAAGCGACTTAAAAGCCCCAAACACCAACATTTTTATCCCGTTTTTTTTTTTTCATCTATCATTTACTTTTTTTTTTAGTATTTCTTTAGCGATATTTTTTTCCAGTTTTTTCCCCTCTCTTCTCCACCTTCGAATTCTGGCACAGTACCATTTCTTCTGGGTCTTCCTTTTCCTCTGGACACACTTGGCTTCCTCACCGCCGCTGCCATCAACTCTTGGGAGAACTCGGTCAAGTTGCCAACGCTGATAGACAAACTTTACGAAGCCATAGCTAGAACGTTCCGATCGCTAAAAACATTTCGCGAAGTCACTTGATAAACAATAATGTGGATATCAGTGAGTTGGTAGGTTGGCAGCTATATCTACTTTATATTTGTGTATTTGGTTCTTTTATTCGATTGTAAGTGTAGATATATCTGTACAGCTTTCAGTGAATATAAGAAAATGCTTATATACGTGCGTGTGTGTATGTAAATATGTATATTGGCTGTGTGTATTTGTATTTTAGAATAATGACGCGCGCTTAAGCTAGGCATTTGTATGATTGCTACAATGTATACACTTTATTTGTTGTTTTTCTTACAAGGTCATTTGAAATCTTCCCTAAGTGCTTATGAATTCATTTGAAAAATCCTTTGAAAATATAGATTAGACAAAGCCCACAAAATAAGTCACATAATGAAACTGTGTGGAAGTTTAAGATACTTATTGATTTTTGTTGTGATTTCATAGTATTATATTACCCACCTCATATATCAGATACTTTATGGCATATTTAAGCTGATAAGTGAACAGATCCAGGAATCTGGTTTACAAAACGGCGGTTCACTGTAGTTATTTGTGTATTAGGTTGGTGCAAAAATAATGACGTAATAATGACGTTTTTTGACGTTAAACAATACGTCAAAAAACGACATTATTACGTCATTATTTTTGCACCAACCTAATATAATACGCATTCGTGTATAACACGCAGCCTTATTTTTATTAAAAACATTTAACCCGAAACAGCAATAATGGCACTAGGAGACAAGAGGCTACTACGGGTAAAATTAAGTGGGAAGACTTCAGCGAGTAATGAGAAGAAAGGACATCAAGTTAATAGGATTAAGGAAGACGGAAGATGTCGATTGACGTTGCATTTCAATTTTTGAAGATTGTAGGTGACAGGGAAGCAAGAAATCAGAAGGGATTTCTGCTGACCATGTTCACCGTAGTCTATGAAAATAGAATACAGCGCAGTACGTAATCTGTTCAATGAAACAACGCTAAGATAAACACTCACGAGTCAGACACTCTACTGAATCTGACTATATCGCCAATACGACCAGCAGCTGTTCCGTAATTCTTCAGTCTTCGATATCAAAGGCTGCCAGTGAATATTCGGGAAAACACATGGCCGCCTTTATCCACGTTGCATTGACTATTTTGAGCCTTCTGATTGGTTACACTTTCTATTGGTGAACTATAAAGTGAGTCAGCTCATTTTGGCTGGTTCACTAGTACACCAGCTTACCCAAAAACTCCATCAATTTCGACAGGCAAGAAGAGCGAAAAAAGAAACTATGAGAATAGAACATATAGTTGTATCTAGCTATTTCAACAGTAAAGCGGTGAGACATAGTTACCAATCTAGTAACGCATTAAAATTATGCAGTCGATGCACGAAGTTGGTAAACTCGTCAGAGAAATTGCCATGAAAATATTTGTAGAAGAGTCAGAATTGATAACATTACGAACCCTTCTTTTAATTTTCTCTATAATGCCGAAATATATATTTGGAGTACCAGGCAGGGTTTGGCAGCAATATTCAAGCAACTGACGTATAGTAGATTTATAAATATGCAAAATGGATTATGACGAAACTAGAATCATCATCATCATCATCATCATCATCATCATCATCATCATCATCATCATCAACATCAATATCTGGATTGAAAGCTGGGTAAGTATTCATCCTTGCGTACTGTATCATGAGTGAGTAGACTTAGTGGAGCTCATGAATCTTCTGGTCAAACCCCGGCAGATCCCCTCCAGCTTGATAGCTCACTTTCACGTTACCTTTTATCCCATCGAGGAGCCCATTTCCATGACTGTTATCTTCAGTCTAGGATTGCTGAATAGAGCCCTGCAATCCTCTTTCATTAGCGTACTTAGCCCTGTTTACCTCATTGTGCTAGATGCCCGTTAATCTTACAAAAAGATTCAGCCGCTCTTTCCGTAAGTCTTGTTTTTTAATCTTGTTAGGTGCCTTACCACATTCCTCAACAGAAAAGCATAGCGGAATAAAATATTTGTTTCCGATGACCCGATCACGTGGCAATTATTAATAGGTTACATGACCCTAGTAGTACCGTAGAATGACCTAGCATAACGGGTATAAAACTCAGTGAGTTTAAAAAGTTTTTGCCAGTTAAATTTCGACGTAAATTTATCATGGGTTTGAAGCTATCCGCCCTGTATTGATTCAGATTAAAAACTTTGCATTATATTTTGAAACACCAAAAATGATCAATCAATTGATGTCAGCGTTAGAAACACATCCAAGATAATTATTCGCAAACAGTTTGCGTATATCTATGGGGTATTACTTATTTTCCACTCGGCAACCTCTTCACGAAATACTCAAAATTTGTTGATATTCTATCCCTATTTCCATAGCAAATGTTTAGATGAACCTGTTATTTTTACCTGTTTAGATAATTATATCTCAGACACGTCATGCTACTTGCAAGGAATCAGATCATCCTCATTTTACCTGTACCCCCAATGTTAGAAGAATGGTCTAGATAATTGCTATTTTGTGGAATATGGTCGTTTTCAATATTGCCCTCTTCAAGTTAAATGTCTACTCTTATCTTTCCCTCTTCATACTCATTATCTTCACTCACTAAAAACTTCTATTCCATTGATGTCAGAAACTCATACATCATTGCCATTTTGACTGTAAAGGTCTCCGTCGAGTTTTTCTGGAGCCTTGTGTTGTATGAAATATAGTAAAAAAACGTGGAAACTGTGACTAGCAAGACAACGTTCCTCATTGCGACAGGTCATATTCACAAACCAGAGATTTCTTTTTCTTAAAATCCCTACATGGATTTAAGGGATTTACTAGAGCAAATCTGTAACCATTGTTCTGCACTGGAAGAATGCAAATTTTGAGGAAAAAGGAAACGATGACTTTGTGGACTATAGAAGCCTCTATAGATAAGCATATGTGTTTCTTTGATGATTATATCATGTTAGTCTTCACGAAGCCATGGACACCATAAATATTATTCATACGTTAGTTTGTGGTATCCAGACATTATTTTTTAGCAACACACATATAGCGGCGTTTTAGCAAGTGATTACATTTCGTTTCACATTTGAATAAAATTTATATATTCATATTCTACAGGGAAAAATTATGACTAAGTGAAAAAAAATATTTGTATCTTCTTTTTAAATTGCATCGGATTAAATTAAAGACACCGACTAAGCTGACAACATCGAAGAAAATGTCACGGTGTCCATCTTTGACAAGGATAATAGTGAAAATTCCTAAAATGTGTTTAATATCTGGGCGAATAGTTTAAAAAAAATAGTGTGATTGTTCAGTGATTTAAACTTTTCGTTAAACAGTAGTTATTTTCGTGCATAGATATGACTTGACTTCACTTAGCAGGAACAAGTATTCTCATGCTGGTTAGAGAAGAACACTCGAGTGTTATGCGTTTGAAAGAATCAGCGCATATGCTAGGCTATGGAGACCTACTAATTAGGCCTAGCATAGAAATAAACAATATATGGAAGCCGCTAATAAAAAAAGAAAGACAAATGACAACAAATCATTAACCTCAATATCAACAGTAATAAAAAAAAAATCATGGGCAGCGGCAGTAAAAACATAAAAAGCCAGCAGTAGCCTAATCAGCACTGAAGTTTAGGCTTAAAGTTGTAAGTTTACCCCATAAAATGTCCTAGTGTGTAAAGACGTTGGTTTCGGAACTTGGTAATATAGTGAGTTCAATCCCTGGGTCGGGTAGTGCTTACTTGCGAGAAATAACTGAACAGTTCTAAATAAAATAACTAGACGATATTCCTAGACATGAGCAGTGGAACGAAGACAATTCACTGTAAGTTAACCGGATATACCCTGAGGAAGGACGAAGAACACAACGGTCGAAACGTTGTGTTAAAAACAGCAAAGGTGGGGACAATAGTCTAAATATAATTAATGTAAATCTTGATTCTTAGGCTTAAAGATCTGTGGAGAAAAGTGCGCAGGAATAATCAGAATATGACTTTGCTGATGAAGTTTTCCTTCTCTTGTCATTACGAGTGA
>OZ010577.1:81505285-81517785 GCA_963932145.1 Acanthosepion lycidas | reverse complement strand
AAAGAAAGATGTAAAAAGTAAGAAAAATACATTTTTGTAAATTCGATTAGAATATATATATACATATTTCTTTATCTTTTGTGTTTATCTAGAAAAAAAGAACGTGTTTTCTATTGAATAAATTTTCTTTACAGTTACACTCAGTAAATACAAAGCTAAAGAACCACTTCAGGTAGAGTGCTAGACGGTAATAATTAATAGGCACAATCTATGAAGATATATGGCGAACGTAATGGTTAACTCGAAACTGGAACAGGTTGAGATTATAGTGATCAGGGAAGCATACTCTTGGGAATCGGTTCCACAAGGTAGCAGTTCTTGGGAAGAATTGGAATTTACATGTCAACAATGGAATACGAAGGTAATGAGGCCGGTTCGCTACAATGTAGCATAGCGGGTCTTAGCGATGATGATTAGACCTGATGGAACGTAGGAATGTATTTCGTTTGATCACTTTCAATGAAAATAGCAACAGCGGTGAGAAAGACTTGCAACGTTTCGTCTAGGGGAAAGGAATTGTAAGGTGGAAGACATTGCATCACTCATAAGGCCGCGTAGACGCTTCCGGACTCTATCGAAACTGAAAAATGAAGACTTGGAAGCTCCTGCCCATATATTTTTAATCAATTCACGCTAAGCAAGTCGATAATGTCACTAAGACGCAAGGGAAGTCTGAGTGTGAAATAGAATAAAAATAATTTAGAAGGAACCTGAAAGCAAATCCTAAAGAGGAATCATGAGTCCTTCTGTACTCCTGATGAAAAAAACCGGCAAGCAGTGTGAACCGGACGATAGCTATAACGATATATGACGATAGACAAATATGGCACCAATACTCCTATGTCGGTCACATTTTTCTCATGTAAAGGTAGATGATAGCAAGAGCAGTCAGTCAAGGGAAACGATCATTTTTTTCAGTACCTTTAGCAATGGATCGTATATACGAGATGCACTTGAAGTGTGGGTACCGAAGAAAGAATTAAAAATCGAAAATCGTATATTCATAAAGAACTGAACATTATTATTTTATCAACACACAGAGAAACCTACGCGCACAGTACTGCGATATCTGCTACTGCTGCTACGTAAAGACTCTTGACAAAATTCCCAAAAAAGTGTCCGTAATGCATACTTAAAAGAGGCAACTGAACTTCCTGGGACACATAATGAGGAAGGATGGCCTGGAGAATCTGATACTCACGGTTCGAATAGAGTGAAAGTGAGACAAGGGAAAACAACGCCTGACATACCTAGCGACCTTAAGCAAGTGGATGACAGAACGTGATCTGGGGGAGGTGGTAGAGGCAAGAGACTTGTTGGGAGCTGCAATGGATAGAGGGTGGGAGAGCCATAATCTCGTACGTCTTGAAAGGACACGGCACATAGAAAGAAAGAGAATATAATTAATCGTGATCTGGCATATCGACATCAATCTCTAAACAACCACCCCAGGTAGAGTGCTAGAGGGTAATGATTAATAGGCACAATCTATGAAGATATATGGTGAACGTAACGGTAACCCAAGGCTGGAACAGGTTGAGATTGTAGTGATCAGGAATACATACTCTTGGCAATCGGTTCCTCAAGGTAGCAGTTCTTGGGAAGATGTTCAATTGGAATTTACATGTCAATTCATGATACCTCTTTAGGTTGGCTTTCAGGTTCCTACTGATGAGACAGGACATGCTTATATCTTTTCCATATATATTTTCATGGAAATTGTGCTAATGAGGTTAGTGTCTCCTTTGTTCTTCAGCCACATGAATTTAAACATGCTAGTAGATTGGCAACGAGGTCTGCTGCACGGTTATAATCCTGCGATTCCTGTCTTCATTGAATATTGCTGCTAAATCTGTTCTCATACTTCTGCTTTGTATTTAGAAATACAAAGAATAATCTGCAAGACTATAGGTCCTGTGCTAGCATATCGGCTTCGATCATTTACGAACAGCTTTAACGTAACTTCTCTTTGTCTTTTCTATAAATAATTTCAGGGTAATTATTGTTGTGAGGTTACCTTTTTTGGAGTTCAACTTCTCGAATTTATTGCTAACTTGATCTCATCATTTTATAGGTGTAATTCCACGGTGTAACCATAAGTCTACGCTGACAGTATTTTCTCTCGCACTTCTGTACTTGGAAATGTTTTCCGGTTACTCAGTTTCCTGTCCGTTACTGTGTATATTTGCACACACACACACACACATACACACACACACACACACACACACACATATATATATATATATATATATATATATATATATATATATATATACACATACATATATACATACACATACACACACACACGCATATATATATATATATATATATATATATATATATATATATATATATATATATATATCAGTATTTGCATTTAAATATTTTTATATTTGGATGGAAACTGATGATTATCTTGTCTTCATTCATCTTTAGTCAATTGTTATATTTTGTTTGATAGATACAAAGTAAAAGTATCATGAACGCAACATTGAGAAAAAGACCCGTGTTATTTTCCCTTTGCCATTGTTCACATGTAACAGATTGAACGGCTACTTTCCACGTTTTTATAAGATTTTCTCTCAATCAAATTTGAGTTTATTTTTCAATCATCAATCGATACTTAATTACATAAAGAACTGCCTTTCTTTTCTTGTTGGGAAATCATTTTAATTCTAAATCTAGGAGCTCAGACTTTCTCAACAATCACATCTGCCAGCGCTTAAAAACTTTAGAATTAAACACAATAAATCCAAGAGAACACAGCCAGACGCTATTACATCGAAGAAAATCGGATTTAAGCGAAGTATCATGTCTTTGGCAATGAACTTCTGGCTGATATAATCGGACGAAGTTTAAATCTAAAACTCGCATGAAATCAAATAAAGTTGTTACGCTTCCTCTGAATCATAAGTTTTATTGACGGTTAGGTGCAGTTAAAAATAAACGCGTGTTTATCTTTATCGACATACTTAACTAAACTTTGTACATTTCTCATTGAACATTATGAAAAATTTTCAGACTGTGAATTCATTGCTGCTTTACAAACAAATTCGGAGTGTATCTTTTCTATTACTTCTACACTCATTCTACCATGAAGTTTGTGCTGCTATAAACATTTAAATGGATTGTAATAACTAGTTAAATACTCTTCTTCTCTCGAATTGAGGAATCGGAGAACCGAATTCTAATTCCAGTCGAATACATTACATTCATTAAATGCTAATACCCCTCTTCTTCTCCCTCCGCCTATGGGTAAATAGCAGGAAAGACTGGGTTCTATTGCCTTGGATGACAACTGGTCTAGAAGGATAACTTTGAATTCAGAACCCGTGGAGGGTCGTTTGGGGAACGTAATGTACCAGGTCTCTGTATTCGACTCTCCAAAAATCGGCACTTGGTTCTGCACAAAGCTATAATCAAACCATATGTAAGAGACGAAACGCTTGTGGAGTAACGGATAGCGGCTCGGACTGAGGGATCGGATAATCGAGTTCTAATTCCAGTTGAATCCATTGCATCCACTAACGTGCTAATACCGTTGGGAAAGGTATGAATCCTCTTCTTCAATAAATAGTAAGAACAGACCGGGTTCTATAGCCATGGATGGCAACTACCGCAGAAGGAAATGACAACCTAGTGCGGGAAAAAAATCTACCTCGTCAGTCATGTATCGAAAGATACATAATCGTCTAAGCGTGTATCACGCATGGCACGTAACTGACTGATATACCCTATCTTTTCAATCCGTGGGCGATGGTGGCTCTCCACAACTTTGTCTGTATTATGTTGGTGCAAAAATAATGACGTAATAATGTCGTTTTTTGACGTTTAAAAATACGTCAAAAAACGACATTATTACGTCATTATTTTTGCATCAGCCTAATAGCTCCTAGCATTTTTGTCTTATTGCTATCTTTTGGTACTGTTTGTCTTTAAATAATTTCTTAATGTTTACCAGTTAATAATAAAACAGTTGAAATGATCTATATAGTTAATAGAGCAACATATTCCATATTCAAATCCGTAATATTTCGTTTAGTAGAAGCGAACAAAATGTAACATTGTATTACCCTGTGTTGTAACCTAGAAAGGGTTACTGAATGAGGAATAAACAAAACAGAGGTTGCAATTGAAATGCTAATCTTTATAACAGCAACAAAATACTATACTCTCAAGGGGCGTGAAGTAGGTAAACCACAGCTAGTTGTACACAATATAGACAGCATATTACCCTATTATTATACATAATTATAAATATTATATTAAATTAATATTATTTTATTTATGAGGATTGGAAAATACCCATTAGTGTTCATAGGTACGGCATATAGCGTTGTTTACCAGCAACGCACCTTTACGATTAAAAAATGATGAGTGATATTTCTGTAAATGTTTGTGCGACGTTTCCATTGATAATAGAAATTCTTCACAGAAATTGTTTTGTTATTGTTCAGAAGTTCATGACAGAAAACATACAACAATACATCATTAAACACAAAGCATATTTTTTGTGTATTATGAAGAAACTTTCTGTGGGGGGATAACCCTTGTCGTTTTAGTTGGATATAAGTATAGAGGAACTTTGTTTGAAGGTATCCAGAGGCTAGTCAGACAAAAGGTTCGGTAGTAGGTCTGCAATTACATGACCCGCATAGAGAAAATCTTTGATTAACCTCAGAATTTACAAATTTTCATCTTTCTTGCGTATATCTGCTAGATAATGCTCACATTTTAAATTTAACGGAGACTTATGTAAGGGCATTTACGTAATTGACGCTAAAAAATTATAAGACAAAATTACACAATACCCTCAGACTATTCAATACCACAGAGAGTAAGGAGGTTAATTTCTGGTAAATGTTGATGTTTCTACTGTTAAATACTAGCAAAAGTTTAAAGTTATACATCCATTTGTAAAAATTGAACCACTTTATATCATTCAGGTTGATGAGGATAATCTGAAACAAAACTGCGTATAATGAGATGAGAATTCACAAAGAAATGACCATAGTGTTATATATATATATATATATATATATATATATATATATATATATATATATATATATATGTATGTATTAAAAAGAAGACAGAATCCGCCAACGTCTTGGGTTGTAATGTGGATATTATTTTTTTTTAAATTCTCTCCTCTTTTTAATATATACACTTTTCTCTCGTTGGAGCAAATATAATCTCTTCCATACATACATACATACATACATATATATATATATATATATATATATATATATATATATATATATATATATATACGAACACACACATATAAAGGGTGTTTCATTTAAAAGAATTATATATAAGGTTGTTTCATTAAAACGGATCAACAGTAAATAAATCAGTGTTATTGGCGAAAATTTATTTATTTCTCTATTGGATCATGTTATTTAAGTCATGGCAATTTTGTGTGAAAAATAATATTGCCCAAATGTCCGCCAAATCTGAAAGAAAAAGAAAAAAATCATTAGACGCTTAAACTTAATTCACATTAAAATCTGTCCAAGTGATTGGAACTCTCATGTAATGCGCGATCTCGCTTATCGAGCGAACCTAAAATTTTCACTTATAAAAAAATGATTTTATCATTCAGCTAATGTATCATGCGAGTTTCTTTTGTGTGAGACCAAATTACAATAGACTAATCTCTTTTCTTCTATCTCATTATCGCATTTTCTACTTAAATGATTTAAAAAAGTAAAAGTGAATGATAAAAGTATCGCTAGTAAGGCTATACAAGTTACATAGACGTGAACAGCCGAACAACTAAATATCTTATAAACATAAAGAATGTAAAAGATATTCACTATGTTTGTATTTTATAATATGATACTAATATGTGAAAATTTCATGCATTATTATTAGATGCAGTTAAGTAAAAAATCAGTTTTTCGAAAATCATGTTTATTTCAGATACAGGTTACTTTTTGACTAATGTAAATGGATATTTAGTTTAGTCATCGGCGTTTGCAGGGCAAGTAGTACGTACCTTAATTTAATATCTTGTATATGATGCGACTTCCTTAAGATTATCTTCAAAATTAGGTATTCAAACGTCGCCTGATACGCGTTTATATACAGTATTTCTTTTCAGTGGGTGAGAACCCTTGTCATATTAGCTGGTGATGAATATAGAGAACCTTTAGGTGAAGGTATCCAAAGGCTAGCCAGACAATAGGTTTGGTAGTAGGTCTGAATTTTAATGAACGCATAGAGAAAATTCTTTGATTAAATTAAGAACCAGTCAGGCCAAGTTTCAACAATTTTCTGACCAAGTTTCAACAATTTTCTGTGTTCCTCAAGTTATGAAACTGTATTGCAAGTTCTTCTGCTGTTTGCTTAGCATTTTTCTAATCTGTGGTTTTCAGAAGCTCACTACTGTCAGAACTTTGGTCCTTCACATCGTGTGGAATCTCCCCGAGAAACCTTTTTCCGATCGAAACTGACCAGATCTCCGCGAGAAACCTTTTCCGATCGAAACTGACCAAATCATATTCGGAACATCCTGATACTTAAATCTTCATTTCCATTGAGAGAACGAATAATTCATACCACTTCCATTGGTAAATAGGACTTTTTGAATACATACAGAAAAGAGTGTCTCATATTGGCGCAAGATAAACAGATATTTAAAGGTTAAAATGTCGATACAACATTTACAAACTTTGATATTAAATAATATACAAAGAAAGAAAAACACATGAGATCGTTAATTAATTTCCAGCTTTATAATAAACATTATAAATTTATAAAGATATATCCAAGCTTTAAAATCCTTTAATTCATGATTTTCCGATGTTTACTCCTTATATCATTTTTATTGAGTACAGACGACAGATTTTATCGGAGATTATACAAACGAATATTAAGAAATTCTTCGGACATATTCTATAGTAAATTTAATAAAAAGACCAAGAGAATCTGAAAGGTAAGAAATACGGAACTATCACAAACAGTATGTTTTTAATTACTTTTCCTCTTATGTCCATAAGACTCGCTAAATAATTTTCTAGATGGAGTAACCCTTGTAAAGGATGAAGATTTCTCAAGGGAATTAGGTAATATCTTACAACTTAAAAAGTATTTCACTGAAATATCTTTACCGCCGCCTAAAATAAACTGCCATCAGCGATTTGTTTCGTTGTTAACAACTTGAATTCGGCCTTTCTGTCTTCTCGTTAATTATTTAACATAGCGCTATTCAGAACATATTCCTCCTCCTCCTTCTTCTCCTCCTCTTCTTCCTTAGTGTCATTAGAGACCCTGTGGTGTTTCTTCGTATAAGGTTTATTTTTAGCCTTTTCATTTTCTTTATATAATCACTCCATTGATTTACATGAACTTAAAATAGTAATGACGTCATATTTCTAAAGCCGATATAAATACATCAAAATGAGGCATCTCGGTGTGGTGTAATGGTTAGCAAGTGTGTCTGGATAGTGAGTTCGATCATCACTGGGTGCCTCATACTTTCGACCTTGTGCCATACGCTTAGCAAATCAATATAAATACATCAAAATAATAAGTGTTTTCCGTGTATGTATGTCGTGTATACTGCGACGTCACGTATACGACGAAAGCATCACCACAATAGATTTTAGCGCAGGGCTATCTATACCAAACAGATATTTACAAATTAGATTTGCCAGTCCAATGCTAAACCAGTTTTGAATTCAGATATTTCCTTCCGCTAGAAGGGTTAGCAACCGATGCTAGAGAACCCAGTCTGTACAGTGATTTACTCCACAACTGGGGGCGGGGAGAAGAATATCTGTCCTAAAAATATTTCTGCAAAAGCGAACGCATCGAACGCCTCCGGAATTTGAACTCGGTACGTCGACTTCCGTCTGCGTGCCGATAATCACTTCGCGATGCGCGCATCTTTTCCGGCTAATTTAAATTAAATAAAAAGAGTCATTATTTCAGAACACCATCATGTCGATATCTGTTGCGAAAACATTTCAGGTGAGCAATCTTAATGGTACGCTCATTAAGCGATCATTAAGAAACTAGAAGTTTAAAACATTAGCTTTCATGTTGTATAGCAAATATATAATATATATATATATATATATATATATATATATATATATATATATATATATATATATATATATGTGTGTGTGTATTTATGTATATATATATATATATGTGTGTGTATTTATGTATATATATATATATATATATATATATATATATATATATATATATATACACGTGATTCTATTCTCATCTTTTAACAGAGATGGACCTCATGTTATCTTAAAAGGAAAATAACTATTTATATCAGTCAAGCACTTCGCGTTTGTACCAAACTAGGCATTTTCTCTTGAGATCTAAACACTAATGGGGTCACCGACTTTCTACATTGCCTTTTGCCATATCTTTCCAATCATTAATCGACACGCTGAACCACATGGAACTGTGCCAAACCGTATGCAATCACTCTAATTGCATTACCATATGAAAGCTATTATCTAGATGAGATTAGATAAAATCAGCTCCACACTTGAGGTCTATTTATGATGGCTTGCTGACAATGTTGGCAGTACACCTTATATATAAAGACAATTAACTGTTTAGCACACCCTTATTTATAGATGGCTAGGTTAGATATTTAAAACGTTCTGATCTTATTGTCGCAAATAAAGTGAATAGTTGTGAACATCTGTGGTTAGTAACAAAATCTATTGTTGTGCCAGGAATTAGTATTTTATTTCTCATAGCGGAAGTGAATGTTTAGGATATTTGTCAGTTAACTCTTTGATTCAGTGTAACTATCACTGTTGTGGAGAATAAATTCGGCGTGTCGTTTTTAATTCCCGTCCGATGCTGTTGCGTTCACTTCACGCTAATGACCTTGAAAAAGGCATGAATCCAACGAAATCCAGCTATCAGATTAATAGTAGTGCATAGCGGGCGCTCTTGCCTTGCGATGTCAACCGGTTTAGGAGAAAGATAACGCTGTATATAAAAGCAGCCTGACAATGAAATAACTCACTCTGAATATCTTGTGCAGACATAACACTGCTGCTATAGCTGCGTTATATATGGTGTCCTTATGATTCTAATGGGTTAGGAGACTTGTATTCTCTCTTAGTAGATATTTTGATTGGCTTTATCTGTTCGAAGAATTTAGCATGCAATATATTCAGGATATTTTCTTTAATTACATTCACTATAATTCGAAGAAGTATTACTAGATGCTTATATATCGGTCGTTATCGCCAATAGGATAAAGTAAAGGAATATATCAAGATAAATAAACAAAAATAAATAAATAAGGCTTTAAATTCTAAAAACAGATGTAGGGGATAATCAAATCCATGAGAAATTTAGTAATGCCTACATGTTTTCATTAACGTATGGTTGTCAGCAATAGAAAAATCTGTGATGCCGAGTACTAATTGGAAACTCCATAAGTATAAATATGAAAATGTGTAGGTAGTGTTTTAACAGAGGATAAATCATACGACATTGAAATCCGAAAGTACATTTGGAATAGGAGCAGATTCCTTCAGAAAGGTAAGCAAAGTTTTAAGGAACGGACAAAGTTCGTTAGTATGAAGAAAAAAAAATTACTGAACTGTTTTATTAATCAGTTTCTCTCTGTCTCTGTATATATATATATATATATATATATATATATATATATATATATATTAAAGAAAAACAGACCACTTTAAGGTACTATTATAATAATTTATTTCACCAGAGCCCTTTTAAAGGACGCCGGATCATCAGATAGCACTTTCTAATATATATATATATATATATATATATATATATATATATATATATATATATATATATATATATATCGATCAAGGCTTGAAGCAATATCATGTCTAGTCACACTGATGAGCTCTGATACAGCTAAACAGTCTGCCTTTTGATGACTATATATATATATATATATATATATATATATATATATATATGTATGTGTGTATGTGTGTGTATGTGTGATGAAGATGAGAATACCAATAAGGCGCAGGAGGCTACTGGGAGTGAAAGTGAATGAAAATACTTTAAAAAAGAACTGGAAGCGCGATCCTAAACAGGAGCAAGCGATAAAAACCCAGTGAGATCTGGGAATCGGACGATAAACAAACCTCTCTACTCATATTGAAAAAAAAAACAAAAAAAAAATACAAAGAGTTTAAGCTAAGGCCTCAGGAATATCGATTTGAAGAAGTCATTAGAAGGAAACAACGGATAAACGTCATTGAGAAGCCCGGGGAGGCGTGTGTGAATCAGACGACGGCCCGTAAATGCTGGACAATCTCTTCAAGAAAGAAGAAGAAACTTGAACAACAATAATGTACTTCTACAGAATGATGCTGAGAATACCATGAACTGAAAATTTAAGCAACATCAGCGAGATTTAAGGTAATAACAAAATGGACAATTATACCTAAGATCGGAAAGACGCAATTGAAATAATGAAGAAAGAGGGTATGGAGAATTTGACACTCACAGAGCACATTGAAGAGAAAAAGAGAGAGACGAAACCAGCGAATGACCTACCTAACGAGCTTGTATAAATACTTGCAAAACTGTCTTCGAGAAAAATAAGAAAAATATAAAACTTACTCACACCTAAAAAATACAGGGAGTTTGTAGAGTGTTGTGGTCGCCAGCCCCCTGAATGTACAAACTGCATAAAAGAAGAACAATACATTTAGTATGTAAACTGATATATCAAATTTATTAGGATTAGTTTAAGAAATGGTTTTAAATAGGTATGCATCCTTTACTTATGGCAGATATCAACGTAGACGTCCCCTCCATAGAGGTCGCTTCTCGGATCAATCCTCTTTTTACTTTACGTAAAGGATCTGCGTAAGACATATATGCTGATGATACAATAGTATACAGGTGCACTTTCGAAACTCTAGATAACCATAGATTGGCAGCTGATCTCTCCTCTTATCTAGCTCTAACTTCTCGCTGGTTACATTCAATGCTTCGAAAATAAAACTCTTTACATTCCGTCATCGCCGATCGAACCCTGGGCTACCACTAGTCATGGTGAATGGCACCGGGTCTTGAACGGCTATTTGAGCCTCAACTGATCCAGAGCTGTAGTGGAACTCGTATATACGATCCATCTTTGAATATGCTATGGTCGTTTCCTTATAGCATTCCAGTAAGTACCTGACTCCTCATGCTATTGTCTACCTTTACAAGAGCCAGATCAGGCCTAAAATTGAGTACTTCTGTCATATGTGAACGAGAGTTTCCCAGTCGTCACTTCCCAGTCTCTATATAGTCCAAAAACATCCCGCGTCCTTCTGAGTGATAGCTACTTCAATGGAAAGTGTTCATACGAACTACATTCATTAGTTCCATGCTATGCCGATTGTAGAGAACAACTCTCTTTCCCCTATCACTCCATTGATAAGACGTATGTTCCGCTTGAGCGGCTTCTCTCTGGAATCGAAAAATTTATCATTTTGCTATCAATCCCAACCCCTGTTCTACATAGTATTTAAAAAAAACTTGTTAGATATGTTAGGCACTCTTTTCTCTACCTTCAGTATATCCTGTCAGTCTCTTTACGATGCTAACTTGAGTTAAACTGGTTGCAGCTGCCCAGAACAAGTCTCATTGGGCGTGTTTACTTGTTTTTTTATACAATGATATTCACGCTGTACAAGGCTGAATAACCACTCGACGCACAGAGTAGGAATCACAGTTTATGCAGACAAATGAGGGTAATATAAGATTAAAAGGAGTTCAAGACTTTAGTGACCGGGAGAGAGTATTCTTGTGAGTCGTTTCCACAAAGTTCGTTTCGTGGGAAGAAGACGGTCCAATTGAATTTGCAACTCGTCACTGAAATACGAAGGGGTGTATGGTGGGGGAATAATTCGCCACTTACAAAGAAAGGAACACCAGTCATAAAATCGCTATCAAATTTGCATAAATATGAAAAAGAAAGTATTAAAAAATACACAACATATTTTAAAAGGTAAAATAATATCAAAAGACCAAATTGATTTGTTCCGTTCTTACTTTAACGTGTAAATCTATATACCCCTACGTCACTTTAACATGACGCCATTATTTCTGCTATAAATAAACCGTATTTATAAAACTATAATTGTGGAAAGTGAAATTTTCACTAGAATATCTTGGATAATTCATCTGAAATCAAGGAAATTCATATTTTTGGCAAAATGATCCCAATAGTTGGAAGTGAGGTTAACCTATACCCTCTTGAAAACCTTTACATTTTTACATATTTTGTAGACATTTTACATAAAGTTCCCTGTTTTCTTGATTTCATTGAAACATTTTTCTAATTTTCAATATAATTCAGTGAAAATTTCACCATGTAAAATGATAGCTTATAATTGCAGCATAGATATATCGAAAAAAAAAAAAAAAAAGAGTAAACATCAATTTAAAGTAACGATAGGAGGATATGTTTAGTTTGCGAAGTTTACCAGTGAGGATTTCTCGTTAAA
>OZ010577.1:81475285-81500285 GCA_963932145.1 Acanthosepion lycidas | reverse complement strand
ATATATATATATATATATATATGCTCAGTACTATTATGCAACGACATATAAACAAGTACGTAAATATATTTTTCATCTGTGTGTCTATTTCATAGTGTATTTATATTGAAGAAATAAATACAATATTTCATATATATATATATATATATATATATATATATATATATATATATATATATATATATAATTTATTCATGACTAGACGATAGGCGAAATTTAGATTAAATTAGATATAATTTTGCAAAATCTATTTGTAAATTCTGTACATTAAAAAAATTAATCTAAAATATAATTGGCATAAGTCTATCGGCCTGAAAACACTTTTATATAGCATATTCTGGTACACAAACACATAAACATTCACACACACGCGCGCATATATATATATATATATATATATATATATATATATATATATATATATATATATATATGAATCTGTATAAAATTAATTTATTCATGTGGTGTATAGATAGATGTTGGTGTCAGATAGATAATTACCAGATTAGTAAATAAAAATGTGACTTCTGTTTTAAATAAGAAATGCCCACTATAGTAACGTTTATATATATATATATATATATATATATATATATATATATATATATATATATATATATATATATATACACGGACAGGTATGTGATTTGATTAGAGCGGTGAAGGTTTGGTGTCGAGGCATCCACACTTTTTGAATACAGAAACCTGGGGAACTCCGTGCCACCGATGAGCCTCGTGTTTTTAATTCAGAGTTGTCCCTATTCTAGACCAGTTGCCATCCAAGTCTATAGAACCCAGAATATACATATAACATACATATCTATCTATCTATCTATCTATCTATATATATATATATATATATATATATATATATATATATGTGTGTGTGTGTGTGTGTGTGTGTGTGTGTGTGTGTGTGTGTGAAATTATATAGAAAATAGGAAAGAACTGGTTAGGTAAATAATCCAATGTTCTTTAGTATTTTTTTTATTATTTTTAAGAAATAGTGCTCGATACAAAAGTAGAGCATAAATATAATTATTTATGCTCTAATATGACTCCAACACGATACATAAGAGTTCTCATGTTTCAAAACAAGAACCGAAAACCTGAATATAATTATTTGAATTAAATTGAATTAAAGTAATAGAAATAGATATAATCCTCAGTGCAAAAAAATCAGCCCTCATTCATAATGGGGACCAATGGATAAAAAACAATAATGACCTTTTTGACACCACTGTGGGATCTTTAGACTCTGCAGAGTCTTCTGACCTTGTTGGTCTTTTAATACTGTACAACTTGACCGCACACCGTGAAATAGATATTAAATACATCAGACTGTATAGAGATGACGGGCTCCTGGTAGTGAGGAGTTCTACTAATTTTGAAATAGAGAAAATTAGAAAAAATAAAAGATTACAGTCTGTACTAAATGAAAAATGGTAAACTTCCTCGACGTAACTCTAGATTTAACAAACAACACATACCAACCTTATAAAAAGCCAAATACTAACTCCTTATATATACACCCGTAGTCAAACCACCCTCCATCTATAATTAAACATAAACCCTCATCAATAGAAAATAGAATCAGCATTAACTCCGCTAATAAAGAAATATTCCAACAACACATTAGCCTTTATAACGCTGCCATAAAAAAATAGTGGATACAAGAATGCAAACATTAATTATAGAAACAATTGTATTAACCAGAGGAAAAAAACAGGAAAAGATAATCATTTGGTATACCCCTCCGTTCAACCAAATGGTTAGTATTAAACTAGGACAGAAATTCCTAGCTTTAATTGAAAAACACTTCCCTACCAATAGTAGACTTAGTAATATATTTAATAAGAACACCCTAAAATTGAGCTACAGCAACACTGAAAATCTAGAAAGTATAATAAAAAACACAATAATAAAATCCTGAACAAATCCTCATGCCTGAATAGTATTAATAAAAACGCTACACTTAAATTAGACAAAAACAGTGAAAAAATTATTTGATTGTAAAAACCCAGAAGACTGCCCATTGGAAAATAAATGCTGCGTCAAATCTGTGGTATACCAATGTACTATCTCATCCACTGAGAGTCCTAATACTAATATGATATACATTGGGTCTACGAAGAATGAATTTAAAGCCAGATGGGGGCAGCATAAGTGCTTTTTCAACAATATAAATAAAAGAAATCAGACATCTCTATCTAAATATTTTTGGCATTTGAAGGAAATGAATGAAACACCTAAAGTAAAATGGAAAATTATAAACAAAACTAGAACTTGTAAAACTTGAGATGACCCATGCCCTTTATGCCTATATGAAAAGCTACACATTATTAAGTTTCTAAATAATAAAAATGTATTAAACAATAGACATGAGTTAACATTTTTTACCGACATCATCAAATCTTTGCATTGAATAATTAGCATATAAACAAACAAACAATAAAATGATTTTTTAAAATCCATAGTCCTAACAAATAGTTTAAATACTCTACAAAAAAAGATAACCTTTTATGAAGTCGTCAAAAACAAATGTTACGGCAGTTTTTTTTTATATATATATACACAAAACCCTTTCAGAAAAATAAAATAAAAAATAAATAAATCTCCATAGGCACGCAAACCTGACTAGACGAAATCATCTTCCGTTTTAAATTGAGACACCCCATCCTTACCCTGACTTGACATCTATGAATGTCACTCTATACTGATACAAATTATTAACACCCTACACCCCACTCTTTTTAAAAAATCGCTCTAGCCGTTACCATGGAAATTTTGATTTCAGTAAGGAATATGCTATTAAAATACGTAAATTTCAGAAATAAGTTACACCAAAAAAAATTTCGCTTGAAGATGGAACAGAGCTTACTTTAATTCAATTTAATTCAAATAATTATATTGAAGTTTTCGGCTCTTGTTTTGAAACATGAGAACTCTTATGCAATAATTATATATATATATATATATATATATATATATATATATATATATATATATATATATATATATATATATAAGGTTGGATTATTGTTAAGATATTCAACGTATTTTGCAAAGTCATATATAAACACACATTGTTTCCATAATTCATATTTGCTTACATATATATATATATATATATATATATATATATATATATATATATATATATATATATGAAGAAATATAGTCTTAAGCTGTGCTATATTTATGGGATAAAGTGCTCAATATCAGAGATAGAGCGTGTGTAAAGATAAAAATGAACATAGAAGTCAACACTTAGAAGGGACAGTCTGTTTCATGCTATATGCAATCGTCAGGCCACGTCGGCTCTTGTTTTGAAATATGAGAACTCTTATGTAGCGTGTTGGAATCATATTTTTAAATAAATAATTATATATATATATATATATATATATATATATATATATATATATATATATATATTCACATATATATATTTTAAAATGTCTGTGAAATATATTGAGATACTCCGTTGCATTGTAGAATCTAGTAAGCATAAAAATATACGAAATTTAATTTCCATAATAAATAAATATACATACATCATCAGAAATCTAATCCTTTTACTGATTCAATAAAAATCACCCAAACTGGTAGTGTTTATTTCAGCAATGATTAATAAGATACTGTCTTTGTTTCTACGTAATCTTTAAACAAATTCCGGTCACCATTTTGAAATATTATTTTCTTATAAGCTTTGTCGATTATCATACTTTAATTATGCTCAAAACGCAAAGCGGATAAATTGTTTTTTTTCTCTGTGTGTTTACCGAGAAATCGTTTCTAATCATGTCGAAACACACGTTATTCGGTTAACTTTTCTCTGTTAATCGTCTGTAAACCTAATCGTACACGTTTTTGATCTTATCTTAAAGTTTTCCCGCAACTCGTATCCGTTGTCTGCGTCTGACGTTTCAGAAACACGTCGAGTTATTAAATCGTCTTTAGTGACAAAAGGATTATTCGATAAGAATCTTGGTAGAAACCCAGACATAATGATTACCTTATCAAACGTATTCATATATATATATATATATATATATATATATATATATATATATATATATATATATATATATATATGTGTGTGTGTGTGTGTGTATAAAAAAAGTATAAAAACGACTCGTGATTGATGGGAAATGTCAAAAATGGCGGATGTAGGTTGATGGATAAAAATGATGCAAAAACTTTCAGTGCTTTTTTATTATTTTTTATCTGAAAATAACACGAAACAAAACTATGGCAAATGAATAACTTAGGCGTGTGAGTATATTCTAAAAGAAAAAATGATATGGTAACCTTATGAATAAATAATAATTTTCCTGGATAAAAAAAAGCAGAAATTTCCAAATAACAAGAAAAAATGATTTGAAATTAGAGGAGAAAATGATCTGAAATTGAATTTTGAAAAATCATGAGACAATATGTCTAGCCTTTCTAGTTGATGTGGATAAATATATTATATTATTGATACATCATCGTTTATGAGATAGGGATATGTTAAAACGAATTATGTTTTTAACTATTTAAAGAACACCTGGAGAAAAAGAAATTAATTCATGATAAAAACATAGCAGTTCAGGGTTTGGTTTAATATCCGATTTCATTTGTAACCCTTGGAATTAAAAAGATAGAAAAAGCATTGTATATTTTACAAAGCTAAAAATTGATATTTTCGCTGTTTATAAAAATACACATAATGATCATATAATAGATTATATGAATAAAACTCACTAATAATTTTAATGATATCTCTACAGATATAATGTAATATTGCATGTAATATTGTAACAACTAGAATAGGTGTTACAATATTTAGGTCATATGTAACGCTTGAAGTGTGACTGGGGATGTCCGACAATTTTTTTAAAATCATTCTAAATCGGAGCGATGAGAACCTAACGCACCGAACGTACGTACTATAGGCTGAAAAAAAAAAAAAAAAAAGAAAAACGAAAAAAAATAAGATCATCTTTCAAGGAATACCGAACAATGCAACTTGCCACATCCCCAAAAAATCAAACAAATTCCTGTAACTCGTAATTAGCGCCTTTTGGACACCCCATTAACATGCAAATAACCTGCCTACAGAGCTTGTGTAAATGTTTCGCAGGACAGGGACTAGGAGTGATAACAAAAGGTAAAACTTACTCAGAGTTACAAAAGCAGGAAGATGTAGAGAGGCATGATCGACTGCATCCAAAAGGTTTACAGCATTTTCATTACTTTTCATTTTATCGTAGTTATTTCGATAATTTGAATCCGGAAGAGGTTCGGTTTTTACTTAACCCACTAAGTGTTTTGTCTTCTTTATGTGACCTAGGCGATGATGGATCTCCACAACTTCCTACCCTTTGTAGCTCTTAAACTATTTCTTTCTGTTATTTCTCCTAAAATCTATCCAACATCCATTTAGTCAAATGTTATATGTTTCTTTCCTCTTGCCCTTTATCAGTCCCGTAAGTACCATATTTTCCAAACCTTCTTTCCTCATTATGTCCCCCAGAAAAATCAATTGTTTATTTCCGATAATAAATTTTAGTTTCCTTTTTGCTTCCACTTTCTCCAAAACTTCGTCTTTGTTCACATGTTCGGTCCATGATATCCTCAGCATCCTTCTGCAGAACCACATTTCTGTTACTTGAAATTTACTCTTCATACCATGAAATAGTTGATAAGTTGATCCTTATTATGAGACATTATATTATCGTTAACTTTAAGAAGAAGACTTAGCATTCCAAAGACCTTTGTATTTTTGGTGCTGTTGCGACAACGTTCCGTTTAAACCATTTGTCGGTTACATATTTCGCAGAAAACGAGGAACTAATTTCTGGAGAAATAAGATTTCTCCGACTATTCTTAAGGATTATATACAAAAAAAAAGTATCAAAAATTAATTCTTCGAGACTCTGGGAAGAATATCAAGAAGAAAGTCTATCGTTCAAGAAAGATAGTGTAACCCGGATATAAGAGAGTTGTCGGGACCGGATACAATCTCTTATATCCGGGTTTCTCTTATATCCAGGTTTGGTCTATTTTGTTTAGGTAAGTATGGCTCTAATTTGGGACCAGATAAAATATCTCTTATATCCGGGTTTTTCTTATATACGGGTCTCTTATATCCGGGTTACACAATTGAAAAGACGATTTCTTGACATAGAGTAATTTTCTGATGATAAGACATTACTAAATACAGTAATGTCTTATCAGCAGAAAATTACATTCATATAATTTTTATAATTAACAATATAATCGTGTATCCGTTTACAAAACAAGTATCTTTAAACAATTCCAAAGAAAATTTACGCTCGATTATATGCAATAGTATGTTTGAAAATTCTGTAGGTTTCATTTAGATTCACCATTTATGACTTGTAGCCTCTAGTCAGAAAATATGTATTAAATTTGCTATGAAATTAATAGATTACTTTTAGAACAGGGACAATTCCCTTAGGGAATACTAACTTCTTAAGAAGGATTTTTTCAGAGATTTACGTCGGAAAGCTTTCCACAAACGAAATTATTGCAGACCTTGGATCAACCGCGGATCTGATCAAATTACCGGCTAAAAATATATCCGCACAGGTCGCATCCCAAATCAACGACTTACCCATGTTAAAAGAGAAAATGGTAATGCCATCACCACGGTCGAGGCCTACTGGTTCGATTTAGGAAGGGAACCCAGCCTGCATCCAAACCTCTTTTGATGATGTCGTTTATTGCTGCACGCCGTGGAAAGCGGCCGGCGCTACGACGACAGGATAGAGGATGCAAACCAAATTCATCTGCATCTGTGACGCTCACATAATTTGAACCCAAGACGGATCGCGACTCCGACCCGAGTGCACTCATCATCTAGAAGGGTACCGGTAGATGAAGAGGGCACTGCGTTGAGCCAGGCGCCACTACTCGGTTGTGAAGCAGATAGTAGACAGGCGAGGCGATGCTGATCCAAAGAGAGCCTCAAATTCGTAAAATTGGCCTCGCATTTTATTTTATCCTAGCTTTTTTGTTTTGATGCGTCTAGTGGTATAGAAAGTAATTCTAATAGTAAAATATTCTTCTCTTTTTTTTTTTTTTTTACTTCTGTGGCAGTGGAGACTTCAGGGGTTATTGGTCCTCTTTCGATGGAGGATTGGCGTCTCGATTAAGGGACGAGCCTCGTGAAACGGAATGGCTCCGGCGATGGTTCGGGTAATGCTTTCTCCATCATTGCGGCTGGCAGAGGATAGAAAAAAAATGTTTATAGTTTCTGGAATTGTCATCAATGGTCAACTGGACTTGCTTTGTTTTAAATAATGTTATAACTGTTATAACTGGGAACGGATTTACAATAAAAAATAAACATAGAAATCCATGTAAAGAAAGTGAAATATGAACTTTAAATATGTCTTATATGATATAGAATATGTTTTTTTTAGAATAATTGGTGATTCAACTGATCTTTACAATTTAGTTCAATTTATGAGAACAATAAATGTTTTAACAGAAAAAAAAATATTGATTTATAAACGAGAATAAATCCCATGGATTCTATGTCCCATATCTTGTCATGGTTCACGACAGCTTCCTATCTTTTGCAGCTCTTAAGTTTTGTTCTTTTAATATCCCTCTCTGATCATGTTCCGACGTCCATTCATTTTTGTCAGGTGGGAAGCTCTCTACCTTCACTGTACCTTTGGCCTTCCATATATCCTGCAAGTGTTATATTTTCACAACACATCATTATGTGTGCAGGCTTATGGCCGCGTTGCGTTGAAACAACAGTTCTTGTACAATCACCGAAGTTAAGCAACGTCGTGCCTTGTCAGTGCCTATATAAGCGGCGTCTTAGGAACAAGGTTGTGTAAGCTTGGATGTGCGGGCGGTGTATTGTATAATGAGTAGGAATTGTTAATCAAAGAGCTGAGTTCCAAATCTAGTTGGGTCCGTTATATTCATTACGTGCGACAACCCTTTTGAAAGGGTATGAATCTAGTTCTCCCACCAATGGGTTAATTAGTAAAATTTGTATCATGAAAACTATTATTATCTTAAGAAAAAAACAAAACAAAAAAAAGCGGTCAAAATATTTAGAATTGGCATTAAATGATCCTACAGATTGATATGCCGCTAAAACAAAAAAAAAAAAAGAAAAAAAAAAAAAAAGAAGCTTTATATGTCCCAGAAATGTTTGCCGCATTTTTCTAATTTTGAGTATAAGTTTAATTTTTGTTACCATTTTTTCCTTAAGTCTTTCTCGATGCTTACGGGATTTTTCCATGTTAATCTTAGCATCCTTCTGTAGAACCACATCGGATGTTAGTGTCATGTTTTTCATCATCTGTTAAAACACTTCCCAGATATTTAAAATTCTACACCAATCCAATTCATCCCATTCATCATTCGCATGTTGTTGTTTTTTCGTTTGCTGATGACTTTAGAACTTATTTTTACATTTGGTGATAAGTCCTTTCTTCTGGCATTCCTTTACAACCTTGCTTATGAACCCCAATAGTCTTCTTTCTGCGTCTGCTAACATCAACGTGCCATATATTGTTAAAATTGTGCCTATTGATAATAAATTAGGGGTGTTTTAATTTTATTTTTATTTAAAAGAATTTTTTTTTTTTTTTTACACGACCTGGGTATGACGGTAAACTACATCCGCGTCCTGGGTATGACGGTAAACTACATCCGCGTCCTGGGTACGGCGATAAACTGCATCCAACAGCAAGGTCTCAGATAATGTTTTCAGAAAAATAATGTTGCCAGCTCTAAGTTTTTGAAACAATAATGTTGCCAGCTCTACTTTTTTTTTGAAACAATAATGTTGCCAGCTCTACGTTTTTTTTGAAACAATAATGTTGCCAGCTATACGTTTTTTTTTTTAAACAATAATGTTGCCAGCTATACGTTTTTTATTCTATACAAAATAGGCATTTAAAATTCATATAAACTGGATTTGGCATTAAATAACCCACAGTGGTTGATATGCCATAAAACCCAAACAAACAAACAAACAAACAAACAAATAATTTTTTTTTGCAGTTTGGAATGTTTAAAATTATTACGATTATATTCTAACCAGTATTATATAAGGATCACATATGAAAATCGAATGACATCAAGTTGTATCTCATCTACTGTCCTGCCATTTGTGAGATACTGATTTGAAAACTTGCATTAATATTCAAATTCTACAGTACTGCTTTCCAGAATTTTCGTCTCGAATTTTGAATTTATAAACTATATGTTATTTGAGCTGTTAGACAGTCTCGACAAAGAGTAAGAAAAAGATTCGTCTTCTCACTGGATTTATTTAACCTATACAGCGAAACGATACGAAGAAAACTATAAAAATTACTATGATTTACTACTGGCCTCTTAACAGCATGAGAGGCTAAGATAATATTGGGTTGATGGTATAGATAGAAATAATCATGTAAGAACTTGTAGAGATGTTAGCAAAGAAAGTGTGAAGAAAAGTCTATGAATTACATGAATACAGAATATATGGTCATCAGCAAGTAACTCAAAGATGATTCAAATTGGAAACATCAGAATCAATTAAAGGCAGGAATTTAATTTGTCAGATGCTGAGGAAAGAGACTGTTGGACTTTCTGGGATACATTACGAAAACCGGCGGCTGAGAAAAGTTTTTACGAACAGGACATATTAAAAGGAGAAGCGTTAAAGAGAAATAGCCCATTAAGTAGTACATTATATATAGTATGGGGCTTCTATCGTCCTGGACAATTTACTTTTCAATGAAGAACAGATTAAACAACAAAAATGTTCTACTGTCAGATACTGAGGAATGAGACTGTTGGACTTTTTAGGATACATTACGAAAACAGACGGCTTAGAAAAAAATTACATTACGAAAACAGACGGCTTAGAAAACTTATTACACACAGGACGTTTTCTCACCGGATTTATTTAACATATACAGTGAGACAATCCGAGGAAATCGTACTAGGATTTAATATTGGCGGCCATAATTTAACAACACGAGATATGAAGAAGACATTGGGTTGATGGTGTACTTGGAAGTAAAACTGGAAGAACTCGTAGGGAAGGCAGCAAAGAAAAGTGAGAAAAAAACAAAAAATACTCACTGGCTGCGTCATACTTTCGGCCTTGTGTCACATCTAAGCTACGCGGAGTGAAGCGCTATATTTAACCTATACAGCAAAACGATCTGAAGTAAACTAGAAGACATTGCATTTACTATTGGCGGCCATAATCTTAACAATATGAGATATGAATATAATATTGGGTTGATGGCATACTTAGAAGTAAAACTAAGACATCGTTCAGAGCTTAGCAAAGAAACTGTGAAGAAAAAAACTATTCATGAAGACAGCAAGTATGGTCGTCAGCAAGATACCCAAAGATGTGAGTGTCGGACTGGATATATCAGCATCAAGTAAAGGCAGGAGTTTAACTATCAGGAAAACGTGACAAAGAGATCCGAAACTGCATCAGAATATAGAAAAATGCCTTCAAGAAAATAAGCATACTATTAAGACACAAGATGATTTCATTTATAGCAAAGGAAAGTATACGGAACTGTTTCATTTTACCTATCCTCCTGCACAGAAGTGAACACTGGACAATTTCCTTTTCAATGAAGAACAGATTAAACGACAGAAATGTTCTACTGTCGGATGCTGAGGAAAGAGACTGTTGGACTTTCTGAGATACATTACGAAAACCGGCGGCTTAGAAAAGTTTTTACGAACAGGACATAGTAAAAAGAGAAGTGTTAAAGAGAAATAGACCATTAAGTAGTACATGATATATAGTATGGGGCTTCTATCGTCTTGGACAATTTACTTTTCAATGAAGAACAGATTAAACAACAAAAATGTTCTACTGTCGGATGCTGAGGAATAAGACTGTAGGACTTTTTAGGATACATTACTAAAACAGATGGCTTAGTACGTACATGACATATTAAAGGGACAAGTGTTAAAGAGAAATAGCCCCTTAAAAAGTACGTGATGTATAGTATGAGATTTCCAGTTTCTGCTAGTTAAAAGGGACAGGAAGTTGTAGAGGGCCATGGATGCTTTCGCCCTGAAAGCACAAGACACATAAATGATGATGAACATGCCTTGAATTTTTTTTTTCCAAATAGGCATATCATTTAAGGAATATATAATTTGCATTCCTATATTTTGTTCTGAAAATATACTTATACACATATGCGATACATTTTATATTTTAGATTAATTTCTTCTGACAACAAAGTCTCTAAGAATCATTTATATCGGAACATACGGAGGTAAAACTGAGTTGCTGGTGATTCAGAAGCAAAAGAAGACAACGTCCCTTTCTAAGAGAACCAAAATGCAAATCGCGAAGAAAGCACTAACAATTAAATATATAAAGTTATCATCATCATCATCATCATCATCATCATCATCATCATCATCATCATCATCAATTCAAGACTGGGTGTGGTCGTAGCGTCGAACCGCATGCGACCTATTCCCTCCACATATCTAGGCTGAAAGCTAGAGAAATATCTATACATTCATTGACAAGGCGACATAACCACAGCCAATCCCCCGATAGGTTAAACCACAGGTCGTTGACTTCAGACTATGAATCCCTACACCCATCTAATTTATTCCCTATAAGTAGTTTTGGGGCTCGGTCTAACGGTTCTAATAGATGCCCATTGACCCTACAAGAAGATTCATCCTCATTTTGCTAGGTCTTGGTTGATTTTTAGCCTGCTTTGTGTCTCGTTACGATCCTCACCGCAAAATCTTAGTTAGGAAATCGGTTTAGTCCCCCGTCTATGTAGAAGTTATTACTGGTGTACATGATACCAGCAACACTCATACAGTGAGCTGACATAAAATTATATGACGTCCTACACATTAATTTTATGAAGACAGAAGCTGCAATCTGCAGCAAGCGAGTCAAAGGTGTGAGTTTCGATTTGTAAACGTCAGAATCAAGAAGGCATTTAAATATCTGGCTTGTCTGAAGTAATGTGGTCAATTAAATTCGCTTGGATAGGTGTTGAGTTAGTTTGCTTGATTTCACGATGTGTCAACCCTTGAAAGCTTATTTAATGTCAAATTTTATATATGGTACGCTACTAAGATTGAACTCACTATTCAGTAATATTGGTCAAACAGACTGTAATTATAGAATACTTGTATATATTTACATAATAAAAATATTGGCAGAAACAGGGTCCAGAATAAACCTATATCGTTGTAACGTCCAACGAAATTATTAAATAATACATATATAATCTTAAACAAAACTTTCATACAGACAAGTTAATTATTTATTTATTCTGTCGAGTTGGCTGGGACATTCATGTGTCTATCACGCCGACCGTCACAGTCCTGCTCCAAGGTCGAAATGTCATTCTGTGTCATACCAAAGGTGGTCAATGTAGGTGGTTGCTGGTCGACCAACTCGTCTTGCTACATGGTTAGGTGTCCAAAATAGTAAATCAGGTGCGAGTCCTTGTTTGCTGAATTTCTTTTTTTAGTAATTTGTTGTGTTGGGCGAAATTACCCCTAGCACAACCTATTCTATATTTATTTCCCTACTTCCCTATGATAAAAAAATCAATACACCACGGTATTTGAATTGTTTAGTATTTACTAAATACACATTTTAAATTTTTATGATGGGTTCAGGGTATGTACCTTCATTGCTTTCATTCAAATTCCAGAAAGGAATAAAAATGTGGCATTGTTCAGTCGTTAAACAGAATACGAACAAGATATTTTGTATGAGAAAAACAGGAGACTGAATAAAAGCAAGTAAATCTTATTATACTCTCAAAATCGAACCCATACAAGAAATTGAATAACCGAGACTGGCGTTTTGATTGGACAACGGAACAACGGAAAAAGATTGAGCGCAACTATTATCGTCAAGGGAAGGATAACATGTCAATAATACGGACAACAGACGAAAGATTTTAGCTGCAAGATTATTTAAATATTCAAGAGTGGGACGATGTAGGAATTGTGAAATATGATCATGGTTGTTGATGTAAAATATGAGAATGATCTTAAAAAACCTTTGAGATTTGAACCAAATAGAAAACATAGGCAAAATGCAATATAGAAAATGCAAAAATACTGCGAAATAGTTCTGACTGCAGAAGAACGCGCATTCATTTGTTTGTGGAACTTACTACATACTAGTTGACCCCGGCGAAAATAATAACAAATTATATAAGAAGAAAATATAGAGATACAATAAGTGAAAAAAATAAGAAATTAATAAAAGATGTAATAATAATAATAATAATAATAATGATGATGATAATAATAATAATAATAATGATGATAATAATAATAATAGTCAAATCGGTGTTTCTTATTCTGCAATCAATTACGATATAAGAAAAGAGGAAGAAAGGCTCCAAGAATAATCTATATACAACGCCGAATTTTCAGATTTTGCGATCGTATTTTTTATTTTATTTATTTAGTTTCTTTCTCGCTACAAATCAGATAAAACTAATGAAATTGCGATAAAGTGAATAAGATTTGCCTTTGTTTGTTTTAGAGCCAGATTCGATCTGGTAGCCTGTCACTTGTTACTTGCAAAGCTATTCCAAGCCTCAACCATCCATTTCAAGGAAAAATATTAAAAAAGAGAGAAATATTGCAACAAAATAATTCCCGTATATTTTCTCAAATATTGCGCATACATAAGCAAAAGTGCACGGGCGCCCCCCCATACATATATATATATATATATATATATATATATATATATATATATATATAATGGCGAGTATCTGTACAAGAAAAAGCGGAAACGCTTTATGTCAGATCCTTTGCACAGAAAGCAACATAATGTTCAAACCTAAAAATATTTGATGGAAATTTCTTCTTGTTCAGGCCGGAAACATTTTCACATCCGAACATCTCTCTCTTTTTGTGTCTGTGTATAAATATATATATATATATATATATATATATATATATACACACACACACACATATATATATATATATATATATATATATATATATATATATATATATATATATATATATATATATATATATATATATACACACATACACACACACAGGATGATTGAAATGAATAATTCCCTATTTTATGTATGAGGGTCTCTGGAGTCTTGTTAAAATTAGAATTAGGCAGGAGAGTCAATCATACATAAAACACGGCGTCCTTTTTCAATCACCCTGTATATATATTGCGCGTGTATCAAAAATACTTTTACAAGATGTTGGGGTGGGGTCCTCATACCCAGAGTAGGACAAAAGTCCATATATATATATATATATATATATATCCTTGTGTAGGTATGCATAAAATAGAAAAGAACACGTTGGGTGCATAATCCGGGGTTCCTTAGTATTTTTGTTTTTATTTTTAAAAAACAGTGCTCCATACAGAAGTAGAGCTTATATTATAATAACATTTTTTGTTTAAAAATATGATTCCTTCGCTACATAAGAGTTCTCATGTTTCAAAAACGTGAGCCGAAATTATCCAAATAATTAATAAAATTAAGTTGGATTGAGGTGTTTAGTCACGTTTCATCTTCAAGCGAAATTTTAGGAATAAGCTATCTCTCGGTTTACGTGTATTTTTACAGAATTTGTTATTGTGGGAGTGGCTATACTATTTTCATTCTTTAAGTGGTCAGGGAGTTAATTCTTATCAGTAGATTCATCATCCTCTGAGAGGTTTTGCTAAGGTTGGGTAGGGTATCCATTTCAAGGCTAATGTTTACGGTCATCCTTTAGTTGGTTCCCAGTGAAGGATATTTTTATGGCGCGCCTACAGTCGTTCTGTGTCTGGAGAATTGTCTCTTATTCTTGTCCATCTGATTATCTATTTATTTATTTGTTTATTTGAGTGGGTGTTTAATATACAGATCGCTTTGCATTGAATTTCGTTTTTTTTTTTTTTTTTTTTTTGACGACGACAAAAAGGGGTTTTTCCTATTTAAGGGTTTGGCTGAGCTTTTTAGAATTTTACTTAGCTATGTTTTTTTTTTTTTTTTTTTTTTTTTTTATAACAAAAACACATTGAAACTAAGTTACAGCTGCACTGAAAATATAGAAAGAATCATAAAAAGACACAATAAGAAAATCCTAGAAAAACACGCATACCAAAACAGTAATAAAACACATAAACTAAAACTAGATAAAAATAACGAAAAATTATGCGATTGTAGAAACCCTAAAAACTGCCCGTTGGAAAATAAATGCCTCACAAAATCCGTGGTATACCAATGCACTATCTCATCCATTGAGAGCCCTAACACTGACAGGATATACATAGGATCAACAAAGAATAATTTTAAAATTAGATGGAGACAACACAAGAGCTCTTTCAACAATATTCAAAATAGAAATCAGACATCTCTATCCCAATATTTCTGGCATCTAAAGGAAACGAATAAAACACCAAAAGTAAAATGGAAAATAGTAAATAGAGCAAGAACCTGTAGAACCTGGGATGACCCATGCCTCTTATGCTTACAGGAAAAACTACACATCATTAAATTCCTAAATAATGAAAAATTATTAAACCATAGGCAGGAGTTAACGGTCTTTTGCCGACATCAACAGACTTTCGCATTAGATAATTAGCATAAAAAAAAAAAAAAAAAAAAAAAAAACATAGCTAAGTAAAATTCTAAAAAGCTCAGCCAAACCCTTAAATAGGAAAAACCCCTTTTTGTCGTCGTCAAAAAAAAAAAAAAAAAAAAAACGAAATTCAATGCAAAGCGATCTGTATATTAAACACCCACTCAAATAAACAAATAAATAAATAGATAATCAGATGGACAAGAATAAGAGACAATTCTCCAGACACAGAACGACTGTAGGCGCGCCATAAAAATATCCTTCACTGGGAACCAACTAAAGGATGACCGTAAACATTAGCCTTGAAATGGATACCCTACCCAACCTTAGCAAAACCTCTCAGATGATGATGAATCTACTGATAAGAATTAACTCCCTGACCACTTAAAGAATGAAAATAGTATAGCCACTCCCACAATAACAAATTCTGTAAAAATACACGTAAACCGAGAGATAGCTTATTCCTAAAATTTCGCTTGAAGATGAAACGTGACTAAACACCTCAATCCAACTTAATTTTATTAATTATTTGGATGATTTCGGCTCACGTTTTTGAAACATGAGAACTCTTATGTAGCGAAGGAATCATATTTTTAAACAAAAAATATTATTATAATATATATATATATATATATATATATATATGAACACAAATCCTTCGTTTTTGAGTTTTTAATGATTACATTAGATGTTGTTAAATGTACAATCCAAGATAGTATCGAAAAATAATTTTACAAATTTGTCGCGGGGAGTTCCTGGCAGCAAAATAAGGTTAAAATTTCTTGGAGACATATTTCCGAAACGCCACAACATATGTACCTCTGTTGCAACTCTGTTGCAGGAGTATCCCTCCTCGAGTTTTTAGGTGGGAAATACGTGTCTCGTGGTATATTTATCACACAACAAATATGTCAAATTCGGAATGTGAGTTCTGGTAATAAATGAACAAATAACAACAAACCCCTATATTTAAACAAACAATAAGTATGTATTAACAAAATAATGATATACGTAGATAATAAAATATTGTTACGTGTTACAAAACAATGAACATGAAAAAAAAAGAAAGCATTTAAACCAGTGTAGATGTTTGTGTAGAAGTAAATGTAAAAATGTATGATAGAAACAAATGTATATGTGCCTGTGTACGAAAAATTTCAAAAGTCATTAGAGGACCAACGGAAGCGAACGCGCCTCAGTGGCAGCTTTCTTATCGACGTGCGACTACATCCGAAAGCTACAAAAAAAAAAAAAAAAAAAGAGCGACTACTGCCTGTCATACACTTACGGAGCGTCTCCTAGGGGCAGTGTTTTTTTTTTCGAAAAGTAAGTGGGTTAACTCCACAATACTCCCTTTCCGATGTAGAGAATTTAATTTTGGCCATATGTCCATAAATTTTGTGGGTGTTGATTTTGTCCCTCGTAGCGTGAATAGAAGAAGAATTGAACAGTGTAGTTGCGATGTGTGTTAAAAAATGTCGACTAAAATGTACTTGTCAAAAGTACTGTGTCATCAGGTTATTATCTAGTGTGTCAGAGTCATAGGACGCCTTGGAAGACGTGTCGATAGTGCAGAAAAAAGTGGGTTCATCGGTAGGTATAAAAAAGTTGTTTTCCAATGCTTCACGTTGAATTGATTTGGAAGGATTCGTTTGTTCGCTGTGTGTGGATGATATTGCGTATAAATATTTAATAGAAGCTTGGATTAGTAAAGTTTTTGAGCTGATGTTGGTTCTATTGCTACCGCAATAGAACCAACATCACCGAGTTGAAATATGTTTGCCAGAACCTTTGAAGATATCTGATATTATTCTGGATTATGTATATTATTATTCGTACTTGCAGATTTCTTAGTTTGTTCGTGTTAACATCTTTGAAGAGTGAAAAGGATCAGTGAGTCGCTTTCGGAATAAAAGTTGAAAATGGAGTTAACTTCCATGGTGTTGGGGTCGTATTTTTCGTTTTGTAATGTCTGCCGGTGAATGAAGAAACCAGACATCATGGACTAAGAGAAAGAAAGGTTCAAGGAAAAGACAGTAGAGATGAGATGCGTGCTGTTTGCCTGCTGACCGTGCCGTCTCAGTAGTAATTGCAACGGCGATTAGAGATTTTTTGGAGGGTTTGCGTGTTGCAAATACGATTATATACTGACTTGGAGAACATCTTGTCTAGAGAGTTTCATCATGCAAATGTGTTTTAGAGTTTTGAAATTTACGACTTCGCTCTTTATATAGGGTCGAATCACAATTTTTTTTTTTAACTGTAATTAGTTTCTGTTGAAATTTTCCGTGTCTGCTGTGCGTTGTAGGATAATTAGAAAAGTTGGTCGAAGTATTTTTCATTGGCTCTCTGTTTGAAAAATGTTTAAACGATGCATGAGAGTTTTATATTGTTTTGTATGTTTCTGTACCCAGGAAAAACATATCATGTCGTGGTCAGCAGTCTGTTCCGGGAGTATGTTTGGTAAACCTTTATTAACAAGGGTTTGTAAAAAATCTTGCCTTCTTATTTTTACTATCCAATATCCCAATATCCTCACCAATATATAATTGGTGTTATTAAAAATTTCCTTATGAGCGCGCAAAAAAATTCATCCTCCCGTTCGGTTTTCTTTAAAGAACTTAATAGCGTGAAACAAACGCTTGTTAATAACGGTTTTCTAAACCATCTTATAGATTATAATATTAGACATATTCTTTCTAAAGTAACATATAGTAATACCGAGCACACATAAAAAGCAATAAAATTAACATTTTCTACAAAACCCAAATGTATAGTAACTATAAACAAGACGAATCTTCACTTAGAAACATCGTAAAGAAATACACAACTCTAACGGACAAAACATAATAAAAATAAATTATTTATTGCAAAAATTTTAAAACCATTAACCTTATCATCAAATAGAATAATCTACCTGCCCCATCTAAATTACAGAGAACCAATATTTTTACGAATTTACATCTCCGTTAAGGAAATGTGTTCCTGACCAATCAAAATTTATAAACAAAAAGAAAAAAAGAAAAGAATAAACGACACAGTGTAAGGAAACTGAATGAAATAGTCTAGTTCGTGTGTGCAGAATCATCGAACTTAAAGAAAAAAAAAATTTAAAAATGTTAAAAGTTATATTTCATTCCGACATCTTAATCGTTTCCTATACGTACACAATTATAATATGTGCTTAATTAAGTACGCTTTTCACTGTATTTTAAAATTGCATAGCTTCTTGTTTTTATTATCATCATTTTCGTTTAGTTCTTAATGCTTGCTTAATTTTTCTTTCAAGGCATTTATATAAAGCATAACTCTCGGTTAAATTTATGGATTTCTTCAGATAAAGACGGTAGTTTACTTATTGTTTATCTTGTGTTGTTTGGATTATCACTTTCTCTAATATGAGGTTATGTCAAGATGTTATTGAGTTATTCCGTTTAAATCAATAATAACAATTATAAGACATTTATGCTATCACAAGAGCAACAACGAGTCGATCCTTTTTTTTTTCAGATCCTTTCTAATTCTTCTTTTCTGTTTCAATTTTCTTATAACTTAATTCAAGAACATCAATGTAAATCTGATCCGTAATATGTACAGTGCATTTCTCTTTTTCTGTTGTAAACGATATTCACATTATTTATTCCCTCTTCACATTTGAACGTTTAAATATGATATATTGCTGCACGAGAATAAGCCAATCGTACTTAATATACAAGGGAGATAAGACAGTAAGCCAAGCATGGGAAACAAACTATTAAACATATATTAACCGAGTGTTCAGACATTGCTCTCTCAAGACAAATATGCCATAAAATAAACAAAATATATGCTCTTCGAAAAGCAAAAATGGATGAAAATTTAATTTCTTAAAACAGCGGACATACACCAGAAAATATAAACCAAATAATGTCAATATAACCAACTTTTCTACAAAGTGTACATATGAAAAAATACATCAATGAATACGCACTCACTACACACTCTCTTTACAAAAATACGTCAATGAATACGCACTTATAGAATCGTCAATGTTTGTCTACTCACCCCCGTTAAAAATAGACACTTCTATAAGAATTAGCTTTGACCAGTCAACACCACACATTGTGAAACTCGGCTTGTTATTGGTCGAGACGACCCTAGAATATGTATCCATGGTCAAAAATCTGCTTTCCCGCCAGGCCGCTGGAAGCCTACTTTGATTTCCCAAATCAAATAAAAGGACGAATTTCAGTCCAATTCACCAGTCAGATCTTCATCCCTAGAGAGGTACCAAACTGACCCACGCAAGTCAAAACTCTGACCAACCAGGACTTTGCCGCGCAAAATATCTGACTCAACAATCCACAAACACACTCTATCTCTCTCAAGAACATTACTTACAATACTTTGAAAAAGTGACATTTTCTACTCACTACTCAAAAAGTATTAGTAAACAATCAAATTCTAACACGACTAAAGGTATGCAACTCCTGCTAATTATACAAACATACTTACGCACACACACTAGTAACTGCACTCGCACAAAGGACAATTTAGTACTTAACTGGACACTTAGTTTAATTTTGTGAACAAATCTAAATAGCAATTGCAAACACCTTCAAACATTCACAATAATATTCTACACAGCTAAATACACCTATATCCATTTAAGTTCAAATCAATTGTTATTCTCAAAATTGTATATTATTTGTACATAAATGTATTATTTTGTTCTATTGAAATGTGATAATCGGTGTGTTCCTTACTCACTTGCCTGTTGATTGATTCGTTTTTGAATGTCTATCTATATTGTTGCGGTTAAATATTTTGAACATGCCCGTAGACTAATCATCTAAAAATATAAACCTTCTGATACCAAATTCAAACCCCTAGCAATCGCAACACACTCACTACAAACTCTCTTTATAAAAATACATCAATGAATACGCACTCACTACAAACTCTCTTTACAAAAATACGTCAATGAAACCTGATCTCCTACAAACTAATTTCTTATAAAGAATGCATATTCGATTAATAAGAATCTATTCTAAAAGTTTTGTCGGGATTAATTATCCTATTGAGGTTGATATGCCGAAAACCAAATCAAACCACACCATTATATATCAACTAGACATACATAATTATTTAAAATTCTTTCCTTTGCTGTAATTTATCCCTAACAACACTATACCATCTTCATGTGAACTAGTTATTTCTTGAATTAATGTCTGTTATATTTTAACATGACACATATTCCTACTCATTCAGTTTTTGCATCTCCAGTGTTATTCCGTTTTATTTATTTCAATCTCGTCCTGGACAGTGTAATCGTAATTATTTAAAATTCTTTCCTTTGCTGTAATTTATCCCTAACAACACTAAACCATCTTCATGTGAACTAGTTATTTCTTGAATTAATGTCTGTTATATTTTAACATGACACATATTCCTACTCATTCAGTTTTTGCATCTCCAGTGTTATTCCGTTTTATTTATTTCAATCTCGTCCTGGACAGTGTAATCGTTACACGTTTCACTTAGAATATCGAAACTTTTTATTTTGTTTATTCCCCTCGATTGAATCCTTGTGCTATCATTTTTTAAAAAGAATGAAATATTTTTTGCTTTCAGTTGTCTATACTTGAGAAACTTGAACCATTAATACGCATTTTGTGGTAACACTCAAACAAAAAGAATGAGATTAATAGACTTTTTCTGTGGTCTCTCTCATCACTAGATGCACTGACAAAATAGCTCGTCACTGGTTGATGTTGAAAACGTCAGCGAATTTGCTTTGGGCTAGGTGATTCTTGCATAGCCATTCTCGATATCAACTATATCAGCAGAGTCAGGATTACATTTCCATTCATACACGCAGAAGTATCACAAAGCAAATGTACATCTCTGTTTTTAAACGCAAGCTCTATTTAGTGATGTAATAGGTCCGAAATAATTTATGTCCATGAAATCATTACAAAACTCACATAATTTTAAGACCGAGAAAAATGACATTGTTGAAGGTTTAGAATAGACACTGCGACCAGAAATATTCATTTTTTTTTTCAAAACATTTTCAAATACTATGGATTAAGCACTTCAGATCAGGAATAGGGAAATAAAATACAACCTTTTGTAAAACTTAATATATAGGTCGAGTAAATTCTTTGTAAATTAATTCCACTGAATCAAAGCCAAAATATAATAATTATCAATATGTATTTATTTATATACTGCCTGTTCCGTTAGTAGTTGGAAGGGGGAGGTAAATCAACTTAATTTAAAAATTTACAGATGATTGCTTCCCTTAGTCGTTTTAATAATCTATACAAATAAAATATTTATCCGCATTTAGACATAATTATTTTCAGTACACATCTAACCGTTTAATTTACCAGTTCTTTTTCTCCTACGTTTATTAGGCTGCTGCTGTTTGTTCAAGGCTTTCATGTGAAGCACTCATCTACCTTTATTAGGTTGGTGCAAAAATAATGACGTAATAATGTCGTTTTTTGACGTTAAAAATACGTCAAAAAACGACATTATTACGTCATTATTTTTGCACCAACCTAATATTATCTTGATGTTGAAATACGCTCTTGTCGTCGCCGTCTTTGTCGTTTCGTTGCTATTTTTTTCTTCCGAGAGATATTTCCATTTTACTGATATATTAAACACATAAAATGTTTAGCAGGGAAATATATTGAGCAAAAGGCGATTTGTATCATGCCAGCATTAATCAATGAATCATAGAATACCAATGAAGGTCGAAAAAGATAAAGAGAACGAATTAATTAAACGGTTCATTGGCTTATGTTTTAGTTATGAATTCTTTATTCCCGCTTTATTGAATCTCACTATGTTTCACGATTTGTTTTCATTGTATCTAACTATTACACACTTTAAAAATTATCGTCATTTATTAGGTTGGTCAAATCCATTACATTCACTTACATACCCTTGGGAAATGTATGAACCCTCTTCTTTTCCCAAATCGCAGGACAGACCGGGTTCTATAGCCTTGGATGGCAACTGGTTGTTATGGAGTGATTTCACAGTGGAGGCTTGTATATGTACTAAGTCGGTCCTAAAATAGGTTCGACGTACAAAACGTTAGGAACTTGATATAATAGGTATTACGCAGAGACATCTATTTGTCGTCGCTGATACTTTAGTATCCGACTAACGGTCGTCCGGCATCGACTGACTGACCCACTCCCCTGAGCGACTCCTACTACTCCTACTTATTATAGGTGGGAGAGTCTATTAATTATAGAATGTGTGTGTACCACTATAACACTGATCTACCACAAAAAAAAATGACAACCAACTGCAGCAAAAAATCTTCCTCGTCAGTCATGTATCGAAAGATACAGGATCGGCTAAGCGTATATCATGTATGGTAAATAATTAACTGAATCTGGATGTGCGTTGTGATGTCATGGATAACGTTCCGGAGTAGGAATTCTAATCGAGTTCGTTCGATTTACTTACGCAAAAATATCATTGGGAAAGATATGAATCCATCTCTTCTCCCCCCAGCTATGGGTTGAAGAGTAGGACAGACTTGGACTTGGTTGGCAACCAGACAACCGCAGAAAGAAATGCAATCTACTTTGTGAAAATATCTGCCTCGTCAATCATGCATCGAAAAGATACATGATCGGCCATACCTGAATCACACATGCCAATTAACTGACTGAATCTGATTTTTTTTTAATGTCAGCTTTCTGGTTATTTTTCTAGTAAGCTGTTTAACTTGGCTGAATTCAATTCACGACTCACGTCTTTCTTTTGAAATAGGAATTCGACTGCTCATCTTTTGATAATATTTATTTTACAGTTTGTTTTCGTTTTTTTTTTAAAGCCAACATGCTAATCAATCATAAATCCGTGAAAACCTTTTATATGCATTATTATAAAATATTTGCAGAATGCAATTTCTGTCTGGATTTCTGGGCTGAGGAGATATCAAAATTTTAATATATACATTCAAAATAATGTACTCATCTTTGTTATAATCAAAATATTTCGGCTGTCGCACTCTCCGGCTTTCTTCGAGGGTCTGTTAATTCGGGTAATATTCAAGGTCAATTTAACCTACGTGGATAAATAATTGTCTGAATTTTTCTTCTTATTACTGCTCAGTAATCACTCGATTTGCTTCAACTGAAACTGAATCAAAAATATCCACCACTGGAATAGAAGTCACGCTTAATCTCTCACAAAATTCTCGAATCAACGTTTTAATCTATCTATCTATCTATCTATCTATCTATCTATCTATCTATCTATCTATCTATCTAGTGTGGGATGGATAATTTGCCAAAATTATGCGAAAACAAAAATAACATTAATCTCATTTTAACAGATATTTTTACCAAAATTACAGAAAAATATCTTGAAATAGTAAAGAGTAAATATATTCAAGAAAATTGCCTTTGACGACTACAGTCTTCTGGAAGGTTTCTTGTTTAAGTGGGTGAATGCTGCCATAATCCTTACCTTCAGTTCATCTTTGGTGTTACAAGGAGTTTTGCTGAGTCCTACCATTTAACTCATACGTGAATTGATTTACTCATACTTTTCCATTAAGTGAGTGTAAAGAACTCAAATGGATTTCGAATAATATCTTCGATTTGTCATTCGAAGTCGCCACCCATTACACCATTAGTACATCCTAAAGCATGGCAGAAAATGTCAGGTGTCTGGAGTGATACAAGAAGTTGGACATTTTCCAGCATCTTTATCTATGGATCTGTTTTTTAATAAACGAGGCCTCTTGAATATAATGTCATTTTTCGCTGTTCAGTAGACATTCTTGTAACATCGCTAAAATAAGGCGTTAAACAATATTGAAGAATCAGAAAAATTTAATGAAGAAAGCAAAATTGAAATATATCCTAATGCAAGAATGTCTTTCTGAACATGAATCATTAAAAGAATCAATTCAGGATATAAAACGAAGACAGTAAATTTTGGTAGTAGCAGTCTAATAGTTTGGGGGATAGATAAAAAGAAACCATGCAAGAAAGTTTTTAAAATCGATGGAATAGTGAACAACGAAATATACATTATTGTGTCATGGTTACATTTTTTACCAGTTTTATTAGAAGGGGAAATATGCCAACATGACGGAAAATCTTGCTGTAGATCGTGGGCAACGAACCCTCTTCGTATTTAAACACCCTGCCATATAACTACATTTCTTTTCACAGAAATGGTAGCGTTATAGCCACGCCATTACGATTGCAATATTTAGCGCTCTGCCACGGCTCAGTAGTGTGCTGGGAATTCTCGTAAGTGTGCCGTGAAATATTGTCATTTCTAGTGATCGAGGGTTCAAAATAAAACATTTGACGGCACTCATACATATTATTGGATTTCAATACAGAAG
>OZ010577.1:81460285-81470285 GCA_963932145.1 Acanthosepion lycidas | reverse complement strand
CACCACCCTATTGGCATCTCGTGGTTAGAGCTTATCTGAATGAAAACGTGCCTCAGCGATGGATTGGGAGGAGAGGTTCTAATGACCTTGCTCTTTGTGGTTGGCTTGCCAGATCCCTGGACCTCACTGTGTGTGACTTTTTCTTGTGGGGGTATGTTAAAGACCAAGTTTATGTTCCAGCACTTCCAGCAAGTATCGATGACTTGAAAGATCGAATAACAGCTGCAATCAACACGGTGGACCGTGACATGGTGAGGCGCGTTTGGGAGGAATTCTCATATCGGCTTGATGTTGTCCACGCTGCCAGTGGTGGCCACATTGAGCACTTATAAAACATGAAATGAAACTTGAATGTATATACAACACATGTGTTCATATTAGAGGTTTGTGATTTTTTTCGTTATTGACACATCATGTGATGATTTTGGCGTATTATTTTTGAAACACCCTGTATAATCAAGATGTTCCAATTATTTCGATTAGAAGGTTAGGAATGAAACGTTCATCAATATTGGAAAGAGCCATAACAGCTACTGGACTTGAGAAAAGTATTTTCCTCATAAACACTTTTAATAAAAAGATTTTATAGATTTTAACAGAGGGAAGCACTGTCGATGGCTCAATGCGTTCCAGCTAACTTTGATCTTTAAATATTTATATGTAATGTCTATTTCGTTCCGTAATAACGTTTCTCTTTTCCTTATTCTTTCACACTCGGTAACACCTTGTGTCTTAACAGCCTTATTTCATTGATTGAGGTGCAATGATATTAAAAAATAGACGTTCATATATCTTTCATATTTTGTCAACTTTTCTTTTGATCAAACGATTTGCTTTTTTCCGCTTTAAATATAAAAAAATGTACTCATCAGCATCACTAATGTATAACATTATGACTTTATTATTTCATTATAATATCCATAATCATAGACTATAGCGAACGAGTCATTTGATCAGAGAATATAAGAGCATATCTAAACTATTGTATGGGCACATAAAGGGAGGTAAAAATGTCACAATAAAAACCCAACATGGTGTTTTAAAGATTCAGTAAACAAGTCACTTTTAAATCAAATCAAAAGAATGGTACTTCCAATCGATTTAAACGGAGCAAGGATATTTACGAAGAAGAAAGCTTTTCGAAGAAAAGAAGCGCTGTTACGCAAAAGTGAAAACGGCAGCAAAAAAAGGAACTGTCATTTGATAGTAACAAAATACATTTTTTGTGATATTTACAATCGTATCTGACTCTCTCAAGAGTTAGTGATCAGTTCTATGTATCGCCACAAATGAACATTTCCAAATGTCTTCAAGCAAACTAGTTTCTCGGGAAATATCTTGTCCAGTTTGTAATAAAGTATATCGAAATAACTAGATATGTAAATTCTCACAATATCAAGGTCGACATCAGTAATCTTTTAAAATGGGTTTTGTAGCGAAATACAATGTAAAACCCTTACCGGGCCTTATTCAATAAAAAAAAAAAAAAAAAAAAAAAAACAACTTATATTTATTTAAATTTTCTAGCAAAATATTTCAATTCTGTACGTTATCATTTATTTTGCATTCAATTTTAAACATGCATTTTTGTGATGCACTTTTAAGATTTAGTGTGAAATTAATTCAACTGTGTATTTTCAACTGTAAATTTTCTTAATATATATATATATATATATATATATATGTGTGTGTGTGTGTGTGTGTAAATATGTTACGGATAACCATGCTCGATTAGCATTTCCTATATATTTTCATAATATATACTTTTTACTTCTTCCTCTTACGTTTATACAACAAACTCTTTCAGCAACCATCTATAATGGATGTCTCTTGCGCCTTGTATCCGTAAAAATTAAAGAAAAAAGAAAACTGAAATTTCCTAATGATTGCCCGATTTTACGTTCGGCAAGTATGGATGAAGACATATCATAACCATTTACCTGTTCTCAAGCATTCGCTTGTGAGCTAATCACATATGGATATGTTATTGGTACTTCGGCGGAGTGTAATGGGTAGTAAACTTGTCTCGGTTACGACTGAATACTAAGACCGATTCTTACTGGGTGCTCCAGAATTTCGGTCTTGCATTACATGTAAGCTAGGCTTAGAACATTATTTTGACATCTCGAAGTGGTGTAAAGTTTAGCAAGCTTGTCTCTCTAGAACAATTATAAATGAGTAATCAGTTCGATTGCGCACAACTTCGACCTTGTGCCACATCTAAGATAACCTTAGTAAATAATTTAGTACACCCCAACATGGTGCAATGGTTAACGATTACGATTTATATTGAGTCATATCATCGCTGAGAACTCATTCTTTCTGTTTTGTGCCACGTCTGAGCTATGCTTTAACCTGGTGTAATGGTTAGCAAGCTTGCCTAGCTTGAACAATTACGGCTGAGTAGTGAGTTATATTCACACTGAAATGCGCCACACTTTCGGCCTTGTCCCACATCTAAGCTTAGTGTTGTGGATTCCGAGATGAATTCGGTCTCCAAGGAATGACAAACGCAATAATCAAATATAAGAAATAAAATGTATTTACACAATCATACAAAGAGTAATACTGTTAGTAAGTCCAGGAACGTGGTTAGTAGCAAATACAGATAGATATATATAGTCTCGAAATAGGACTTCGTTAGAGTCGACGTGCTTGTAACTGACTTCTCTATGAGACTACCAACTACCTACGACTACCGACTACTGACTATCGACTACCCTCACTGACTGTAACTCTGGGTATTTAACGGCAGCAGTCAAGGTACACTTGGTAGAGTCCACATATGAAAAAGGGGTGGACCCCATAACACTTAGGAAATCTTCAACTTGTTTCACTAGAAAAAATATGGCTGAGTTAAATCCTTACTGGGTGCCTCATATCTTTCGACCTTGTGCCACATTTAATCTACGCTTAGAAAATCCCCTTACTAATATATTATTAGTGTTATAAGATACTCCTCCGCACGAGAATATTCTGTTGGATACTGATGCAATGTGTGATGACCTACACCATCTGAAAGTACTAATATATATATAAAAAAAAAAACCTTTACCAAAAAGGCTGTAATTATATTTTATTAAATAAATAAATCTATAATTTTTTTTTCTCAGCGTGTTGTTATAACTCACCTATGCTTATTCTTGTCTGTATTTATACGCTTCTGATCTGTTTGGTAGAATTCCTTGCTAAGTTGGTTACTCTTCCAATTTATATCTTTTCTATTGCCTTGAATTCAATCGATTCTAGCTTTAATATGACCAACCACGGCTCATTGGTAATGCATTCCAGTTATTGGTTTTATCTAATTCACTTTTGAGAATCTCCTGCTGTCTTTTAACCAAGTGTATCACATATTATCTGCTATATCTCCTCCGTGTCTCCTGACCCACCTTCCAATTTTCTTGCATATTGGTTTGGTTTCACTACGTTCCTCTTATTTTTTCGTTCCCTTGTGCTCTTCTTGACACGATGTGAAGGCATCTCTCTTGTCTGAGTTTCCTTCCTGTTTGAGTAAATTGATTTATATTATTTTTAGCTCCCAAAGATTTGACTATTGTTTGGAAATAATTTTATAACATTAATTCGAATTCCTATGCTAGTCTTCGTAAAAAAAAATAACCCGAAACCATATTAAAATATTCACCTATATGGTTTTTTTATTGAGGTATTTTTAATCTATATATTTTTATTAAATGAATAAATTCCATATCTACCATTTCAATCTTTTTTAAAAAAAATACATTGTCCTATGAAAATTTCAGAAATAAATACATTATATATTTTTCTTTATGCATTCTTTAGCAATTCATAAGTAAATTTAGGATATTCATTTCTGTAATACAACGAATATACTACCTTGCACGCAATAAATTTTCACTGGTTTACTAAGATATAATATAACCATTTTCAGTCCATGAAAACAATCAGAAAGGACAAACCATTAGTTGTGAGAATACGAAATTCATGGAAGCCAGTAGAAATGACAGTTCATGTTTTAATGTATATATTGATGACGTCAAAATCAAGACGTAATGCTAATGGTAATATTAGCTGTTTCCTTATAAGGAAACATTTTGCAGTCATTGAGCAACCAGTAAAATTTTCTGTTGAAATTTATAAAACAATTTGTCGGGAAGATAGGTTTAAACATTAAGTAGCAGTTATTGCTCTTTTTTGAATTGATGTGGAGGTTTCCTTCCTAACATTTTATTTGAAGTCGTGTGAAGTGTCAACATCTTATGTCATTATTTTCTCTTCGATTAACATGTGATATTCATTTTATTGTTGATGCTGTTCTTAGTTCTTAAGTAATGTAGCTTCTGATACTTAGTAGATTTCTTCGTTTGCGATTCTGTAGCGCCAGTCGACAATTTTCAAAGAGCGTTGATCTTTGCAAAGACGTTCAGGTTACACTGCTTTCTAAATCAAGCCCTAAATGGAAATCTATGGTTTTTACCGGTGGAGTAATGGATAGCGGCTAGGAATGAGGAATCGGAGAACCGAGTTCGAATTCCAGTCGAATCTATTACATACGGTATGAATCCTCTTCTCCTCTCTGCCAGCTATGGTTAAATAGCAGGACAGACCGGGTTCTGTAGTCTTGGATGGCAACTGGTCTACCGCAGAAAGAAATGGCAACCTAATGTGGGAAGAAAATCTGCCTCGTCAGTCATGTATCAATATATACATGATCACCTTAGCATCTATCACGCATACACATAACCTCCATCCATTTGTTCATCAATCCGTTGGTACACTTCAGAGATTTTTTTTCAGGTAATAGTTATGGTAATATTAGCTGTTTCCCTATAAGGGAATATTTGTCATTCATTGACCGAGCAGCCAGTTCTGATTTCGGGTGAAATTTATAAAATCTTTCCCATAAAACAATATTTTCATGACAGTAGTTTCTAAAGTCCAATAAATGTTATCGCTCTTTCTAGTATTGATGTAGTTATCCTTCCTAACCTGAAGTACTGTGGAATGTCAACATTTTAATTATGTCTGTATTCTCTCGTCAAGTTAAATGTGCTATCCATTTTAGTTGTTGCTGCTGTTGGTAGTCCTAAGGTGATGTGGTTTTTGTTTTCTGTTATAGTTCTTTGTTTATGATTCAGTTGCGCCAGTTTACAATGTTCAGAGAAGTATGCTTTTACCAAGATCCTCAGGTTTCACTCGCTCAAAAGCATTTTAACCGTTTTAAAGCGGTTGTGTACAGCTGACAGTTTAGATATTTTTGAACGTGTCTGGCTTCATGCATGGCATCCACATGAAAGTTAAGAGGCTATTGAAGAACATAACTCGAGTTTTCATGTCGACGTTTTGATCTTGTAGCAATTTGCGGTGTTGTTTGAAACTATCTCTAGCACTATTTAAAATTTCCTTTTCACTGTCGCTAAATTTGTTATAACCGACTCATACGCCGAGATATTTGAAGTGTAAAGTCTCTGGGCAATGTGGCGATAGGCAGCAAGAGGCGATGAATAGCCAAAGGCAGACAGAAATAGCGAATGATGACTAAAGTAAAATAATAAGAAAGATCTTTTTACAAACAAGTAATCTACACCATTTCCATTATTCGGATTTTTGTCTTCATTTGCATTGACATATTCACGAAGTTTCGGCTGTTGTACATTCAAGACTTCTTCAGGAGATATTTGTTGGTATTTCGAAGCGAATACAAATAAGAGAATGCTTAATTGCTATGTAATATTTAATCACGCACTTGACAGTGGATGTTCATCAATTTCCTCACAGTTTGAGGAGATGATCAAAACGATAGGTATTTCTACTGACGAATGCAGGCAATACTATGAATAGAACATATGGTTAATGATCATGTTTTAGGGAATATTTCTTCTATGTGCCGTGTTCATTCGTAACCTACGCGATTATGGATGTCCACATTTCCCTGTCATTAGCGCCCATCCTACTTCTCGTCCGCCTTCCCGTAACATAAGCTCGTCGGGTATTAGGTTGGTGCAAAAATAATGTCGTTTTCTTACATATGTTACTATGTGAAAAAACGACATTATTTTTGCACCAACCTAATAAATAGCTTGCTGCTTTTGCTTGTCACTTAAGAATTGAATATTCGTGTGTGTCAAAATTAATTAGCTTTCTTTAGTAATTATTTGATCAAGAAATTTCAGCAGCCTCTTTTTTATTCTGTGTACAAATGGACATATTAGTTGCAATTTCTTTAAAGATTCCGCGATGCTTAAGCGCTCCGTTCATCCTATTCAAAACATCCTTCTGTAGAACAACATTTCTGTGACTCTAGTTTTCTCTTCATCTTTGGTTTAATTGTCCAGAATTATCTGCCCTTATCGATAAAATGGTTCGAAGATAATTATTCGGAAACAATTATTCGAAAACAATTATTCGAAAAAAAAAACATTTATTCGAATTGTAAATCGTTTGTATGAAAATTAATCGAAAAGAATTATTTTTAAACAATGTTCACATAATCTTCTCTACAATATGAGAGGATTGATATTACATAGCAGTTCAACACAATTTTCTTTGTTTCTCACCAAAGTTTTTTCAGTGTTTAGTACTTTGATTATTTTTTTGAAGAAATCTTTTGCTATTCCAGTGTCACTTCGAATTTCGATGTTACATTTCCCATCCACTCCTAAGGTGCTTCCAAGATATTTTAAATGATGTACTTGTTTGTTTTTGAAATCTTCAATTTTTAGTTTGCATATTGAGCTCATTCTATTTCCAACAACCATGTATTCTGTCTTCTTACAATTGATGTTTAATATTTCGTTCTCAGTTTCTTCTACTGCCTTGGCTGCGAGGCCATGTAGTTTTCTCTCCTGTTCTGACCATCAATAGGGTCATCTGCGTATATTGTTTAAGACACCCACCGATAGTAATTCCATTTAGTGTTCCCAACTTATTGGGATAGCCTCACTGTCGAGGTTGAATAAATTCTGTGCAAAGACCAATAATAATAATAATAATAATAATAATAATAATAATAATAATCTAGTAGACTAATTGAAGGTATTCCTGAAAGTCCATGCCTCAAGGAGATACAAAAAATTGTTCTGACAAGTACAGTCTACACTTTACGAAGGGCTTTATCTATATATTTTTTTCAGTGGAAAGTGTCATGATGCCATTTCTAACTTTAGGTCTATGGGCGGGACATGAAAAGAAATGTGTAAACGCCAGAAATCAAAGGAAATAATAATAATAATAATAATAATAATAATAATAATAATAATAATAATAAGCTTCTTCATGGTCAAACAAACCCCGTACCCATCAATGGTTACATAGTGTAGGGTTAAAAGCTGAATTCGAAGGTTCTATTGTTACTGCACAGGGCCAATGCCTGTTAACTAGAAATTACCATGCGCACATACTGAGAAATTATGTCCATCCCAAAATACAGATTATGTGATGAGTATTCAGAAACTATTGACCATCTTGTATCAGATTGCACAGTGTTAGCGTCAGTTGTATATAAAACTTTTCATGATTGAGTCGGTCAATATTTGCACTGGAAAATATGCCACTTTTACGGGGAAGAAACAGCAAGAAACTGGTAAGAACATTACCCTGTCCCAGTCACAGAGATATAATCTGTAACAATTTTATGGGACTTTACAATACACACCGATAGAACAATCAAAGCTAATCGCTAAGAAGTCGTGATCAAAGACCACAAGAACAGAATATGTTTCCACATTGACATGGCAGTCCCTGTAGAATGTAATGTATCTTTTAAGATCCTAAAAAAGATAACAAGCAAAATACAAGTTACTTGGAATGGAAATGACATATGAAAACATCAATAATTTCAGTTGTAGGTGGCGCCTTCGGGTTGATTGGAAAAGGTGCTGATAGACTCAAGTGAAGGGATTCCAGTAGCTCATGTCTTAAAGAACAAAATATGTATTCACAATTTCAGCTCACACACTACGAAGAGCTTTGCCTGTTAGGTCTTGTTTTTATAAAATTGATCAATGGAAAATGTGAAGACATTTCGGAATTTAGGACTGGTTGGGACCTGGAGGGAAATGTATATGCAACAGAAATGAAAAGAAATACTACTACTAATAATAATGTTTACAATTGTATTTTTGAAAGCAGCAGTTTTTATTCAAAAACAAAACAAACAAACTGGGATACAAAGTATTAAATAAATGAAAAGATCTGTTTATATTCCAAACATAAATTATAGAAAAATGGACGTAAATTTTTAAGAATATTAAATCAATCCCAACACATAATCTACTTCCATTACACTCGTGATGTTTCAACTTGAAATGGGTGCATATGTACTGACATCGTAGAATTGTAATGGTAATAATAACCGTTTCCCTCCAAGGAAATATTTGACATCCATTGAACGAGCAGTCAGTACTATGTTCGGTTGAAATTTATAAAATCTTTCTCTTAAAACTATTTTAGCTGGAAAATAAGTTTCTCAAGTCCTGCAGCGCTTATCGATCATTCCAATATTTATTGCGTTTTCCTTCCAAATCTTCTATTTAAATTGGTGTGGAAAATCAACATCTTAATTATATCAATAAGTCCATTCAAGTTACATGTGTTACCCATTTCAGTTGCTCTTGCTGTTGATAGTCCTAAATTGATGTGTTTTCTGTTATTTGGTATTACTGTCTGATTGTGATTTTGTGACGCCAATCCACAATGTTCAAACTACGATGAACTTTGTCCAAACATTCTGGCTTAACCGCTGAAAGCCAGTTTTAACCAATAAAAAAATATACACAATTTTCTTTTCCACGTCATCATTGGAACACCAATATGTCCTGTTTGCAGTTCTAGATTGTTTCTGTTAACAACTATCTACCTCCATGTAGAGCCTGTCAGAATTTGCAAAAACACTTTGCATAGCCAAGGCATTGCACTAAAATCAAGAGGTTAGCATTACTCCTTTGAAATCATTCGCAGAATTTTGCAATAGCGTTTTTCTGTCAGCAGCCCTGAGACCATTTACTTCTTTCGCTTTATTCAGATTTACATCAGCAGCAAGCCTGCCATTAAGGAGCCCGTCACTTAGGTCTTTTTCACTAATATCTATAGGATTTCAATTTTTTAGCTGGGTTATCTATTTTCAGCGTTTACCTGATTTGCAGCCTCTCACCTTAGATTCACTAACCCCCCGGGAAAATTTGCAGAAATTTCTTCCAATAACTGATATTCTACGACAGCCTTTGTCTTTCTGTGTGCATCGATGATTGTATCTATTTGAATCATAATTATAGATAGTATAAGTGAAGATAAACCAATAAAGTTTCCACTGATCTCCAAGAAAGTTTTTAGTTCATACCTAAAAAAATATACGAACTTTTATTAATACTTATTAGAATTAGATTTTGTATTAGGTCCAGCAGTTTTATACTATATTAATATATCTGTTTCATATTACTATAAACTTTACGTTTAGTGGATAGAGGTGCTTGAGTAAACATATTTATGTTTTAAGTGTAATTGACCAATAACGGTTTGGCTAATCGAGTAAATATAAACGAATCAACTCACGTTTACTTTATATTGGAGAAAACTAGCTTCGTAATTGTGACCGCCAGCCCATGAGAAATCGTACAACAAAGCGAGATACAATTTCCATTTTAAAGAAATCCACAACTCTCGCTATGATACTTAAAATGGTACAAATGCTAACTGAAATATCAAAACGTAATTACTGGGGAATTAATAGATTTTCTTTTGATCCAATTATCTATATAATACTGAAACGGTAATCTTGTATGTACATATGTTTTTCCCCGAGATACAGCATATAAGAGTATAAATACCTTCAAACCCTGCCGAGTGCAGTAGAAAATTTCATTAAATTAGACAAGGGTTTCTTGAGCTTCGGCCGATTTTTCTGTATTTACGATAATTTAAATAGGGGATTCAGTATTTGTTTACGATACATATTCTTATATAAATACGCGTATATAAGCAAAAAAAAAAAAAATACATATTATATTTTAACCATTGAATT
>OZ010577.1:81437785-81455285 GCA_963932145.1 Acanthosepion lycidas | reverse complement strand
TATATATATATATATCGATGAATAAATAGATAGATAGATAAAATATTGCGCAGGAAAAATTCCAGGCCAAACACCGATATTTAAAAAACATGCTCAATATATTGCTCTGAATAGAACGTGGAAAGCAGGCTAATATCATAAAAAAAGAATACAATATTCACCTTAGTCAATACCGGGGTTTCAATCGCAAGATATCCTGAGGTTCTGAGTCAAATTACATTATACAACGTCCCGCAACCTGTTATTGCCACCGGAAAGGAGATGGGATGTGCGAAAATAGAAAAAGAAAAAAAAAAAAAACACTTCCCTTTTTCCTTCTCACCCAATTCTCTTTTTCTTCTCGCACCATTGTTAAAATTCATCATAGTTCGTAAAGGCCTAGAATTCATTTAATGTCCCTCACCCTTTAATGTACTTATCCATACATTTTTTTTGTTTTCATCTAATATTTCCTTTGCTGAAGAATTTCTCAACGGTATGTTTTCAATTCCTTTTGCGATGTCTTTAATTATAGTTATATTTTGGATTTAGGCGTTTACCTTATTTAACACAGTATTTGGTCATGAATTTGAACTCAGTATCTGTCATAAGTTTGAACTCAATATCTAAATATTGACAAATTTTCGTATACATCTCAAGTGTTATTTGAAAGTTCAAATATTTGAAGTAATTAAAAAGTTTTTTTTTAATGACATCGTTCGCTATCTTACTATCAGGAACGGCGACCAACCCATCATCTCTATATAGATCACGTTTATCTATATGAACATTTTTGTTAATTTTTCTTAATATGAAGACACCTATCAGCTCTGAAACATTGGCTCCATCAAGTGATTCTTGTAGTACATCAAAGGCTCCTTTATTCGATGTTTTGATCTATGCTTCTCCATTGTGAATCAAAACAGACTTTCGACAAAGTAATATTATTTCAATCAGATCCGATGTATTATTTACAAAGCCTTTGCCATATGGGAGTTAAGGGGCAAATAATAGAAGCCAAAACATAAAATGGAGCATATTAAGTCTGGCATAACTAGCAATGATAGTTAGTAAATTGTGCCAAGCGGAGAAGTTAGCCATTGGTTCTTATCTGTATCGTAAGAAATTATTAAGTGAAAGGTCTGAGATAATGTCTAAATGTAGGAATATTAATAAATACATTCTAGACCTTTACGGATCCGGATTAAAGTAAACAAATGGGGGGTGGTGGAAGGAAGCAAAAATTAAGAGAAAATGAGAAGGTAGGGGAGCGAAAAGGGAGGACAGAATTTTGTTTCCTATTTTGCCATATCCCACTTACTTACAGGTTGCGGGACATTCAATAACGTAATTTGCCTCACCACCTGATTGATATATACAATAAATTTAGGTATGTAATCCCGACAGAGTTTTAGGTTATTGGCATTTGGAAAAACCTTCATGAAAATATGTTTAGAAAATTAATATCCAATAATGCATTTCGTCTCTAATGGTTTCATCAGATGGGTAACTGAAAGATCTTTTGTGTGCATATGCAGTTGTGTGACCATAAAATTATTAAATCTGATATTATTTTACCCAAGCTGGCGAAAGGAGAAAGAAAATAAGATACTTTTCAAAAAAATCGTTTAACATTTTATATTCTCTGCTATAAGAGACCTAGTTTTTAGATGGAAAATCCTTCAGAATGAATAGAAAATAAACGAAAGAAATTGCTTTTATACATGTTTTCTCCATGAGGATAATATGAAATAAAACTGGGTATGTAATTCCAACATATATATATATATATATATATATATATATATATATAGTTAAATTCCCAGATCAATTCTGTTGACAAGACAGATTGGTATAAATAAAATGACAATTGGAAAATCGTCGGCAAAATCTAAAATCTTTTTCTAATTGTCATTTTACATATATATATATATATATATATATATATATATATATATATATATATATATATATATATATAAAGTGAACATAGAAGTCAACACTTAGAGGCGACAGTCTGTTTCATGCTATATGCAATCGTCAAGCCACGTGGCTTGACGATTGCATATAGCATGAAACAGACTGTCGCCTCTAAGTGTTGACTTCTATGTTCACTTTTATATTTACACACGCTCTATCTCTGATATTGAGCACTTTATTCCATAAATATAGCACACCTTAAGACTATATATCTTTATATATATATATATATATATATATATATATATATATATATATATATATGTAGTTGGATTTATATGATTTTTAAGATTCTGGGTTTCACGCTATTTGCGATCGTCAGACAAACTATTTGTTTGACGAACGCAAATACCGTGAAACCCAGGATCCCAAAATCACATCAATCCACCTAAATATGTTAGCTCTATCACTGATATTGAGCGCTTTTCAATAAGTACCCCGTATATAATATATATATATATATATATATATATATATATATATATATATATATATATATATATATATATATATATATATATATATATACATATATGAATAAGTGATACTTCGGGAATTTGACACTCACTAAAAATTTCGAAGGCGAATGTAATAAATAGATGCAGCGGTCAACCAACCTGATGAACTTGCGTGAATAGATGGCGAAACGGCCGTTGAAAAAGATAATAAAAATACAAACCTAACTAAGAACTTAAAAGGAGAGAGTCATCATTGCCAATGTTCTGACAACAGAAAACACGAAGAAGAACACTAGATAAAGTAGGTATTTATCCGCAAGCCAAAGACGTAACAGGATGTCCCACAATAAATAGCGTTTTAGCACTGGTGAATTTACGAAGCCTAGCTCAGATGTGTCTCAAGGCGCGAAAATAAGGGGTATCACACTATTCAACCGTAATTGATCTAGCGAGACACGCTTATTAACCATTACACCACGGTGAAGTGTCCTAAATTATTTTCTAATCGTATATGTGGCGCAAGTCCGAATGTATGGAAAACCCAGTTAAACGTAAATGATGCAGTGAGAAGAACCTGTTAACCATAATAGCATGTCGAAGTACCTAGTGATTGCATCTTAAATTTCCAGGATCCGGTTCTATAAAGGCAGGTTATCTTTAGAGGCCTGTTCTGCTTATTTTCTTTTCAATTTCAGAATGGAAACAGATCACCTCAGACTATCAAAAAGAATTAAGTCATTTTGATAATTAAATCGGAAACATTTACTTATTACAATATTTCCATATTGAAATTCTGTTCTCATCATATTTCCGTTCAGTAGTATGATACTATTTATCTCGTATCCTCAGTTGTGACTCTTAGTTACATTCGAACTGTATCGCTGCATTCACAAAGCCCCAATGTAAGACCTATCAAATTTATGACTAGAAGATTTAAATTATTTTTAATTTCAAAACGGTAGGAGGCCTGTGTTTATTATGGTTTCACTAAGCGCGCGCGCATGCTTAGATTAACTAACATTTTATCAAGACCATCGGTTATTATTAGGTTGATGCAAAAATAATGTCGTTTTCTCACATATGTTAATATGTGAGAAAACGACATTATTTTTCCACCAACATAATAATATATAAGATTATATTCGGATAATCCAACAACCGGTTCGCTAAGCTGTTATAATTTTAATAATAAATTCGCGCGAACAGGATGGCACCACTGGAAGTACCATATATAAAGTATGATTTTGTTATTCAACCATTTCAAAGATAAGTAAATATTTTCATATTTTCATATTATTTGTGTACCGAATCGTTTCCTATTCAATCAATTTGTAATTCAAGTGTCTGTCCAAATTGAGCAATTTCTGAAGGTTTAAATCATGGATGAATAAATCATTTTTGAAGATTCCATTAATTTTACAAATTGGTTAATCTTTGAATAGTGAATCAGTTTTCTGATAATCACACTATTTTTAAAGGGACTTTTCTGCTCTATTATTTCGTACACATTTCGATAAATGTGTTTAAAAGTACAATCCCATTCAGAATTTTTTTTAATCTGGGAAGCAGTTACATTTTAGAACAATGATTTTATTGTACATTGTTATGTTTTCTGTCTGCATGTGCATAACATCTCTATAACCTTCATATTCTGTTAGGAATCCAATAAATATATAACTGCAGTTGGTTCACTGGTGTGTATATTTAACTTGATGCAGCTATATATGGACTAGTTTTCTATGGTTAATAGCTAAAATTCACTTAATATCGTGTTTTGTTTTTGTTAGTAATTATTTAACTTTCCAATCGGATAAATGCTCGGTGTTCATAGAGTTTATTTTCTGTTCACATGTTTGATATTGGGTAGATCCAGCTATTCATGTTTAGTGATATTTTTTTTTTCTAAAACAAAACTTCTTCAAATAATAGACTCAAGAGGTACGACCTTAAGAGGGGTTATATGGAAGTGCATATTATAAGGATGATGCGCACATATAACGACTGTAAAATGTGAGATCATCTGCCAGGCTCTGGTTCTCTAGATTTTTGCAGGGGCAGCATAAACCGTGGTATCATCTGCATAAATATATCCTAGTGATCTGAGAACAGATCATTCATATAAAGCAGAAATAGGATAGGACTGAGGAGAGAGCTTTTGCGGACGGCTTCGTAATGTTTTTTGCATCCGAAGAAATATAATCATTGCGCTCTAAACTACGATCAAGACGGTGTGCACAAAAGTACTTGTTCGGCGAAAATAAAGACCGCTCTCTGCTCTTATTTCCCTCGTGAACCAAAATGAAAGGAAAACCTTTCTTCTTTATGTTAAAAGTCAGCACAACCAAGCGATCAGATGCATAAACAAGAGAAGAAGCCGCACTTCAGTAAAAGTTCAGCAGTAATTTAGGTTGAATTATTTAACGGCATACCAACTGTTTATGGGTCATTTAATGACAAAACTTAATTTTTTGGGTGCCTTGATGTACTAAAAATATGATAGGTTATTCTTTCAAAAATTAATACATGGTAGATGATACTCTGATTTTGTGCATATGCATATATATGTTTGTTCGTTTGTGTAGTTGCATAGCAATACCTTATGAAACATTAAACGCGAAACAATTTCTTGGTAGCATTAGTAATTTTCTTTACAAAAAAAATATTAGTTAAATTCCCAGATCAATTCTGTGGACAAGACAGATTGGTATAGAATGACAATTGGAAGAAAAAAATCTTAGATTTTGCCCACGCGTTTCGTTTTCCAACTTTTTCAAGTCAAAAATGAAATCGAAATGTTTTTGTTGTTATAGTTACATTAAAAAATCCAAATTTAAAAAGATAGACGCTTCTGTCTAAGCCTTTTTTCTGGTTAATGTATATTACCTTTATAGTAAGGGATTTTGTTTTTCTATGTCGACAATATTGTTAAATTCCCAGATCAATTCTGTGGACCAGACAGATTGGTATAAAATGACAATTGTAAAAAAATCTTAGATTTTGCATTTTTCATTTTTGCCTTGAAAAAGTCGGAAGAGGAAAAGAGTCGGCAAAATCTAAGATTTTTTTGCAATTGTCATTTCATACCAAAAATATTATTGCTGGTTTTTTTTTCAAAAATATATTGCTGGAAAATTTATTTTTTCAAAAAGATATTGCTGGAAAATTTATTTTTTCAAAAAGATATTGCTGCAAACTTTATTTTTTCAAAAACATATTGCAGGTAATTTTTTTTTATTTTGAAAATGTATTGCTGATATTTTTCTTATAAAGTGTATTTTTATACTTTCATAGTCTTTTGACAACCGTTAGAGGGTTAATTATTTGCCCACAGCTGCGACCCCAACATATTCTATCACCGCAGTCCAGAGTGGACGTTGGACAAACAACAAGGTAGTTCCACGCTCTTCAAAGCCCACCCCCAATCTCCTGATTAGAGTTCTTCTTGCCGCATGTAGTTAATCGTTATACACAGGACGTCTGTTATTCATCAGCGAAGAAGCAACTATCAAAATATATTGCGAATAGATTTGTTATTTATATTCAACAGTATACTTCCATGATAATGGGCTTGCTACTATTATTCTTATAAGAAATAAAATGTAACATTCATTAAACGATCAACAGGTGTTATTTTTGAATGAAATTTATAAACTATTAGGTTGGTGCAAAAATAATCACGTAATAATGTCGTTTTTTGACGTATTTTTAACGTAAAAAAACGACATTATTACGTCAATATTTCTATTATGTTGGTGCAAAAAGAATGTCTTTTTCTCACGTAGTAACATATGTGAGAAAACGATATTATTTTTGCACCAACCTAATATTTCGGGTGAATAGTTTTCTCATCTTTGCCCTTGCCGGGAATGATGGGGACTTACTTTTTAACCGCTTCATTGAGGTGTTGTAAATGGCAACATCTTGATTATGTCATTATTATGATTTAGATATGATATCCATTTTTATAATAGTTGCTATTATTAAAAGTCCTATTATTATGTTGGTGCAAAAATAATGTCGTTAAGTTTGTGCAAAAATAATGTCGTTTTCTCACATATGTTAATATGTGAGAAAACGACATTGTTTTTGCACAAACTTAATATTTGAAAAAAAAGTTATTTATGATTCTGTAGCGCCAGTTCACATGTTTAGAAGTAGGATGATACTCGCTCAGACCTACAGGGTAATTCCATACAAACCATTTTAAAATAAGGATCTGAGAGGGCGGTTGTATAGAGCTCAACAAGTTTGGCAAGACGCATGACATCAATATAAAGGTCCCGATCTGACGAGGCTAATTAAGTACTTGACTTTATCTTTTAGGTTAACTGTTTGGTTTTGTAGTGACCTACAGTATTGTACGAAACAACTTTTAGCGTAGCCTATTCTATTTTTAATTTTCTTATCTTTTATACTCTCTTTATGACTGATCCCTAAACTGAAGTAAATGAAGTCTTTACTATTTACTGATTGTCAAATTTGCAATATGACGACTTTCTTACAAATATTTGTCAGTACCGAATCAATAAAGTTCAGGAACGAGTTTCGTGATTCGACCCGAGAACTCGGCCATTTAAACTATCGAACCAGTTAGATATGATTGATTTAATAGGGATAAGGGGAAAAAGTTTACGTCTGACGCGTTTCTGACCTTTAGGACTTCATTGGACTAAAATTATGTTTCGGTTGATAGGAGTAAACGTACGCACAAAGGATAGGTGACGCTGCAAATTTAAAAAAAATAAAGTCTTTTGTGTTTTAAAATTGATATGTTTAGATACATCGTCTAGCCGATTTCATTTAGTTTCGTTTATGTTATGTTTCCATAATTTTGTTATTAAATATCCTTTAGCAAAAGTGATGGGCAAATAAACACGAAAACCATTTCCATTTATATTTTCCCCTAAATTCTTCTTGATATATATATATATATATATATATATATATATATATATATATATATATATATATATATATATATATATGTATATATATATTGTTTTCACATATTGGAGAGGTGCTACTATAAAGAACGTGCCAAAATGTCTGCACAATGCAATTTATTTCTCAGAGATAGGTTATAATGTTTTTTGGGAACGTTATTTTTAAAGTCCTATAAATCCAAGACTCTATATTATTGAAATCAAAGCAGCGTTTCCCTCCAATATTTTTCATACATAAAAATCTCGCATTTATGAAGAATTCATAAAACATTTTCTTTCATTCAATAAATTAAAAATTATAAGGAGTCTTGAATTCTTTAAGGCTTTGTGTTTAGATATATACTGTAGGCGGTATGTCCAGGATACAAAAATTACTTTTTTCCGTATCCTTGTCTTTCATTTCTATGCGTATGGAGGTCGCTTTCTTTTCTGTTAAGAAAGTGAATTCTGTATTTTTCTCTAGAGCTGTCCATTACTTTTACAAGTGCAAGTTCATGTCGAAAATGAAATACTCCTGCCCTATGTGAGTAGGAGCTGACAATTCTTCATTGTCCAGGTTCGATAAAGTCCAAAATCGTCTCATCATCCTTGTAGGTGATGACTTATTTTCCACCCTAGAATTCCTTTCTCAGAAACGAACTACATTCCTTAGTTACACTCATGATCTCATCATCTCCACGGCTAATACACGCCATGTCACGCAAAATGTAACGAATCACCCTTATGCCGTTTGGATTCCATTAGTGAGATGTAATTTCCACTCGAGCAGTTTCTTCCCAAGAACCATTGTGGAATCGACTCACAAGACGATGCTTCCCCGATAACTACAATCTTAACAATATCATGTCTATGGCCAAAAGTTATCTTCTCCACATATTCCCACAACCCGTGCTTTTTATTATGTAACCTTTAACCTTGAGTGATTCTTGGGCCTTGTATATAGTGAATATCATAGTGAAGGCATGTGAAATGGCGTCGGGTTGACAGTGACAGGGCTTATTGATAGAAGTTTATGGAAGTGAAGGAGGTAGTGATGTCCATTGCATTTTGCCAACCAGTAAAAAAAAGTTCTACAATCGTCGTCGGCACCCGCTCGCATTCGAGCATCGGGATCATTATCGTCTTTGGCAGCGGTGACGGAGATGGCTGTAAACATCCAGTCTACTCCTGAAAAGTCGCGAACAGAAGTCCCAGAAAATTGTGGGTTTTGGGCGCGGCTGGGCTAGTCTTGTGAGCATGTCACAGATCCTCTTCATGTTGACGGTTGAACTCAAAAGTCTCGGTCATCGCCTCTGATGGTCCTACGCCAGGAAGTCCGATCTGCATCAAGGGTTTCCCAAGTCACAGGGTCGATGTTGGTCTGGATCAATGACTTTTTCACCTGATTCGTGAGGCGTCCTTTTCGTCCTCAACATAGCCTCTTTCAGCTGGCGAGTTCTCCAAACAGGATGATACGTGGGAGTCGAATGGGACGCATTCTGGACACGTGATCCGCCCAGCGGAGGCGATGTTGAAGGTTGGTATCTTGGTACAGAAGAATAGGCAGTTTAGAAACAATATATATAGAGAGAGGGATGTTTTTTTCGTGAGTAAGTAAGTTAGAAAAAGATAAAACATTGGAGGAGTCGCTGATTTTAGCACAGTTTTTACCGGTTATTTTTTTCTCGAGACATTAAAACACCTGTTATTTAGTAGCATTAAAACCTGTCATTTTACTACCCCTGGATTGACCAAGGCAACACATGTTCTTCCAGGGCGTACGATTGCGCGCCAATTTTCCAATAGGACTGGGTACGCGACAGAGACAGATCTATCTGAATTTTTCTCCTATCAATTTAAAGCATCAACCACTTCTTGTATGTCCTACTTGGTATGATCAAATACAACAGAATGTTAGTAAGTATGCGCATTAACCGTTGAGATATCAGGAGATTCCATTACAAAAGGTAAATACCCAGTTAAATCGCATTCATGTCCTTGGTTCTCGCCGGCATGCTCGGCCCCTATAGCCCACAGGGATCACTTATTCGGGGATGTATCAAAGCGACACGTCTGATTGCAACAGACGTTTCTTTTTCTCTGCTTGTAACGAGTGCAAGCGTGTCCTCAAAAAACCGTAGTTACTTTTTGTTGATAGAATGAAACAATATATAGCATCTCGCATTTCGGTTCTAAAGATTATTGGCGGCTCTGCAAGTGTGTGCTAAACATCAACGAACCCTGAACCCCTCCTCTATTCAATCAAATCGAAAGCCTGACATATACAGCAGATAAGGTTGAATGCTTTGGACGAAAATTATCTTTCAACTGAACGCACGACTCACTTGGAGTACTTACACCTGATTTCTCTACTAGAAAAGACTTTCTTCTGATTGATATGCACATAACCCCGCCACTGGTCTCGGACATCATGTCTAAATTAGACTCCCACAAGGCAAGCGGTGATGGGATCCCAGACATCATCCTAAAGAAATGCGCTCCTGAGCAGGCTCTAGATCTTTCCAAACTCTACAACTATTGCCTCGCTGCTTCCTGTTTTCCGGCTTTTTGGAAGTCCATCTCTGTCTTTCCGGTTTTTCAGAAATCTAGAGAACGTTCTGACCATTTTATCAATTTATTAATCTCCTACCGCTTTTCAGCAAAGTATTCGAGGTTTTAATCAATGCTGTAGTGGTTAAGAATCTTTCGTCCCACGGCCGACTGACTCTCTGATAAACAATGTGGCTTCCGTTTTGCCATCAGGGAATATGCATTGAAGCTCTTGATAATAAGGGCGAACCTCGAACACCGGCTCTAGATTTCTCGAAGGCGTCTCTCTACGGGTGCTACTACTATCATGTAACCTAGGACTACTTGTCACATAACTGAGTTATCAGGAACTAAACGGGTTCCCCCATCACTCTTTCCAGTTTGAGGGGTATAGCTAGGTTTAAAAAAAAAAGACTTGTAAGATAAAATTACAGTAGGTTAGAATGGAATCTATAACTATGAATGATAATCCTACGGTACCACTGATCAGAGGGATTTCAAGACAGGAGTCAACTGCCAGGGAGACGGTTTAATCCAATGGAATAAATAACCAAGATTCAGTGATCAAGATGATCCTTCAAGTTGGAGAACATCGGCTGTGATCTTACGTGGAGAGGGTGTGATAGGATAGGCCAGGTTTACCTACCGTATAGTTCACTCTCTTCCCGGGTCTTTTCAACAGGATCAGAGGTTTATTCTTGGTCTCCTGTTTCGGATTGAGTTTCCGGTTACTTCTATAGTCTACTTCAACTATATACTTCTAACGTCTCCACCTAAAACTGAACTTATGTTTACTAATTATTGACATTTTTCTCGATAGGAGAAGATAGTTTTGCCTGTCATCCGGTTCACAATCCTCCCCGATTTTTTGTCCAGAAGTAGAGGTTTAATCCGTTTTTTTTCTTGCTTAGTATTGGTTTTCCGTTTCCTTCTAAAGTCTTTTTCTTCTCTTTAACTTCTCATTGAAAAAAAAAAAAAAAAAAAGAACAGTCATGGGGAAGATGATAATATAAAATCTCTATCCCAGCCGCATGCAGGACGTCGACACAATTTAGTAAATTGGAGAAATATACAAAAAAGGATCCCTAACACGGAAATAAGCAACTGAGTTATTATTATCCTGCTAGTCAGTTCTCTTCTATGAGCTGGATACCTTCAACACGTGGGAAAACATGGCATTTCACAATCTCCTATACTCGTTTCTCTCTTTGCCAGGCCAGTTAACGGTAAGGCAGCAAGTCACCTAGCAGTGGGGCATTTATGAATTGATGACTTTCCCTTACCTTATATATGCCTTGTGAGCGTTAAGTTTTCCAAGCACTCTTTCCTCATTTCATGTCCAAGAAATCTGAATTTGAACAAAAAAAAATGAGTTTTCTATTTTTAAGTACATTTTTTTACTTACTAAAATACGATTCTCTGGATCAAGTTAATACGGATAGTGTTCAAATTTAGCATTTCTACGTGAACTTAAGGAAATAAAAAAAAAATGGATTAATTCCAAAGAACTTACAGAAAATCATTATCACGTATTCCTTAGCAACATAATCTACTAGACGAAAATGCTCTTTAGGTATTCATGTTGTATGTTAACTCTGTAGAAATTCCTGCAGTTTATAGCGTCAGATCCTAAAAATGCTACGTTTCTCTTCACTGGTTTCTATTAGCAAGAAATGGGTGAATTTGCTAGTACTGTACCCAACTGGTCTTGAATTGAGTTTTTCCTCTCCCAGATTGATTGTCATATTAAATAAGGTATCATTCACGACATGGGGTAGTATCTTGAAAGGCATATAATATAAATGATGTGCGCACATATTATATAAAGGTGGCGTAATTTTAAAACATTTCAAACGTGCAGAGTCTGAATGAATACAGAGATGTAGACAAAGGAGTTCAAACCACTACAAAGACACCACACAGTACTTGATGATGACAGGAAAGTTGAAAGTACTTTAAGAAAAAAACTGAGCTTCGGTCAGTAAATAAACAACTAGTAGCATAATATTCAACTTATTATGCGGATGTTGGAAAATTATAATAAAAAATTGTCTGGTTCTTGTATAGTGCTGGAACACACATATATATATATGAGTATGCACACATACTCATATATATATATATATATATATATATATATATATATATATATATATATATATATATATATATATAAGTATATATGGAGAGAATTACAAAGATTAACGTACAATTAATTTAGACAGATATATCGTTATATCTATAGATGCGTTATATCCGATATTGAGACCTATTTCCCGCTAAATATAGCAACATTTGAACCACACACACACACACACACACACACACATATATATATATATATATATATATATATATATATATATATATAGAGAGAGAGAGAGAGAGAGAGAGAGTTGGTGTGCTTACTTTGTATATTTGTAAATACATAACTAAGACGCTGTATGTTAATTAAATCACGAATGCACGCAATCGAATCATTCATTTTTTTATCTTTTTATATGTTTACATTTTGGGGACATATTTATTAAATATATCTATCTGTCTAACTTTGGTTTTATTGGTGATTTTTCTGTGCGTAGGTGTGCTTGTTGACATACGTCTGTGTAGTTTTCATCTGCGTGTGATGGTGTGTGTGGAAAATCTTGGTAACTCATTTCCCGCCCGATCGACTTCTCGCCCAAGTCGAAAGAGAGTCCAGTTACTAAAGAAGAGCCAGTGGGGCATTGGCATGAGTCCAGCCAATGTCCAGGACAAATAAGATTCATTTGTGTCCATGCCAAGAGCAGACCGTGACCGCCTTCTCTAACCAGTGCTTCTAACTGCGCAGAATAAAACATGAAATAAAAAAAAAAAAAATAAAAACGAAAAAAGAATAAAAATCACCGGTTGGTTCCAAACGAAGGTTTTCCACCTAACAGATGAAATGTCAGCAACCAGTAAGGACACCACTTGACGTATACACAAAAGAATGGAAATCTGCGCATGCGCATAGAACGTGTTTAATGGCATTGGCTTGTTTGTATATTGCTGGCTTTCGTTGTGTTCCTGCGTGCTTAATTTTGAGTTTATATGAGAAACTGTGTGCGTAAATCCTACGCATACAAAAAAAAGTGTTGTTTATTAATTTACTAATGTTTTTTTATCGAATTTGAGTTGATTCTAGGTAAGTTTATAATTAAATTTAGATCGGCGCGTGATTATGTTTAATTGCATTACATTGGGTTCATGTTTATTTAGACGAAAACGGAAAAAATATATACAGTGTAACCCGGATATAAGAGAAACTCGGATATAAGAGAGATTGTCTCTGGTCCCAAATTAGAGCGTGTGTTAATGTATATAAAATAGAACAAACCCGGATATAAGAGAAACCCGGATATATGAGACTTCTTCTCCGGTCCCGACAACTCTCTTATATCCGGGCTACACTGTACCTTTATCGATGTGTGTTTAAAAATATCTCTTTTCATTCCTTTCAAAACATTCTTAGGTAATATTTCATTTTACGAATCTGCATATATTCCGGGAAGAAGAAATTCGCAGGAGCATTGGAATCTCACAGGCTGCATTTCGAAAGCCACTAATTAGAAACAAACAAAATACTGTTGAACTGCTATGTAATATGAATCCTACACGGAAATGTAAACGAGACTTGAGGCGACAGTGACATAGTTCTACAGAAGGATGCTGAGAATACCATAAACGGAGTTTCTGAACAAGACGTTTTGTAAGGGCACTTGTATATAGGATCTGAAAGTGAACAAGGAAAATCTGGCTCTCATAGTCTTGACGTGACACAGCATATGAAGAAGGCAGATATAATACCCGTAAGTCATTTCAAGGTCAATCACTCTTCGAGAAATTAAAACAAAATCTTTATCGTTCACTTTACACGCTTAAAGTAAATGCATTGTCATAACAATTGCTATTTAAATTATATGTGGTTTACCCGACTTAACTTTACTAAAAAGAAAACTGTCGCTCCTTAAATAAGCAATAACATTCTCATCACTCTCTTTTCTATTTTTCTCTTAGACAATAAGATGTAATTCACACGTGGTAAAAATGTGTGCTCCACTAAGTGGGGTGGGGGTTTGTCACTTCACTTTCAATTACTTTTCTCTCGGACTTCTACACAAACTTCAGACACACAAAACACATTCTCTAGTTTAAATGTTTTCTTGTAATACATTCTTTAAATGTTTTCATATTTCATATTCATTGTTTTGTCACTCGCAACAATTTGTTATAGTCTATGTATACATATATATGGTTAATAAATATATTGTCTCTTGTTTGTATATAGTTTTGTTGTTACTTTACTGATTTATTAACCACACTTACATTCGAGTCCGTAATAATTGTTGTGGGAAAAATATTGCAGTAAACACGTGTTTTTTTTTAACTAAACACAACCAGCATTCTCTCAACAAACCGCGAAGAACTTTCCATATTCTGACCAATCAGGATACATCAGAATATTTCTGAAGCAATTACTTCTTTTCAGTACTCTCCACTCATAATTACGGTAGAGTGTAAGGTAATTGTTGCGTGTCCTAATGTGCGGGTTTTGAGAGTTTTCATATAAGTTCTTTTTTCTATTTTATCTAACTCATCTAACATTTAGCACAACTTCAAACGTATGGATTGAACTCCTCATTCAGTTGCAAAAATAACCTTTAAATCATAACACAACGATCAACACCCTGACATGGAGTTGCGAGAGTAACTCTGTGTGAGATTTTGTTGAAGTGTATATCTGTCTCAATGTGTTTTCTAATTGACGGTCATATTGTAGAAATATGTCTCTTATCCATTGTTTTTCGTGCTGGGGTAGACCGAAACATGGAACGGTCAAATGCACGTTCAGAAGGAAACGAAAGATGAAGACAAACGTCACGACGAGAAATGAGGACTCAAAACCTCTTATCAATATATTTAGGTGCTAATTTAACAGTTCAATTGCGCGGTATAAGTGTGTGACACTTGAAATAACTTTTGCTATATCGGAATAACAAATCAACTTTCACTTGATTCTTCCTGCTCCCAACTCTGAACATCTCAATATAATAACGCGTGGCTGGCAACACAATCGGGCGGCATCCGATCTATCCGAACGATAATCCCCCGCAATGATTTTCTAGAACTCATTGCTTCAATTGCATCTGTAACAGTTAATATAAGCTCCTGGACAGAAATTTTCAATTTCCGGTTTTGTTGTCACTAGGCGCCAAATGTTCTTATTTATTTATTTATTTATTGGTTCGTTGTATTTTGATCTTGTGGATGCCCTTTACAATAATCGAATTCCCAAGTTAACCTGCCTGCCATAAAACTAAGAAATACTTGAGATCGTCAAACTGTATGAATATCTCAGGCATAATATCGAAACATATGTCGGTGTGTATTTACTCCAATCATGTTATATACGAATTTAATATAATAAATCATCCAATTTTTTAATAACTAAGCCCACAGTTTTCTTTATTTTAATACTTGTTCATATAGTGTAAATACTCTTATGTGCTGCGTCCATTAAAGATGTGGGCGATCATAGCTCTCCACAACATCTAGTTCTTTCTGCCAACCATTTAGACAGACTCATTAGTTAGGTTATGCTATGTCCCTCTTTATTTCACAATGTAGGGTGTGTGTCAAACTTTCTAAGCCCTCTTGCCGCATTCTTTACTATAAAAATATTAGCTATTTCTGTTACTAGATATAATTCTCCATTTTGTTTTCATTTAAAGATTCGTTACTCCTCACGTGTTCAGTGCATGCTATTTTCACCATCCTTCTGTATAACCATATTTCTGTTGCCTCAAATCCCTTCTCAACCTGTGATGACATAGTACCGCATTCTATGCGAGTTAGGTGTACATGTATCACATAACAGTTCAGTAATGTTTTCTTTGTTTTCAATTAAATATTCATATTTATTTAAGTATTATAATATTGGAAGCATTCTGTCGTTATCCAAAGGCACCTGAGTAAATTTATTTTATGACTTTTTCATAGATACAACTATTTTAGTTTTTAGTTTATTTTTTAAAACTTTTTTCAGTCAAAATTAAAAATAAATCTCATACTTGGACTTAAACAGTGAAAAACAAACTGGGCAAATAATAAGGAAAGTGAGCGGCTGGAAAATTTGGCATGTAGGAACGAAGGATAGATTGAAATATCGAGTATTTACATTATTCGGACTACTGTCTTCATCTTTGTTAGCATGTTTATCACAACGTTTCGGCCGTTGTACACTTCGGCCTTCTTCATGTGGTTGGAATGTCGAAGGACACATAGCAATGGATAAAGGCGTTAGTTAGATCCAGTGACAGGACTCAAAGAGTGTGAGTTCAATACCTGGTTAAGGTAGTGGATAATTTTCAGAGGGGAATTAATAGGAGATAACTGACATCCATTAACTGGTTTGGTATTGGTCGCGGCACCGAATGTGACATTCTAAACTTTTGGTGATTCGGATGGGAATCTGGTTAGATTCGGTATCAGTCTTGTCGTTCCCAGCTCACCTCCAACGTCTGGTTACTGAAGTAACTGTTTTGATTTCTAGTCTAACCTACCCACGTTGTGATTTGATCTTAGGCAGACGAAATCAATCAGTCGCCTGGCCGTAATGTAAGCCGAGTTTGATCAAGGGCAACACCGCACAAGTATATGTAAAATAAAATAAAATAATAACTCGAAAAGTTCAAATGTGTTAAAAAAGGATAACAATATTTTAAATCTGGTTGCTGAATACAGGACTGCGTCTTCTTCCCAACCCGCTATATGGATTCGTGACACTTTGTGTTTATTAGGCGAGTCTTAACATCTTAAGTTGTTTGTTCTTTAAGAAACTGGTTCTTGGTGTATCTTCAGGCGATATTCGTGAAACTTGTTTTGGTGGTGTAAGTCTAAGTCGTTCCTCAAAAATTAAATTGTTCTTGGCTAGAAGTTGAGTTCGGAATTGTGTGAATCTTAGTCAGCTTCTGCGAGGCGGGTCTTCAGAGCTCTCAGCTCACTGCAACTGCTTGCCTGTCTGTCTCCAACCCCAACTGCGAACTTGAACTCGAACTCGAACTCGAACTCGAACTTGAACTGAACTGGTTTTCACTCGCTGCGACTCTGCTTATATGGACACCGACCAAAACCGGCGTGGGCTTGACGGGGTTTGAGGTTCCTTGATAATTCTAAACCGACAATCCACTTCTTTGTTTTCGGTCAGGAAAATTTTATTATTTTCCATTTTTGGAAGTCTTTCGTCGTTCCACTATCTCCTGTTCTTATATTGGTATCTCACCATGCCGTCAGAGGGTGTCAACGGGTTTCCCCTCTCTCTCACAGTGGCATCTCACACCTATCCCTTCAACGGGGCGCAAAAGGCCTCCCCTCCTTCTTCACATGATTACCTCCGCCTAACGCTCATGCCACCATCCAGCCAATGGGCGCTCAGCGAAGAGGGTGTGGCCAGATTAGCCTCGGTTTAAAAAATCTTGCTCAAAGAAAAAAAAAATTATCTTCCTTTTTTTTTCTTTTTCCTTTCTTCCCTTTCTTCTGCCCGACAACAAACCTTAGACTCTTATCTTAACCGAATCACATGGACTTTAT
>OZ010577.1:81420285-81432785 GCA_963932145.1 Acanthosepion lycidas | reverse complement strand
ACTGTTAGCATAGAAGTTATATATAGAGAACTCAACTTTAAATTATGAAACCTTGTCCCCAGTCTAGCACTGCGCTTAAATTCATAAAGTCTACCTACCATAACGAAGAGACCATTCGAACATTTAACATGAATGTGTTTATAGAAAAGGCACAGGCAAGTATCTTTACGCCGGTGGCAAAGTAACTGAGGTGAAAACGCCAGATCAGGACATATGATTTTGCTGATTCTTCATTGGATTTTATTAACGATCTCTAGGCATAAAACAGAAGCTCCGGACCACATGTGGCAGCAATTTCCTAAATATGGACGTATGGTAGATTATATATATATATATATATATATATATATATATATATATATATATATATATATATATTAAATATACGGTGTTAACACATCCATAGATATGCAACCACTCTAGATTGTCTTATATGAGATTGAACGTACTTGGGAAAATAAAAATTATTTGAAAGGAAATTTTGGATCTTTTCTTAATCAATTTTCTACAGACATCAAGAAATTAATTCGTGGACTTGAATGGATTAAAACTAAAATAAATTGACATAATACGTCTAAATTATTTAACCAAATATGCTTGAATTAAAATATGCTGCCCAAGTTATATATATATATATATATATATATATATATATATATATATATACTCATATTTATGTAGATTGTGTGAAGAAATAAATAGCTGGCACGATAGAGTTATTCAACTTTCTTAGCTGCTGACCTAATAGCAGTTTCACTATAGTCTTGTTACGACATGTCAGCCAAGAACGTTAGCATGAGAAGGCACAACGAGCCACTCTATTGGAGGTTAACATCAGTCATGCTGATGAAAGGCAGAAAGGGGTCGCTCAGATGATTAATAGAGTGCAGTTTAGTTTGGGAGGCATTAAAATTAACAAGCCATCAGTTGCACCAGTTAATAACAGACTGAAGGTAGTTTTTGACATCAGCCTCCTCTTTGACATTATTGAACTGATTTTTATGTGAAAAACAAAAACACCCCGAAATGTTATTACCGAAAATTTAAAATAATTCTCTTTTTTAGCTTCGAAAAAAAAAGAGCATTCTTTGCATATCGAACTTGTCCGCCTTTTTTTATGTGTTCCATGAACCATCAGTACGTGGGAGTTTATAGCTCGGTAGAATTTTTCAGAAATACGTTATTGGATAAGACGTATCTTCCTTTTGCCGTATACGCGCCGCTAGCAATATGCTCAAACTCGACGAGCCGATTTCTCGCTCTTAGACGAGGCTTTCCATCGGTGTTATTTGTATTAGGTTTGTGAAGTTATATTTTCCCATTATTTTCCTCAAAGTGTCTTTTTCTCTTACTGATTGATAGATGGAATTTCTTTGTAATTTCGATTCCAGCAAAAAAAAAAAAAAATGATCTTCGCAATCTGTCTGCATTATTCTCTGCATTCTTCGGTTAAATTATTTTCCTCAACTGTGTGGAAATTATTTACATTATAATATCATATTCCACTGATTCCCATTACACACTGCCCGGGCCAGAGATTTAACTCACAATTAATCCGTCAGCAAATTCACCACCAAAGCTTTAACCCACTAGACAACAGTGTTGTGGATTAAGGCGATGGTCACTGAATTTAGTGTAGTAATGTTAAGCCCAATCGCTGGACTGTGTACTTGGACTCGATGGAAACGGGATGAACAATACCACAGCAGTACTAAATAAGAAGTAGACGTGATAACTATAGTCATAGGCAATGGAAAGAGAACACTCGATCCTCCTTAGATTAAATAAAGCGTTCAGTTCAAAATTCTCTGTAGATTAACCGAATCGATATACACCCGATAGAGGTCTGAAAATACTACCACCGAAATGTTGTAATAACAGTAACTAAGATATGGTTAATAGTCTGTATTTAAATAATATGAGGAAATTATCCAACATTCACTTCCATGCTACATTAACCAGCATGATCATTTTCGATTTTATTTTTCATCCGATAGTACAACAAAGGATACGGGCAAGAAATAGTGTTCGCTCATCACAGGATTCTGATCATGAATGTTATATTTTTTGTTGCACTGTCTTCAATAAAGTCACTTTTGTGTTATATTTCCAGTCGAATTTTACTATGCGATTTATTCATTATTATATTGATTATAATCTTAATGATTAGTGTTGTTATGTGGCTAATCAAGCTGATTGTTCGTGGGAACTCACAATTATTCGCACCTGGTTTCTATGGCAAATCCGTAAACATGGATCAAATTAAATCACCGGGAAAACTCCAACGTTGAAGCAGACCGCACTGGGAGATGGCTGTCAATATCTCCCATCGCTCAGTCATAAAAAGCCAAACAAAAGAATTATTCATCTGTTGGTCAGTTTCATTTCTAATAAATGCAATTTTGTTGCATTTAAAGTAAGTTGATAATAATAACAGTGAAGGAAACAAACGCTATAAAAAAAAGTGTCTTTGCATTGAAAGCCGAGGAAAGGAATTACATTTAGTGAACAATAGCAAGAGAATCAACGCAGGAAAATAACATTGAAAATATCAGAAATAAAACATGATGTAGAATATGAGAATTGCTGTAATGATTTATACCATTGTTTACCCAGTGCAAGGCACAAGAGTCACTCAAGGTAGATGGATACTGAGTGAGATCTTTGTAAGGGAGAGAGAAGAAGGAAGTAAGAAGTGAATATTATGAAGTTATAAATGTTAGATATTAGTTGACCCTAGACTTAAAGAGACTAATATTGTAGTGATCGGGGAAGCTTTCTATAGAGAGTAGGTTGGTTGATTTTGTTTCGCGGCACCTATCAATCTCCATGAGTTATTTAATGCCGAAATCTAAATGTTTTGAACACAATCTTATGCCTTCAACTACAGATAAAATGTATTGTTAGTCATTTTGTCATATTTTATTGTTGGTGATTTTAATAGAATAAATGTATTGATGATATTTTTACTATAAAAATGTATTTTTATACTTTCATAGTATTTGGGAGTTTATATTTTCCCATAGCTGTGACCCTAACGGGTGCTACCACTCCAAGTCAGGGTGGACGTAGGAATAACAGCAATTAAGAGTTACTTCCACGCTCCTCAGATTCTCCAATCCTATCGGGAGTAGATTCCACAAAGTAATAGCTCTGGGGAGGCTGTCCGTGTAGAATGTATTTCTTACCGAAGGAATACGAAGGGAAATATACCACTCAAGTTAGAGAGTGAAGTTTTTATGAAGGTTACAAGAATTGAATAGCGTCCTGGGTATGACGATAAACTACATCCGCGTCCTGGGTATGACGATAAACTACGTCCAACAACAAGGTTTCAGATAATGTCTTCGGAAAAATAATGTTACCAGCTATACGTTTTGGGGAAAAAATAATGTTGCCAGCTATACGTTTTTGGGAAAAAAATAATGTTGCCAGCTATACGATTTTGAAACAATAATGTTGCCAGCTATACGGTTTTTGGAAACAATAATGTTGCCAGCTATGTGTTTTAGGAAACAATAATGTTGCCAGCTATGTTTTTGGAAACAATAATGTTGCCAGCTATGTGCTTTTGAAACAATAATGTTGCCAGCTATGCGTTTCTGAAAAAATAATGTGGCCAGCTATATGTTTAAAAGTACTGTATATTTAATATATGTATAGGTATATATATATATATATATATATATATATATGTATATATATATATATATATATATATATGTGTGTGTGTGTATATATATATATATATATATATATATATATATATATATATATATATATATATATACCTTAATTTGGCATTAAATGACCCACAGTGGTTGATATGCCATAAAAGCCAATCAACAAACAAACAAACATGTTGCCAGCTATACGTTTTTCAAACCATCATGTTGCCAGCTGTATTTTTGAAACCATAATGTTGCCAGCTGTATTTTTGAAACCATAATGTTGCCAGCTATACGATTTTTGTAAAAAATAATGTTACCAGCTGTACGTTTTTGAAACCATAATGTTGCCAGCTATGCGTTTTTCACTTTTAAAGTCACTCAAAATCATTTTCGGCATAAAGTGACCACTAAGGTTGAGATGCCGTTAAACAAAACAATCAACAATCAAATGGAAATTCTTGACTTAAACAAAAAATGACTAGGATTATTTTGCAGTGTGAAAACAAATAAGCTCTAGCTTGCTAAAAATGTTCCATACAAAATAGGCATTTAAAAATAATAGAAACTGGATTTGGCATTAAATAACCCACAGTGGTTTATATGCCATAAAACCCAAACAAACAAACAAAAGAATTGAATAAGCAATTCATATTATGAGGATATATATGATAGATAGCGGTCGGCTGTATGTTTCAATAGGGTAAGATCCTAGTGATCGGGAAATATCATCTAGGGAGTTTATCTCACAACTTAACATTTGTTGAAAAAGAAGCTGTCTGATTGAAACCAATGGAACATTTCACTTTTCTGGATGGAGTGATTAATGGTCTAAGGGATTCTGCGTATCAATTTGTTCGACAGCAACTGCATAGACGGGTTGATTAAGGGATGCAAGGCCCATGTCTTTAGATGTCGCGACAATTAACTGAAAATTCAAAGAAACCAATGAAAACCAGTGTAAATATCGAAGATCAACAAATTGAAAGGCCGATGTCAAGACGCCTGACATACAGGGTTGAATTGATAGGAAGAATGTTACCACTTGTTCTTTCCGCCTGAAGAGGATCCAAGTGTAATAGAAAATTGGTGAGAAATTAATTGATATATCCCGGAAAGGGATATATTTGAACGAAGCAGCTAAGTGGTTTTGGCTACTATAACCAAGTAGAATACGGTAGCAGTAATCGACTGATACGCGTCGTAGTCGCAGGTAAGAAGTGTAGATCAATGGTGTAGTCCAATGGACGTCGTTATAGACTTAGCTCTCAGACTAAGGCTCTGACTCTGTCGTACCTACACGACCGTCGGTATTTATGATGGACACCAGCCAATCTTATTCCAGTGACGAGGAACACAGGTGTATGCGTATTCCATTATATCATTAATAAAGTTCCAGATGAATCATAATATCCGATATTACGCCCGTAATGCATATATACAGAACCTATATAGTAATAATAATGATAATACGTGAGTTGCATTGGTTTTATTTCTAATTTGTAACTGATCAATTACATATCAAAGACAAGATTACAGCATTATCGATCTTAACTGAACATTATGAGGAGAGATTATTCATACAGTTACTCAAACGACAGCAGAAAATGTTAACAAAACGTCACATTTGTACATAATCTAACAGAGGAGTTCTGAAACTTTTTGATCGCACATGCTCTGTCGTCCTCTCTGTTCGTGATGTTGTCCCCTTTTAGAAGATTGTGTTATAAAATATATGAATGCCACAGAATTAATAACAGACGCGTAGTATTTGCTCATGATCTTATAAAATAGATTGTTACTTATATAATGTGATGTATAAAAATGCGTTTTTTAAGCAAGTGAATTATTTCCCCAAAAAGTTTCTGCAATATACACAAATATGTGATTTTCAACTGACAGTGCTGGAGAATTTTGTTCACAACGGAAAGTGGATAGGAACATCAAGAGTTCACCCACGCATTTATCGACAGAGAGGCGTGTGGTTTCGCCATGGGACACCGAAAATTTGATAAGGGAAAGATTTCAAAATTACCATTAGCTAGTGAGTCATTAAAATTCAACAAATTCTTCTTGTGAGATGTCCAGAAGGGATCTGGCATTAATTCAAATGGGGTTCCGAATGGCTTGATAGTAAAAGGGGGAAAATAGAAAGGAAATTGGTCCCTTTCTGTCGTTGAAAAAGGAAGGAATCTGAGATTCCAATTATAAAAAAAATGGGAGAAGTTCTGAGAGTTCGAATGATTGGATCGTGCGCACACAGACTTTAACTGACATACGCCCAGGGATACGTGTACACCATTTCGAGATACACTGCACTAAAAAAGTTTTGCAGACTTTATGCACCTAAAAATTTATTTGATTTGTTATCCATACGAATTCGCTCATGTCGCATCTGCATTTATAGATTGTAAATATGAATGATTTCTGATTATTTTCTTCGATATCGCATTTATATTTGAAACGTTTATAGTGTACCTATAAACATATATACATAACTACTTATTGCCGAAAATCTCTGTCTCTCTCACTCCCATATATAAGTGCGACCAATCCCGAAAACCCCAACCGTGGAACCAGCGGATGATGATTACAACAGATTTCAGTGTCTGAATCGGCGGATAAATAGGGCTACGCTTGAAGGACATGCTACAGAAGGCGCAATCCGAAATTATAAGATAGTCATCGGCAGCCCGTTATAGTTTAATAACTTTATCCTGAATGTCTCATTCCATATGAGCCGCGTAGTAAGTTCTGGAAATCACGAATGGGAATCACTTCCTGTTCCACCTCAAACAAATTGACGCCATGAGAATATCCTTATATTTGATTTTCTTTCACCTCCAACAAACACTTACAAAGCCAAAAGACTGAGTGATAGGAACAGATTTGACTGAAAATGGATGCTTCACGCCTTGAACTTGCGCAATAGCGGCGAATTTAGTCATCAAAGCCATCATAATAAAAGAACCGATCAGCAAAGAAGAAATTAAATTCTTGGATACGACATAAAGCCGAAGAATGAATATATATATATATATATATATATATATATATATATATATATATATATATGTATAGAGAGAGAGAGAGAGAAAGACAGAGACATATATATAGATAGATACAAACTAATTTAAGATCTAATTACTTCTATTGAGCTTTTTTTTAAAGTTTTATAAGTAATGGAACAGGTGTACATTCCCTATTCATTTAAAACACCCCACTTCCTAATGAACACCAATATTAAATAACACTATTAGAGAAAATTGAATCTAATATGAGATGGAAGACACATTTCTTTCTAATAAATAATTCCCAAATTTATTCCCAGGACATACAAGCATCTTATGGATTTAAAACTAACACACCCATATTAAAGAATTAGATAAATTTGAAGGGTTGATAAGCCGTAGAAAATAAATCAGTCAAAACCAATCTATCACAAATGAATCATGTTGAGATTCGAACTGTGTCTCTTGGTTTGAATGCTGACCTTCAAACTACTCGGCTACAAGCCGATTACTAGCATAAGATTTCATGTCATCATGGGATTTATATGCCTTCATTCTCCTATAAATAAAAGACCCGATTTGCATCTATGGATCTTCACATCAGTGTTAATATCTGAGTTCTTTGTGTAGGTGTGATTTTAATCATCGTTAAACTTAACGCGCTCATGGATTACAGGAAGTCTATCTCATTTCCTCCAAAGTATCTAACAAATCTCGAATCTTATTGAACATCACTGAATTAAACACAACAACAAAGGATAATCGGTAATGATCTAATTAAATCGATGTGCCCCAATTTTGTTTATACGGCTTTGAATTTCCTTCAAAGAAATCGTCGAAACTTGTCTTGGAAATAAGAAGACGAATTAATAATTACGAAAGTACATTTGAACAATACTCGCAAGTGTTTACTTCACTGAAAATGTTCGCGTTGGTCTCGTGGGCGCTACTTTGTTTGCGACCGTGTAAATCATTGAAATCTTAACTATAATAGCATCTATAAAATATTCTTCATTCTGATAGTATATCTACATAATCAAGCCTATGCTTTTTCAGTGACTGAGGAAAACTTTAATCTGGCGATTATTTAGAAAGTTCTACTTTTTCTTTTAAAAGTAATAATAATAATAATAATAATACCACAAACAAAATTGTTATTAAAGACCACAAACAAAAAAGTGCCACCTTATTGATATGGCAGGCCCTGCTGACTGCAATGCATCTTTGAAGATATTCAAAAACTGTCAAAATACAAGGACCTTGAAATAGAAATCTCGAAAATGTGGCATATCGGAACATCAACAATCCCTATTGTAGTTGGAGCCCTACGAATGGCTGGAAAAGATTGCAGTAGACTAATTGAAGGGATTCCTGGAAGTCTATGCCTCAAGTAGATACAAAAAATTGTTCTGACAAGTACAGCCCCAACTTTACGAAGGGCTTTAACTATGTATTTTTTTTTTGTCATTTGAAAGTGTCATGATGCCATTTCTAAACTTAGGTTCCTGGGCGGGACCCGGAAAGAAATGTGTAAACGCCAGAAATCAAAAAAATAAATAAATAAATAAATAAATAAATAATAATAATAATAATAATAATAATAATAATAATAATAATAATAATAATAATTGAATGACATTAGAGATTTGACGCCAAGACCATAAAATGTTTACTCAAATGAGGATGCACCACGCGAAATCAGATGTTAATAGTATGTACGTACCAAGAGCTGTAGGAAGCCGAGGTCTAATGCAACTTGAACTAACTTTAAAAACTACAACAATCGGATTGGAAGCATAACTCACAAAAAACAATGATCACTCCAACAAATATTAAAACATCAAATGCACTCCAACAAATATTAAAACATCAAATGCACTCCAACAACAAAGAAGATGCACTCTTCAAGAAACAGCTTAATATACCAAATCATACCAACAAAAAACGAAGCGAATATAATCTACGCTAAACGAGTAATTCAGAAAACAAAACAACTCGGCCATATGAAATTATATAAAAAATGCTAGGACATAGCGTTGCATGGCAAATACATAAAAAAATGTAAGAAGTGGACTAACAAAAAAAACAAAAAAAAAAAAAACACACCAGTGGCTGAGGAGCATTGGGCTGAAAACTGAGATACAAAGCCTAATAATTGCAACTTGGGCCCAAAGCCTAGCAACCAGATTATATGATTGCCAAATAATCATGGATAGACTTAGCCCCAAATTCAGGATCTGCGGACAATATGATAAAACTCTCAACTATATTATCTCAGGATGTCCAGAACTAGCAAAAAATGAATATACCCACGGGAAAAAAAACAAGGTAGCGGGATGTGTACACTGGAATATATGCTAGTAGCTCAAAATCGAAACCACTGAGAGATGGTGTCAGCAACAAACAGTCACAGTTACAGAAAATAACGATGTAACTATTCTCTGGGACATGACAATTCAAACTGACAGGGGAATAAAAGCCAGCAGACCTGATATTATCATAAAAAGACAAGAATTTCAGGACGTGTATGCTTATTGACTTAGCAATACCGTCTGAGAGAAACACTTCCATGAAAATTATGAAGAAATTGTCCAAATACAAGGAACTGGACATCGAGATTAACAGAATTTGGGAAATGAAGTCTGAGATTGTGCCAGTATTATTCGGGGCACTGGGCCTTGTGAGTAAAGGAACGGACAATTTCACTAACAGTGTCCCAAGAAACATCAACATATAAATTGCCCATTATATCACCCAACTAGGAACATCCCATATGCTAAGAAATGTGCTATCAATTATATTACGATTCTCATCTAGGAGACTAAGTACTGTACTGTGGACTCGGCACTGCAGGATACAAAGCAGGATACAAAGCAGGATACATGCACATATTATAATGATAATAATAATACAGCAATATCACATTGAAATACCTGTTCCCGTACGATAATCGAAGTTAAGCAACGTCGAGCCTGATTTGTACCTAGATAGGTGACCGCTTTGGAATACTAGGTTCTGTAAGGATGGGTGTGTGGGCAGTGTTCTGAATATTGTTTCGGAATTGCTAATCGGAGAGTCGAGTTTCAATTTCAGATCGTTATATTCACTTACGGGCAAATAGCCCTGGTTAAAAAAAAATGATCTCAGCAGATTTTGATGCTAGTCAAATCATTCTCCTATCAGGTTTGTATATGTTACTAAAAAACCTAGCGTTTTAATCTCCTTCCAGGTTTGTTTGAAAGTTGCGTCAATTGTACTAAATCTCATGATGGTTACATATAAAAACTAACAAGGAAAAGCAAACTGATGTATCTACTCAAAGCGAAATGGCTTCAAATGCCGGTTTAGTCTTTCCGTTGCGTTCTCTTCCACACGTATGCAATCTGAGGAAATGCCTGCATCTATCTTTCCTACCCACTAACAATGGGATAAATAGTTAGTAATGAAACACACCTGGGTAACAAGGAGTCTTGGAGTAGGACAATTCTGAATCCCAAAACCTTATCGGGATACCACCACACTTTTTGCTCACGAGATGTCATTTCATTTCACAAATAACAATGGGAGAAATGGTGGAGAGCCATGCTCACTCTGAAGTGATACGTTTTTTAAGAATATTTGGAATGATGAGTGAGAGCAAGAAGCCGTAATTTTTCTAAGTTGAGATTGAATCATTTCAAGAGGTTCTCGGTTCCTTTCGCTTATCCATCATGATTTTCTTGGCAATCATCTTTTGACTGGTTCTAAGAAAAATCAAGTTTTGATATAAACCTCATCTTCCTTTAAGATTAAATTGTAATAATGAGACTAAACAAGAACTGGTATCTAAAATAAAAATAAAAAATAGAATTCTTTTTTCTTAGTTTTCTATTAAATATTATATTCCGTTTTTCTTTAATATACTCCTTGGATAACAATTGTCATAGAAAAGAGAGATATTAAAGCTTCTAAGAAAAAATAAAAGGAATGAAATAAAATACTTGATGTACTTTTTTTCTTCGTACAAAATAATACTGGATCATGCAATTTGACGCGATCGAGTGTGCAGTGATGTTCAAAATGGAGGAATAAGTTGTATCTCGTAATACAATCCTGGATGTTTTCTTTATTTCTTTCTTAAATACATCTTAACAATTTTTGAACACTCAGCAAAACTAATAATAGAATAAAACATCTCGTGATTTTAGATTTTCTGCAATATTTTGTAACCTAAATGATGGCCTAGCTTGGAGAATCACAAGAAAAAATATCTAATAATTGTTTACTCTGTCTTTGTACTCTTTATTTATCTCTGCTTATTCATCGACTTTAGAGGTTTTCAGATGAGAATAATTGTTCTAATTGCAAACAGCAACAGGAGTAAACACTGCAAAAAACGTATAACAACAACGAAATAAATAGAAAAAAATGTATAGAAAAAAAGCTACATTAAATACAAAGAAAGCCAGTAGTTCTGAAAAAGAATTATCTCTCTATCTTGACATGGCATTTCTTTGCTGAAAAACTTTCCTGTCATTTTCTGCTTTGTCTCGACTAAATATATATTTCCATAACCAAAACGTAACCACATTGACATACAAACGTATAAAAATTAAATGTGCTATCATAGATATAAATTCTCAAATATATATATATATATATATATATATATATATATATATATATATATATATATATATATATAGATAGATAAAGATAAATAGATTGATAGATAGAAAATAGATTATAAAATACTTATACAAATATATATTAACAAAAAAATGAACATGTCTGAATAAATATCTATAAATGCAGGCAAACTTTCATCAGTGCCTTCAAGTATAATTATATATGTTTGTTTAAAATCGACTATGAGAATATATATATATATATATATATATATATATATATATATATATATATATATATATACTCATGAATTATTCATACATAAAACAAATACAATACTTTGACGGAAAATCTACCTGTAAAAAAGAATTCTCTTATCACTACATTTGTACATAAACGCAGAACCTTAAAATTTAAATTCAAACTCAGCGTTGCGACTGCACGTTCCAAAACAATAACACATTTCTCATAGCATTTTTCGGATTACAACCCTGTTTTCGTTGTCCACTTATTAATGAGAGTATAAACAAGAACACAATCTATTTCATACCTGAGGATGTCTGTAGGAACAGACGAAAGCTTGTAAAAATAAAAAGACCTATTGCAACTGAAATTTATAAAACAAGGATCTTTTCATTCATAAACAGGTTCGGGGTTTTTGTATATTATTTGAATTGTTCGCGAAGATGGATTTCTCGCCATTTAAATCATTAGCCTTTGTATTTGTTTTATGTATGAATAATTCATGAATTTGTAAATTAATTGCACCTTTATTGAAATTAAAATATATATATAAATATATATATATATATATATATATATATATATATATATATATATATATATATATATATAATTACATGAATCATTCATATACAGGTTCGGGGTTACTGTACCTTATTGGAATTGATGCGAAGAAGTATTAACCTCTATATTTGTTTTTTGTCTGAATGATTCATGTAATTACAAATTGAACTGCACCTATAACTGAAATTATATATATATATATATATATATATATATATATATATATATATATATATATAAATTAAATACCGGACTTTTTTCATTACGTTTTATTATAAGTCAGCAGTTATGATATCGATTGTCTCCTCAGAAAATTGAAAGTGAAAGTAAAAATTAATGTTAAAATAAAAACCTGAAAATATCTGAAAACACACAGTTGGAAACTACACAACACCAATGAATAAGA
>OZ010577.1:81225285-81415285 GCA_963932145.1 Acanthosepion lycidas | reverse complement strand
TAGCACACCTTAAGACTATATTTCTTTATATATATATATATATATATATATATATATATATATATATATATATATATATATATATATATATATATATATATATATATATATATATATATTGTGCATTAAATTTCGTGCTACCGGTATGTATATTTAATATATACTTAATAGCTTTGGTATGAACTATTTTATTAACACCGGCACTCAATGTACGATATTATAATATATATATAGGAGGCACGGTGGAGTAATGCAATCGGAGAGCCGAGTTCGAATTCCAGTCCAATCCATTACATTCACTTACGTGCTAATACACTTGGGAAATCCTCTTCATCGCCCTCAACGTACATAGCAGGACAGACTGGGTTTTTGTACAAATAGCAGGACAAATTGGGTTTTTAGGATGGAATCTGTCTTCAAAACCTGTAGATGGTCATTTGGGGTCCTTATGGCACGTAGTGCAACAGGTATTCGGCCCTTCAAAAAGTGTGGATGGTCCTGCACGAAACCTTCACCACTATAATCAAATCTCATGTGCTGTTGTCGGGCTGCAGGTTTCCTAGGAACTGATCTGCTTGACCGACATACGTTGAATTCGACGGGAGAGTCAAGTATATATATATATATATATATATATATATATATATATATATATATATATATATATATATATATATATATATATATATATATATATATATATATATATAATAAAAGTAAATATGAACCAATTCAACAGGCCTACAAATTAAAAAAAAACAGAAAAAATAACGCCGGGAATAAAATTTAGTGAGAGTGTATGTATGAGAGTGTTGGACCACTGCGAGATTAAATGGAAGATATAGGGAGGGGTAACAGACGCGAGAAGAGCAAGATGGTCTAAAGGCGAAGGTGGGGATTAAAATTTAACAGACAGAAGTTCTAAAGAGGGGAGTCAGATACAAATAAATATGAATATTCTCGGATGTCTAATACATTTCTGAATCGCTGACCTAAAATAAATTAAAGATAGACAACGGAAAAGAGTAAATATATTGTGTATTGTGTATACGTATCTTTAAGTTTAAATGATGTCGTCTATTGTGTGTGTGCGTGTGTGTGGCACACACACACACACCATAGACGACATCATTTAAACTTAAAGATCGGAAGATGAGAGAGGGAGAGGAAAAAAAAGGAGGTGGCTGGGTTTTGAAGATACGGGGGGGGGTGCAGCTAAAACCGAAGGTCATTTATAAAAGTACGTCTGTGCAATCAAGAAAATTTAACAAAATAATATCGACTACAGGTTACAAATCTAATATAAACATATAGATATAGCGATTATTTAAACTAGCAAGGACCTATTATTTCTATGTTCAAAAAGACAATACAGAAATACACAACAACATATCTATATTTACACGTATATATATATCCCTATAGCCGCTTACACACATAACTATATATATATATATATATATATATATATATATATATATATATATATATATATACATCCATACACATCCACTCCTACATATATACACATTTACACACATATACATACGGACATACACGTACGTGCACATATATATATATACCTAAAACCTTACACATCTCCATACAATTACATACCTACACCCACCCAAAAATAAACAATGTACCCCTCAATATATCCGTCTAACTATACATACATATCTATACACCCATATACATATACATATGTATACATACATACTGAAACATACACACACACATATAGACACATCTACATGCACATCTACCTATATATACATACATACACATACGTACATACACACACACAAATATATATATATACATACATATATACATATATAAATATATATATATATATATATATATATATGCATATATATATATATATGCATATATATACACACATACATACACATAAAGGCACATATACATATCTATATACAAATCAAAAGGAAAAATCTAAAAAAATTTAAAAAAATTTTTAAAAATTTAATTAAAATATAAGGAACCATATCCGTCCATATATACATTTAACATATAAAACTATATGGGTGGGATTAAATTAATTTATACTTTAAGAACATTGAGGAAGAAAACGTTAAGAATATTAAAATATTAAAAACCCGCGGCGTGATCAACACGTATCTATCTCTTCCATTTACATATATACCTAGGCATATAAATAATATCTGATTTCTCATATCAGTTATTAGGGAAAACTTCTACCTACATAACCACATACACATGTATTAACACATGAATAAAGTTTGTTAAACCAAATTAAAAAAAACATATAAATAAATAAATAGCGCGTCATTTAAACATACACAATGATACATATAGATAATCATAATAGTCATTCATTTAAATGTTAAGTCCGATGTTATTGACCCAAGATGGATCTGTCACAGGTGAGAACACGTTATAAAACCGTGTTTATATTTTGAATCGTTTTTTATGTCTTCATTTAGAAAAGATCTCACTACGAAGATTTAGCAACTTATCTTGATTCTTATCTTTAATAATAAAAATTAATTCTTATCTTTAATAATGAAATTGATTCTTATCTTTAATAATAAAATATTTTTACGATTCAAATGTAATAAATTATGACCATGGAGTACTAGTGTTTAAGCCTTTTTATTATATCCTTACTCTGTCCTGGACATTGAGTTCTACCTGGATTCTATACTCTTGGATATATATATATATATATATATATATATATATATATATATATATATATATATATATATGTGTGTGTGTGTGTGTGTGTGTGTGTGTATGTATATATATTTGTGTGTTTTAGATATACGTACAAATATGTATGGGTATATTAACCACTAATATTATGAATCTATATATATATATATATATATATATATATATATATATATATATATGTGTGTGTGTGTGTGTGTGTGTGTGCGCGCGCGTATCTGTGTGTGTGTATAAAATATATTTGCCCTAAATATATTTCAGAAATGTCTCTATGGATATCTCTCTTTCTGTCATTCTGAAAATAAGAGGAAGATTTTTCTCAGCTGGGAGAATATATAAATTCAGTATATATGACAATCGGTCAACCAAAATTATTCAGTTTTAAACCTTTAAAGGATTACATTTGTCTAGTACGATCCCTCTCTTGCTTAAAAAGAACTTATCATAAAAGCTCGCATTATACACGAGCATATCTTTCTTTCATTTATGTGCCGTGTCCCTTCAAGACGTAGGCGATCATGGTTCTCCATTTTCTCCTGTCCCTTGTAGCTTTCAATAATTTTGTCTTTTTGTTATTTCTTCCAGACCGTCTTCTGCCATCCACTTTCTTAAGCCGATTATTTATTTCAAACGTTGATTTTCCCTCCTCCCTGTTTCCCCTCTCTCCCCCCCTGTGAGTATCAGATTTTCCAATCTTTCCTTTCTCATTAGGTGCCACAGAAATTTAAGCTGTCTCTTCTTGATGTTAAATATAAATTTACTCCCCAAAACCTCGCCATTGTTCACATATTCAGTATATGGTATTCTTAGCATCCTTCTGTAGAAACACACCTCTTTTGCCTCGAGTCTCTTCTTCATCCTAGAGGAGATTTCCAATATTCGCTACCATAAAAGCGGACAGATATCACGTAGCAGTTCAGTAATCTGCTACCAACGAAACCCTCCTGACTCGTAATAATCTGCCTACTTTTTGGAATGCGTCTTGATTCATCCCAATACGTCTTCGCATCTCAGTGTCACACTTATCGTCCTCTGTCAGAACACTTCCCAGATATTTAAATTTTCGCATTTCGGGCTCATTTTTCTGCTGATGTCTATGCATTCTGTCTTGTAGTTTATGCATAGTCCCTTCTTCTCGCTCTCCTTCGCTGCCTTCGGTAGAAGGTTTTATAGTTTTCTTTCCGTACACTACTTACATTATTCGGACTATTGTCTTCATCTTTGTTGCCATATTTATCACAAGGTTTCAGCCGTTGTACGCACCAGCCTTCTTCAGGTGGTTGGAATTTAGAACTGGACCCATTATTTTCTAGTTCCACGTGCCATGTCTAATGGATGTCAGTTATCAGTTATCTACTGTTAATTCCCCTCTCGAAGTTCTCCACCGCCTTAACCAGGTATTGAACTCACACTCTTTGCGCCCTGTCACTGGATCACTGGATCTAACTCAAGCCTTTATTCACTGTGCTATGTGTTCTTGAGGACATCTGTGTAAGAATTTCTGGGTATTATAAACCTAATATCTTCAGCAACCATTTTGATCAGTGCTCATATTGCAATTTTTGCTGCTACCATTGCATATTTTTTACCAGAGCTCATATTGCAATTTTCTTTGTTATTATCGATTTTCTCTGGCACTGCTTATTACTGGTTCCCATATTGTATTCATTTCTATGCTTGGTCAGCGCAGGAGATTTTTGTGGCGTAGCATATGTGCTGATTCCTTAAGTTTACGAATTTTCCAATGATGTTTTCAACCTGATCCCACAGAGGGCGATGATCTTTTTCTCTCCATATGTGGTCTGCCACGCCTGATTCTTACAGCTTTCTGGTGTTCTTGAATCATCACCTTAAGGGGGCGGCTTGTCTCCCCTTTATATTTCTTTCCGCAGATGCACGGGATGGCGTACAGACAGTATTTACTGTTCTCCTCTGTGGAGGGGGTCTTACTAGGGAGAAATATCTGCAAAGAGTCTTCCAGCTTTTGAATGTTGTCCTGGTGTTTTATGGACCGCAGGTCCTTTGTATTTACTCTGATAACCCCTTTATATAAGGCAGGCAGACTGTGTGTTGCTGTCATCCTCATGTACCCGCCTATCCTAGTTTATTGAAGCTGCTGCTATGTACCCAGGGTAGTTGATTTCTTTCCATCTCTACCATCAGCACTGATATTTACGTATCTTATGTTGTTAATATTGTGGCAGCCAATGATGAATCCTGATAGAATTTCCATCGAATATATACAATAGATAAAAATACATGTAAGCAATGGTAGTGGTAATAATAGCCATTTCCGTATAAGGAAACATTCAGCTTTCATTGAACGAAAAACTAGTGTTAATGTCAGTTGAAATTTATAAAATTTCTCATGTCCATATGACTTTGTTATTGCCAGTATTGATGAGGGTTTCTTTGTTAAACGTTTATTGAATAAGTGCTTCATATTATTTTCTCATAAATTTACATGCGATATTAATTGTTAGTGTTGTTGAAACTCCTCGAGTGATGCGGTTTCTCTCTTTTAGTACAGATTTGTCAGTAATTATGTAGCATTAATCCAGAAGATTCGAAGAAGTCTGTTATTCACCAAGATCCATATACTTCACTCGCTCAAAGACATTTTTAACCATTGAACTTACATATAAATATACATCAGTGAAATGATAGTTTCAAAAAAAATATTAGAATGCTTCGAGGAATGTAGATTATTGGAGAGAGTCGTTGTCGCTTAGAGTCTTGTAAAAGCAACGGATTTCAACAGTGTAAAAAATCAGTCAATCCAATCTATATAAAATAAATGCGAATGTCAGTGTGTCAGTATATCATACCATGTTGGAATCCGACCGACCACGTGCCAAATTAAAAAAAAAATCTTGGCCGGATCTTGACCCACAATAATGAAATTTTGTATTCTTAAGTTTTCATTAGTGCGATTATTTTTTAATATTTTTACGTGATTTTTTTTGCGGCGAATTTTTTGTACGAAAGCAATTTTTTATAACTTAAAAATAAATTTGGGAATAATTGAAATTAATTCCGAAATCCAGCGAATGTCTCCAATGAAAAAAAATGGTTTGTACGGAAAGTAAAGTTCTACATACATGAAATTGTCTTTAAATTAAGTGGTGGCAAAAGGATGATCGTTGAACTTTTAAAAGAAAAAAAATCAATTATTAATGCAATACTTAAATTCAGCGATCAATTTTGAGCTCTTCTGTCGTTAATTGTTGCCTATAGCATACGGCGGCATTATGCTTCGCAAAAAGAAATTTTCGCCGACAGAGGACCTGGTTGCAAATAAAACAACCATAGCTGCAGTGAGGAAAAGAAAGTCCTAGGCAAATGAAATTCCGGATCAAACGTCAGTCGAGAGAGCATCCAATGCTGAGAATATGCAAACTCCTGAACAAGCCGAAGGCCTAGTCAAGAACCCTCTGCATTATATTAACTGCCACCCGATAGAGCCTCTTTTAAGTTAGTTTATAATAAAAAAGAGATTGCAGATTAATTGAAAATAAACTACTTAAACATTTTAGTTGTCAGCAAGAAGCCCGATTAGTTTCTTGAAATAATGCAGAGACATGGTATCACTTCCTATTTTCTATACAGTATTAATATGCAACAATAAAATGGAACTTTTTCTTTTTTAAAAATCGCCAGAGGATTACACGGAGTGAAAGTGTAAAGATTATGGAGAGTTAAAATGAAAAGATTACGGGGAGTGAAAGTGAAAGGATTCCGTGAAGTGAAAATGAAAAAAAAATGAGAAGATTGAAAATGAGGAGAAAAAGAGTTAAATTAACAGGCTTCAAGAAGACAGAAGATGGCGATTGACGTTGAATTTACATTTTTGAAGATTGTAGTTATCAGGGAAGTAACTAATCGGAGGGTATTTCCACAGGCGAGAAGTGTGTGAAAAAATTATAATAGAAATATCTATTGCATGTAGGTAGTTCAACAATAAAAAAGATGAGACCATGTTGCCAATCTAGTAGCACACTCAAATTCATGTAGTCGGGCCACCAGGAAAAAAATCTCATCCAGTCAGTTGCCATGAAAATATTTGTAGAACAGACAAATATTTGTAAAACATGTCACGTTGGTGAGAAAGTGACTGGATACGAGAAGGCTGGTCCGGATAGATTGTATTGCAGGCCTTTCTGTAGATCTCTTCAATAATCTCGAGGTGCAAAAGTACAAGATCGGATATAGGAACAGTATTAAATACACACACGAAGGAATGGTAGATTTATAAATGTGTAGCATGGATTCCTACGAGAAAAGGTTTTGGCACGACGCAATGAAATAACTTTGCTTGGTGCCGACGGAGGAAATGACTCAAGATAGTCGCTCTACCAGTGGAAAACGTAAGGCTAAAAAGATGTAGAACGTTGCTCTTCTAGAGTTTAGCATCAACCATTCTGATGACAGGCAGATAAAATTCTTCTGCGTTGATTAAATGAAAACAGTGTTGCATTGGAGGCGTTGAAATGTACAAGTCATTTCTTGCCTCAGTTAACGAATAATTCGAAATCCATTTCAAGATTAGTGGTTAGGTTTACTTTGTCGGATCTGTTGAATTTATTACTAAGGCAGGAGTAAATGGTAGTGTAATCTGAAGAAATACCTAGTATTATGAGAAAAAATTAGTTGCCAAAGAGAAGTCATCATGAATGAAAGAACTATTTTTGGTTAGTGAAGTTACATTCAGTTAAATATGTCTTCTTCTTCTTCTTCTTCTTCTTCTTCTTCTTCTTCTTCTTCTTCTCTTCAATACGTGAGCGATCATGGTTTTCCACATCTTCATACCTTTATAGCTCTTTTATCAATATTCCCGATTTTGCATTTCATTTATCCAACGTTTCCTCTGTCCAATCTTGTTTGCCGTATATCCTGTGAACGTCAAATTATAAATTCGAGGTATTCGGTGAACTTGGAACTGAAGAGGCCTCCTTGGGAGTACAAAATATCTTTCTTATACATTTTAGGTCAACTCTGTTGTTTTCTTGAGGACTCTTTCTGTATACTAATTCCACAATTATAATACTTTATCTTTTTCAATTATTTACTTCTAAGAATTTTAGATATCGTGACGAATAGTAAGTTTTCAGTTTGGTATTTCTTAGATCCATTTCATGCAGTTCATCTGTCCTTCACTATTACTCTTTTGGGAATATGAAACTGACACTCGGAACAATCTGGAAGAAATCTGGGAAGGACCCGCGAATTCTTCATCACAAGAGCAATTGAAACTAATCTTAAGACAGCATTATTGATATTAACAAGAATTATCAAGAATGTGTCGGCATACCTAAGAAATCTAATTGAATGATTCATTCATTTACTACGACTTGTCAAACCTTTTCAGGTTATTTAAAATGAGAAAATATTTATAGATTTCACTTTCTGTTTTTAGAAAATTCTGGTTTACTGATAAAGTCTTACTAATTAACCCATATCTGGGGAAGACGAAGCGGCTTCATACCATTTCCAACGATATTTCCGCGCAAGTGAATATAAAGAACACAACGGGAATTGGAACTCGGCTCTCCTATTAAGAATTCCGATCCATTATTCGTTACATCACCTGCACATCCAACCTTTGCATTCCCGAACGATCCCCCATCTAGATAATAGCCAAGCGCTACTTTGCTTAACTTCGCTGATCGTAAGTGATCCGGTGATGTAGCCATACGTTTTGATGAAACTTAATGTTGGTTTGAATCATACGTAATTTTCGTTTAATTTATCGACTTATTCTTCAGAATCTAAAGGAGAATTAAATTTTATTCATTTATAAATTCATCAACATTCGTAATGACGTGTCGATATTTAGTGGGAATCTTGATTAACGTTTCAGATATGTTTCGTATGTTTTAATGAGAAAACGTTTTCGACGAACACTTGAATTTAGTTTTCAGCAGAGAATAATTTTCGCATCCGAACGTTTTGCAGTGATTGAAAAACTGGTAATAATCTGATAGTGCAAGCCTATCAACTTTCAAATATGTACTTCTCTTATTCTTGTATGCAGCATTGCTTTTTCATGGATTAGAACATTCTTTTTCATTTAATCCAATGTGAAGGCAGTCACTGCTGTGCAAAAGCTAAGGCAGGCTAATGTACTAAAAAATTATAATTAACTGCAAAGTATCATAAGTGGTTACAGTTGTTTCTCTAAAATCGAAATAGTTTATGCCTCGATTTTATTTCATGTAAAATACCGATACTCTTGTTGCGAAAAGTCGAAAAGAAAAAAAAACCCATAAAAATATTCATAAAAAGGCATAGAAAGTAGACAGTGTCGCCCTACCAAGATCAAAACACAAGCACTATTTACGATAAAGAAATGGATGAACTGCGTCTGAGGAAATAAGAAGAATAAAGAGGACATATACAAGAAGAGTCAAAATTAAAAGTCGAAACATCAATGACTTGCTGAAGGGTTATGTGGCAGCATAGAATTAAACCAAAACGCGTGTCCGAAAACCAATTTTGAGGAATCAGAAGAAATCAAGTATTAGGTTGGTGCAAAAATAATGACGTAATAATGTCGTTTTTTGACGTTTAAAAATACGTCAAAAAACGACATTATTATGTCATTATTTTTGCACCAACCTAATATAAATACGAAATAATAATAATAAAAAAAACCTCTCAAAATCTAGTCGGAAAGAGTAAATTAATTCGAAATATAATGTCGATTCTAATTGGATCTCACTCAATCCGTCGCGTTCCATCGGGATTTTCCGCACACCCACCAAAAAATCGAAACCACCTAACAAAAAAATCTTTCGAAATTCATTAAATTATAATTTCACTTGGCTCATAGTAACAAATGTCTGAAAGAAAAGTGTCTTAAATGAAATTATCCCTTTATAAAGGCCATCGATTTTCTGGTAGCCAAAATACCTCGAGCAACAGTGCGTCACGTTACTTGTTCGCTTTCTCATGCTTGTATATTTCGTATTTCTTTTCATTCCTTTTCGTAAGAATTTTTCATCTGGGTTCACTTCTTATTTTTATTGACCACTAGTTTCTGTTTATCGGCTTCCTTCTTAGTGTGAAAGATGTGAACAGAGAAACGTGGACTTTGAAATATATTTATATTCAACAATTAACGAATTCAGAGAATATTTTATTATACTAAGTTTTTTAAAATAATTAACTTTAAATGAAAGAAATATTTAATTCTGGAGATTATATCGTCTACAAAGTTTAAATTGTATTATGCAAATAAAATTTTCACAATAAAATTGGTAATTCCAAACGGTGTTGGTAGAACTTTCAGGATACAGTTAAGCGACCTACATCATCATTAATTTTACATAAGCCTACCGCTTTGTATGTTACTGTAAGACATCGATGTATAGTTTCATAGCTAAAAAGGTAGTTTACATTTATTTTTCACTTCTTTGTAAAAGTTTGTAAACATTAATCTCCCATAAGAATATTAACTTTTAAGTTATTGAAACATCGATAATGATAGTTTTGAAGCATTTTTACTTGTTTTATAACTTTGGAAGCACTATTTTGTCAATAACAGTGTTAGCTTTGAAGTTAATGAAACAGGCCGAAAAGTATAGTAAGTTTTGCCAAGTAAATTTAAATATTTATCGGTACTTGATAAATGATAATCATTACAAATAATGTTGGAAATATAATTGAATAAAATGTAATTTTAGTTTATTATTACAAGAATAAAGTTGACGATCTGAAATAGAATTCATTTATGTAAATCATCAAAACAATGTAGAAACAACTCAAATTTCAGCAGATTAACAGAGGTTTAAAGAAAACTTTCCGCATTTAAGCCTCTATAAAGAGACCATGAGAAAGCATCGAAAACATATGCCTAGTTATGGTGAAGTAAGGTTTGTAATCCTAGTCGAGTGCACATGTATGTACAGATCTATCTATCTATCTATCGATCTATCTATCTATCTATCTATCTATCTATCTATCTATCTATCGATTTGTATATTTCATTCAATCAATCAATCTATCTATCTATCTATCTATCTATCTATCTGCATATTCCATTCTATCAATTACCTATCTATCAATTATCTATCTATCTATCGATTTGTATATTCCATTCAATCTATCTATCTATCTATCTATTTGCATATTCCATTCTATCAATTATCTATCTATCGATTATCTATCTATCGATTATCTATCTATCGATTATCTATCTATCGATTTGTATATTCCATTCTATCTATCTATCTATCTATTTGCATATTCCATTCTATCAATTACCTATCTATCGATTATCTATCTATCGATTTGTATATTCCATTTATTCTATCTATCTATCTATCTATCGATTATCTATCTATCGATTTGTATATTTCATTCAATCTATCTATCTATCTATCTATCTATCTATCTGCATATTCCATTCGATCAATTACCTATCTATCAATTATCTATCTATCTATCGATTTGTATATTCCATTCAATCTATCTATCTATCTATCTATCTATCTATCTATCTATCTATCTATCTATCTATTTGCATATTCCATTCTATCAATTATCTATCTATCGATTATCTATCTATCGATTTGTATATTCCATTCAATCTATCTATCTATCTATCTATCTATCTATCTATCTATTTGCATATTCCATTCTATCAATTATCTATCTATCGATTATCTATCTATCGATTATCTATCTATTGATTTGTATATTCCATTCTATCTATCTATCTATTTGCATATTCCATTCTATCAATTACCTATCTATCGATTATCTATCTATCGATTTGTATATTCCATTTATTCTATCTATCTATCTATCTATCTATCTATCTATCTATCTATCTATCTATTTGCATATTCCATTCTATCAATTATCTATCTATCGATTTGTATATTTCATTCAATCTATCTATCTATCTATCTATCTATCTATCTATCTATCTATTTGCATATTCCATTCTATCAATTATCTATCTATCGATTATCTATCTATCGATTTGTATATTCCATTCAATCTATCTATCTATCTATCTATCTATCTATCTATCTATCTATCTATCTATCTATCTTAATTGCTGAATAGTTAGAACGTTCGCTTTCCAACCATTAGACAAGTGTTCGAACCTCACCATGGTCGATTTTTCCAGAAGGTGACTACTTGATTTTATCGTTCTGGACAAGTGACATATTCCGAAAATACTGGCAATTATACCACAGCTTGACTGAAAGATATTAAGTGAAATTGGGTGGATGGATTTGTCGATAGTTGTGTGAGAAAGAAGTCATAAGTCATTGTGACCGATGGTTTGAGCGTACTGGCGTTGTTCCATATTTTTGAATTAAGGTATAAGCTACAGATAGGAACCGCGTATGTCGTACAAACACAAATGAACCTGAGCATGTATCTGCAACAGGGATTAGTTAGTCGTTTTAGCAGACAGTGATCTGGGATGGGAAAATCTATCTATCTATCTATCTATCTATCTATCTATCTATCTATCTATCTATCTATCTTTTGTGTCTCAAATATTTGCTAGTTTTCAACGTCGAGGGACAGCTATTGTCCAGATTCTGACTGCCGATATTTAAATAATCCTTATCTTCTCCATTGGAACACGAGCGAAAACCATCTTCTTACGATCATAACTGCCACTATATAAGTCTACTTTCATCAATATTTGCGTCCTAAAGCTACATTTTTAAGATGAATTTTGTTTGTTTATTTGTTCTTTATTTCTTTCTTTCTTTTTGACTGTCAGCTTATTTATTCTTTTCTCACATTAAAGAACCTAACGCTTATTTACGAAAAATCTGGCCTCCAACTCTTGTAGCTAATAAGATTAGAAGCTCCGAGCTTTCTGACGTCTGTGAAGTTCGCTTCGATTATCTTCAACTAAAAATGTAGTAACTAATTGAAATAATGATTATACAACTACAATTCACTTGCACAACTTTTCTCCCCTCTCTCTCATCTATAACCGTCCTCTTCTTTTCACACAAACAAAATGAATATTTTAATAAGAGCGGCAAGGAAGAAATGCTGTCGCGAATACATTATAAACCATGTTTGATTAATAAGAAAGACTTGATCAAAGTTAATCAGATTTCAATTTCTGAAATATTCAATCAACTCAAGCAGACCTAATCTACACGGCGGCAATATAATTTACTCAGAAATTTGTCTGATTATTGATTATAGGATCTTGATCAATAATTATAACCGTTAATAATAATAATAATAATAATAATAATAATAATAATAATGCATCGTGATTACAGATAACAAAAACAGAATGTGCTTTCTTATTGACATGACAGTGTTCATAGATTGTAATGTATCATTGAAGACCTTAGAAAAACTATCAAAATACAAGGATCTTGAAGTGGAAATGTTTAAAATGTGGCACATGAGGGCGTCAATAATTCCAGTTGTAGTTGGAGCATTCGGATTGATCGGAAAAGGTTCCAATAGACACTTTGAAGAAATTCCAGGAACCCATGCCTTAAAGGAATACAAAAAAATTATACTCACAAGTACAGCTCACATATTACAAAAAGCTTTATCTGTATAGAATGTGTAATTTTATGTATTTAAAAACAAATGATTAGTGCAAAATAATCTGAAGGAATTTTAACCAATTGTGCATGTCTCTTAGGAATTGTGCACTCTGTATATCTCTTCAGCGGCGGAATTAATGAGGATAGCTTGGTGTCCGGGTGTTGTGGGGCTGTTTGAATGAAGCAAGCAAGTTGATTTGGGAGACACCTATAGATATCGACCTGACAGTATTTCGAACTGGTCTCCACCTGTCATCGCTTTTATCAAAACTTCTCATCATATGACACACATTGGCAGTGATATAAGTACCTGGTGTACCCTTATTAAATTCTTTGATGAGTACCCTGAACTTAGTCTACTTATACCCCAGCGTCACCTTTTCACTTTGATTCTTTTTTACATAACAGAGGGTTTATAAGAAATCCAATCAATCAATGTTTTACACAACAAAAGAATCAATATCAACTTCACCACCACAGAAAACTCTCATACTACTACTACTAATAATAATAATAAATACAACAACAACAATAATAATAATAATAATAATAATAATAATAATAATAATAATAATAATAATAATAATAACAATTAATCCTGATAGAGACTGACTAGGAAAATCGTACCATACAGCAACACAAATAGTGATTCTTGTGTATGGTGCACTGGGGACTTTTTGTCTATTACTTTTTTCTATGTACCGTGTCCTTACTGGAGGTAGACGATCATGGCTCTCCACCTCCCTCTATCCCTTGCAGCTCTCAACAAGTTCCTTTTCTCTGCTTCCTCACCCAGACCACGTTCTGTCATCCACTTGCTTAGAGCCGCTAGGTATAGAATGAGTTGTTTTCCCTTGTCAATCTTTCGCTCTATTCGACCCGTGTGTATCGGATCGTCCAGGCCTTCCTTCCTCATGATCTGTCCCACGAACTTCAGCTACATCTTCCTCATGTTACGTATAAGCTACTTTGCAACATCTCTAAGATCTCATCCTTACTCACACACTCAGTCCTTGATATCCTTGGAATCCTTCTGTAGAACCACATCTCCGTCGCCTCTAGCTTTTTTTTTCATCTTAAAGGAAATCGTCCAAAATTCGCTGCCATATCGGAAGACATATATCATGTAACAGGTCAGTATTCTTTTCTTCGATACCAAAGAAATCCTTCTGTCTGGCAATACTCTGCCCAGCTTTTGGAATGCGCCGTTGGCCATTCCAATACATCTACGGATCTCAGCATCGCAATTACCGACCTCTGACAGAATGTTTCCCAGATATTTAAACTGCGGAGTATGCTTCATTCTAGTGTTTCCGACCTGCAAATCCTATTTCGGCCTCATCCTTTTACGGATGACCATGCATTCTGTTTATTGATAGTTCATTCAATAGGAAACCCAATAGTCATTCAAAGTAGAGGATTACTGAGGTGGATCATTCTGAGGACGAATAGGATACATATCTTTTGACCCTGGACTTAAAGACAAGGTAACCAAAAAAAGTTCTGTCCGTTTTTAAAGGAAAAAAGAAAACGCTTCACAGTATGTGCAACTTATATTTAATCTTCGAAGTAATCAGCATCGGCATCCAGCACTTTCTGCCAACGTGACTCCTGCTGTTCAATGCCCTTGCGGTAGAACTCAAGGGGTGGGGTAGTTTGATGCAAAGAAGTCCTTGAGGGCTTTGTTCATGTCTGCTTCATTGGTAAAGGATTTCCCACGAAGATGATTATCCAGGGAGTGGAAGAGGTGGTAATCGGATGGCGCAAGGTCAGGTGAATAAGGTGGATGGCACAAAGTCTCCTACCCAAGTTGCTGTATGGTATTCCTGACCACTCGTGCGACATGCGCCCTGTCGTTGTCATAGAGGAAAAGCACACCTTTTCGATTCACCAGTGCTGGCTGCTTCTGGAGCAATGCCTGTTGCACACGTTTCAATTGCTGCGAGTATAGGTCTCCAGTGACCATTTGGCCCGTTGGTAGCAGTTCATAATGAACCACTTGACGACCTGTCCACCAGACACAAAGCATAATCTTGCGTGGGTGCATAGGCGGTCTTGTGGTGTGAGGGACAGCATCCTGAGGAGACAACCAATGTCTGGAACGCTTGGGAGTTTCGTACAGAACCCACTTTTTATCACTGGTAAGCACTCGATTGCATAAGGATGCGGTACGGTGGCGAGAAAGCTGCGATACGCAGGCTGCCACTCGTTGTTCGCTTTGGACATCCAACAGCGTTTGCCGAACCCACTTGCTCAGTTGGCACGTCTTACCTAGGCGGTGCAGGTGAAGTCTAACTGTTTCATCGGAAACGTTGAACTGTCTTCCAAGTTCACCACACGTTAGACTATTGTCCTCTTCAATGGCCGCCTTCAGGACTCCGTCATTCAAGACCTGTGTTCGTCCACTAAGAGGCTCATCATGGAGAGACAAATCTCCCGACTTGAATTTTCGAAACCAACGCCTATCCCCAAACGCTTTACATATGCGGCGACTTGATGCAGCTGCTGATAAGCCCACTTTGAAGTCGTAAAGCAAAACAGCCGCGAACGAGGTTTCTAGACACTTGCATCCTTCTCACTGCTATCCGGCTTATAACTGATGGCCGGGCACGGTACGTGTGTTTTTTATAATGTCTGATGTTCCTACACGCATTTCGTATATATTTCAACTTCATTCAATGACTAATCAAAAGCAGACAGGACTTTTGGGGTTTCCTTGTAGTTTATAGTTATCAGGGAAGCATTCTATGTGATGACGGGTCGTCGCTGTAAAGGTCCTTGCTAGTGGCACTAAGAACTGTAGCTCGTAAAAATATCTCTTTGCCTCAACAAAAACAAAAACACCATGACCATACCTGAGATTACCGATCGCACGCTCACAAGAGCGCCGTATCTCTAATTTGTGGCTAGAAATTAAGACATGGCCATCATTACTCTCTCGAAAAATCTGAGTCGGCAATGATCTCAAAACAACAACAACAACAATAACAACAACAACAACAATAACAACAACAACAATTATAATAATAATAATAATACTATTTTAAATTTAATGATATTAATAATAATTTTTTAAAATGTAATCATAATAATAATTAATAATTTAATAATAATAATAATAATAATAATAATAATAATAATAATAATAATAATAATAATAATAATAACAACAACTTGCTATGAGCACCACCCAGACCCAGTTACAAAGATAGGACCTGTAACAATTTTATGGTACTTTACTATACACACAGACAGAAAAAGCAAAGCTAATCGGCCAGACATCGCGATTAGAGGCCGCAAAAAAAGATATGCTTGGAAAAGATTTCAGTAGACTAATTGAAGGAATTCCTGGTAGCCAATGCTTTAAAGAAATACAGAAAAAAAAGAAATAAAAAGCTGTACTTACAGGTACAACTCACACCTTATGAAGGGCTTTATCTATGTCAAATATGTGCGATTTTTCTTTTCAAAACTGTTCAGCAGAAAATGTCATGATGCCATTTCTGACCTTAGGTTTCTGGTCGGGACCCGGAAAGAAATTAGTATACACCAGAAATCAAAGTAAAATAATAATAATAATAATAATAATAATAATAATAATAATAATAATAAGAAGAAGAAGAAGAAGAAGAAGAAGAAGAAGAAGAAGAAGATTAACCAGTTTTAACCCATGAAAATTTCACGGTATTCTTATTTTAATATTCTGATAAAACTTCGTGGTTTAGTTAATGATAGAATAAGCTCATAGCGTGTTCTATGAAAATAAAATTGCCGCAGAAATTCCCCTATCACATCGTTAATTATTTAAGCTATAACAACTTTAACAAAACATGGCAATAAAATTTATAAATATGACTACTGGTCTTTATTTTAAGAAATGCGTACAAATGGAAAGATTTGAAAGTGACATCTTTTTCCATTTCACTCAAACAGCATTTAAACAATTCTTTCTTTTATTTTCTCAGTGAAGTAGATTATTTTTCATTGCAAACAAGATAGAATAGTACATTATTTACGAGGTATTAACAGGGCCTAACGGTCGTGTGAACCAACGATGGTTGAGACTAGGTCCATTATGACAGGATAATAATAATAATAAAACTCCATTAATAAGAACTAATAATTACTTATTGATACATTTGTTACAGCTATTTACTATTTCATTAAATGACAATACTGATCGTTTATGTTTTAAATATTTTCACAAATTCTAAATTACATTATCGTTATTGTACCTAGTGAATGTATGAAATACATAATTCAAATATTATGTAGACACATGTCTATTTATATATATGTTCGTAAATTTTCAGGATTATATATATTCTTGGTTACGAGATTTCATTTAATTGGAATAGTGTTAATATATATATATATATATATATATATATATATATATATATATATATGCTAATTCAATGTGTATGTTGAAGTCTTGATAAAATGATTCCCAACTTTGTGATCTCGTAATAGTTCGATGGTAATGTATGGGTGTATGTAAAAGAGGCAAATTTCGTATTGTTGTTCATATATTCAGTAATTATTTTCTAGAATAAATTTTGTCTTAGCTGATTGATTTTTTTCTTCTTAGATTCTTAGGAAGTATGAAAGGAATTATGAAAGTGTTATAGACTGAGAAGTAAATGAATTTTAACTCATAATGTACGGAGCTCAGTTTAAACTAACGTTTTTTTTCATTTATGTAGACTATAATAAGAAAATATAATTTCGGAAAGTAAAAGTATATAGGAATATTTCCATGTATTTATCTGAAATTAAAAAAAAAAAAAAAAAAAAAAAAATTTTAAGCAAAAGAGTGACATATATGGAAAACAGAAGGCGTCTGTTTTAAACAAGATATGGATTGTTATAGATTTGTTGAGAAGAGATTATTTTGATCCTGTTCCAATTTGCGATTTTATTTTAACATAATATAATATCCCAACTCTATTTTCAGGTAGATAATTGTAGCTCCCTTTCATGTGCATTTCCGATAAAGATTTCATTGCATAATAAAAACAGTCTATAGAGTTTTCTTTTACATTTTTTTCATTTTAGGAAAGAATTGTTTCGCTTTTTTAATTGGATGCTTAGCTTAGAGATTTAATTTGTATCAGAGTGAATTCAAAAGCTAGACATTTTCGTATAGAGAAAAAATTGAGAATGAAATTGAAAAGAAATTGAGAAGAAAACGAAATCTTTCCTTTCAAAAATATATTGCATAAATAAAATCTATTCGTTGCAATGTGTAAATTGTCGCCATTTTATTTTTTTATTTTGCGCATGCGTGTTATTGTTTTTGATTTTGTCGACTGTACATTATAGTAGGATCAGCTGGGCAATGTCTGTGAGAAAAAGAGCAGCATGACGCAATTCACTCATGCAGAAACTTGGAAACGGCCTGAGGTGGCGCTTGGCATATGCATCGGAACCTCCAATACGAACATTTTAAAATGTTTGGATGTCAATCTGAGGACAGTGCATAGGATTCGCAAAGAGTTGGATGATATGCTGGTGAGGACCTCAGAGTCAAGATGATTGTTTTGAAAAGAAAAGAACACCCGGATATGTTGGTGGGGACCTCAGAGTCAACCCGAAGGCCTACATCAAGTACCTTTCAGAGGTAATGCTGTCCTGAGGCAAAAGGGTGACTGCTGGAAAATCCTATGTCTGGAAACGAAACTCTGTATCATACAATGCAAGAGGGAAAACCCTGTCATTGCTGTAAGAAAATCTTTGCCGCCACATCACCAAACTCCCCAGACTGCACACAACTTGATTATAATGTGTGGGGTGCAGTTGAGTATGGAACCAACAAAACTCTTTGAAACACCAAACAAGAACTGAAGGCAAGGATTATACCACCATTTACCAACTCAAGCAAGGAGACCGCCCAGAAGAGTTGCAGGAGATTCCGAAGGGTTAAAGCGCTCAATATCAGCAATAGAGCGTACATAACTATAAAAGCGAAAATTGAAGTCAGCACGCAGCAGAGACAGTCTGTTTTATGCTTAAACGCAAATTACCTGACGATTGCGTTTACGCGTGAAACAGACTGTCGTTTTGGGTGTGAACTTATATATATATATATATATATATAGTCGCTCTATCACAGACGCGCCGTCGCCTCTCTCTGTCTGTTCTACAAATACTTCCATGGCAATTTCCCCGAGGAGCTGCATTCGCTGGTTCCCAGACTTCATGAATTCAAGCGACCTACGAGGCTGGCATCCCGCTTTCACCCTTTCACTATCGAAACTATTAAATGTACCCGTCTCTTCTACTCCACTCGCTTCATATCTCGCACCTCTCGCCTGTGGAACTCCCTTCCTTATTTCAGTTTCACTGAGAGCTATAATCTCCAACTATTCAAATGTAATGTCAATCGACATCTCCAGTTGCCTTGATCTATCCACTATCCTACTCCTCATCTTTTCCTCTATCACTCCTATCTGATCTTGCTCCAAATCTTCTGTAACCGCTTGCGTCTTAGTGGCTTCCCGCCTTGCTTGGGGTGAAACGCTTAATATATATATATATTAGGTTGGTGCAAAAATAATGACGTAATAATGTCGTTTTTTGACGTAACGTCAAAAAACGGCATTATTACGTCATTATTTTTGCACCAACCTAATATATATATATATATAAATATATACATATAGCATGAAACAGACTGTCGCCTCTAAGTGTTGACTTCTATGTTCACTTTTATATTTACACACGCTCTATCTCTGATATTGAGCACTTTATTCCATAAATATAGCACACCTTAAGACTATATTTCTTTATATAAATATATACATATATATTAAATGGATTTTATGTACATTTTGAATGCATGCAGTTTGAATGAATTCGTTAAACTATGTCGAAAATCGTACTAAAATTGAGAACAATTTCGCTTGTCAATCTCGAAGTGTATAGTTTAAGCATAAAAGTCTGAAGGGATATACAAAGGTATAATATAAAAGAAAAAGGAAAATGATATGATAAAGAATTAAAAGCGAGTAATAGGCAAGAAAATTTCAGGCGTTCAAATCAATAAGGAACAGAGAAAACTCAAACAGAAAGTGACAGGATAAAAAAAATATTTAGATGAACAAAGAAAGGGCTTCCGAAAAAACCCGAATATAAACAGAACAAGTAGCAAGAAAGATAAAACGGCACTTTGATTCCTCTCATGTCCAGTTCATTAGGATATAGTGAATAACTTGTAATACCTGCTATTGTACAATACTTTCGTAAGTATAGACGTCATGTGATACTTAAATTGCAGAAGTATATTCCTTGAGCGAACAATAGACGCGTTGGAAATTCCTTGAAAAATAAATATACAAATATGACTGATAGTTATCAACAAATTTTACTATACTTTAAATATAAAGAATAAACCATAAATGAATCACAAACACACACATATTTATTCATTTATTTGTGTAATTACTCAAAAAGTTATTTTAAATGGATGCCTATATTAGAGTAGAATTTCTAGTTTTTTTAAACAGTACTTATTTCATCTAAAAACTTGCGTATTTAATTACACGTAATAAAGAAAACTGATCATCGGTTTGGATTCGAACCTAACTCCCCATAAACTAAATATCCACCGTCTGATCCTGCGTACTTAACAGCCGAACGAGTTTCTATTGGCACAAAGCAACATTTCGTCTTTCAGACTATTCTTGAAAGCCGTAACTAGTTAATGTCGTATCGGAAACATAAGCAAAACAATTTTTTTGTGTTTTAATCCATTTGTTATAATGTGACAGGTTTTTAATATATCAAAGGTTATTCTAGAGGATACCAGTATTTGAGTAGAACGTCTCTTTTTTTTTTTTTAAGTGTTTATCTCATTTATGTAAAGGAATCATATGGTATCTGTAATAAGTTGCTGAAGCATATAACGTGAGAGAATAATGGACGCGTTGGAAATTCGTCGTAAAATAAATGTACAAAAATTACTGGGAGTTACAATGATTTTTATTGCTCAAATAAGAAGAATGAAAAAGAGGCTAATGAAGTTATATATATATATATATATATATATATATATATATATATATATATATATATATATATATATATATATATATTGAACAATAAAAAAATTAAAAAATTAAAATCTTCAGACACACTGGGTTGTAGATTAATATTCTTTCGTTTTTTTTTTAATTATTATTCCATTTAGATTCCTCGACTAGTTTCGGCCGAAATGGCCATCATCGGGAGGAGAAATATTTCTGCTTGCTGCTAGCACTAAACTACAGAAATGAATGTCTTGATGGAGAAAATGAACTTTTGTCTGTCTATGTATATATATATATATATATATATATATACAGACACACATACATGTATGTATATATATATATATATATATATATGTATATATATATATATATATATAACCACTATAAATAGACAAATATTATTTGTATTTTAAATACGACCACACATGATCATAATTAAAAGAAAAAATAAATTTAGCCAGCTCGTTCTTCATTTATTTCATTGTAATTATGTGTGGAAGTATCAAACATCCAAATAAAATTTTTCTATTTATGGCGATTATTAAGTTTTGAACTATAATTAAACATATATATATATATATATATATATATATATATATATATATATATATATATATATATATATATATATAAATTTAATTAAAATTAAAAACACGCAACCTTAAGGCTCCATTGATTATATTTTATTTCCCCAGGAAGATTTTTTTCCTGGCTCTTCAGATCACATTTCCAAGCATGAAATTGTTTCATATTTACGTGTCATTTTTATACATTTTTGAGGGTTAGTTTTAAGTTGATGTAAGGTGACAGAGAGAGGTGGAGGAGGAGGAGGACAGATATGGTCGAAATTATAGAAAGAAGGGAGAGATAGGAATTATTTTAAATCTATTTTTATTAAAATACAAAGAGTAAGGGAGGGGGTAAGGATGAGGCATTGACCTATTTAATAAGTCATCTCACAGGAAACAAGAGAAAGAGAAAAAAGAAGAAAAGATATAAGAAAGCAAAAGTGGAAGAAAAATGGATAAAGAAGAAAAGGAAGAATAAATGAACATATAAAGGCATATTGTATTTAATTTCCAAAAACATGGAATGTCCATAAAAATGGAGTACAATTATCCTTTTTATGTCATTCATTTCTATGCTCTATAATAAATATATTGAGCTCTCTTTTGTGGATCAGTTTTAATATTTTATATTAATAGTATTCACTTGGACTACTTACCTACAGATTTTTACCTATATACATACATGCATGCATATATATATATATATATATATATATATATATATATGTGTGTGTGTGTGTGTGTGTGTGTGTGTGTAATTAAAACAAAAGGTGTTTTCCACGTGTGCGTCTTATAATATGTAGAATAGAAGGGTTGATAACGGAATTCAAAAAGATAGCGATAAAGTCAGTATGATAAATATTTATTAAATATCAACCATTTGACAGAAAAGAAGCACGGAGAGAAAAGCTTTAACTTCGGTATTTTCGGACACGCCTGTGACCTTTATCAACGATCCGAGGAACAAACCGAGAATTGGCAATTACTCACCGAAATTTGTATATGTTATTTTCCATTAGAAATCGTATTATGACCAAAAACGGATCTCTGTCTAATCACTCGATGTGCGAAACTTTTTATTAAATTTAAATATTGATCGGTGTAAAAGTGCTAAGCAGATCTATTGTTACTAGTGTTTGTCGCGGGAAGTGAGATTGTAAACATTGATGAAGAGAGATATAGGTTGGGGAGTGGAGTTTCGCCTGTAGCATGTTCTAGCAAAAATTGGCAGATCCCGTGGTCGAGTGTTGAAATCTAGAGAAATATGATTCGAATATGTTGTGATGAAACGGAAGAAAGTGAAAGGGAAAAAAAAAGATGTGGGAAAAAGAATATATAATAATGAAATAAAATGAAATTAAAGGAAGCTATGATATTATGCAACAAAATTATTCATAAAAAACAGGAAATCTTTTGTTAAAATTATTTTAATAAAATAATAAAAAAAAACTGAGAGGAAAAAAAAGTGAGTGAATACATAGGTGCCCCTGCGTACACATGTGCACAAAACTGTATGTGCATACACACAAGCCCAAACACGAACATATGTACAACCCTACACGTATGGATATAAATACATGTAGAAAATTAATATTTATCTTCGTTAAACTTCCCCTCTTAATAAACTTGTATGTAAATTAGCCTTAATGACAGTTTCTATGATATATCACTAATATATATATATATATATATATATATATATATATATATATATATATATATATATATATATATATATATATATATATATATATATTATTTCAAAGGTTATTTTAGTGTATGCCCGTAATGGATTTGAATAGTTTTTTTTAAAACATTGCTTATTTCTGCGTATTCAATAAAACGTAATAAAAATGTTTATCCTTTAGTAGGTTTCGAACCCGTAACCCCCTTCGAAGGAGAAAACACCTTCTGATCAGATGTGCCTTAGACCACTAGGATACGGATCGCCTCGGAGTCAAATAATTTGGCGGTTCAATGTATGATATACGATTATTTTCAGTTGACCTGATGTTACTCTCCAAGGAATAGATAATATTCTGTAAGTTGTGGGACTGTAGGTTTATCAATTAGTTGATTTCATTAAATGCTTATTTCTATGTCTAGTAGCTGTAACCTGTCCATATATTTTTGGTCGGAGTACGTCCTGCACTTATCACTTGAACAAATATTCTTTTCCTTCCTTACAACATAAGGCCGCGGAAGGCAAGGATATGACTGGAAAATAATTTGGACCTGTTCGACCACACCCACCACATTCACCTTTCCTTGCACCAACCGATTATTAGCTTTTTCGATTAGTGCAAAAGCTTTAGTCGATAAATATCTCTCTAATGAAAACTAGATTAAATATTTCATCGAAGAAAATTTAGCACAGTAAATCTTGCGGGATTTTACTCAAAAGATATTGAAGTTCTGCCTGTTAAGTGATATCCAGTCACAGCAAATAATGGTGAATATATAATTGAATAAAATCTTATTATGTCTTACTTTTTGAAGAACAAATTTGATAATAAAAAAAAAATACGGAAATTATTTAACACTCATCCTAAGAAATGCTCCAAAAAAGCAAGTATGTAAATTTAAAGATTGTCAAAAAAAGAAAAGATAATAATTAAATAACAAAAAATAAAAACGAAATATATTCTTTGTGGATATTGATTCCATAAAAAGAATGTAAGTTAACGTTGGTTTAAGAAGAATATAAAAATAGCCTCGACAGAGCAGAGATAAAAATACACTTGGAATTGTGTAGGCAACTTGGAGTCAAACATTGTAGACGAATGGTAAGAATACAAACCAACGTTTCTCCTAGAAAAAGAAAATGTCATATACATGAGGACAAAAGATACAGAAACTCCGCCAGAATCAAGGAATAAGATCGATTCTGGTAGTTGTGAATAATAAAAAAAAAAAGATTCTTTCAGATTGCGGACGCATATCTTGTGGAAGACCATAGGTTTGAAAGGTAAAAGAAGAAAAAAAAAAAAAGAAAAAATCGAAAACATCGTCAGAGAATAACAATTTTTGGAAGAAAATGTCCAACACATAATAAGTGGGGAAGAGCGGACTATTCTCAAAATACCGAATTGGAAAAAAAGGAATTACATAAGAAGTGTTAAGATTATCCAGACTACAATAATGATGAGGTCGAAAAAACACCCGGGAAGTTGAACATTTCAAGAGACTTGCTGCTGCTTACACCAACCGAGAAAAAAATGGACAATTTATATGCGAAAATATATATTAGGTTAAGTCATAAATAATTTGCGTCCTTGTCTATCAACTTTTATTGCTGCCATATACGGTCCATCGTTCCTGCTATTTATCCAGGGCTACTCGATAAAACCCAAAGAAGAATCAGCAATGTTATTGACCCTGATCTACCGTACCGACTTCAGTCACTTTCCCACCGTTATAAGGTTGCCTCACTGTGCCTTTTCTGTATATACTTTCATGGCAATTATTCAGATGAACTCTTCGCTATGGTAGATATTCTTTTTTTAATTTAAGTGCAGTAGTAGACTGGAATCGAGACCTCATCAATTTACAGTTGAGTTTGCTATATGTTACCGTAAAAGATATGCTAGTTTCTTTTCTCGTAATTTTCGCTTGTAGAACTCCTTTCCTACTCCTTGCTTTCCAGCCAAATTTAATCTTCAAAATATTAAATGCAATGGCATCCTGATTACTCTTTTTGTTCACGGTTATTATTAATGTTTCTGTCTATTATTCTTCCACAATCTTTACCCCCGTGTCTATTAGGGTCTTTTCTACATTGCACAGGAAATTACAAACATTCTACAGAAGGTAGTAAAGGAAAATTAATAGAAAAGAACAAAGCATAAACTACAAGAAGACAGAATCCATGCTTATCAGGAAAAAAATGTGCCCAAAATACATATTACGGGTCGAGGATACTAAAATTAAGCAGATACACAAATTTAAATATCTGGGATGTGTTCTAACAGAGGAAGGAAAATGCGTCGCTGAGATCCGAAGGCGTATTGGGATAGCTAAAGAAGGAAAAATTATTTAAAAAAAAATGCTAAGCAGAGTATTAAGAGACTGGAAAATAACTTTGGAAACAACTAATACATGATATCCGTCCCCTGTATGACACTGAATGCTGCGTAATATTCTGAAAGATGAAGAAGAAACCTAAACCAACAAAAATGTGGTTCTACCGAAAGATGCTGAGGATACCATGAAACGAACATGTTAGAAATTACGAGGTTTTGAAGAGAATAGAAGAAAAAAGTAACTGATACTTAACATCAGGAAGAAGCAGTTGAAATTTTTGGTGCACATAATGAGGAAAGATGGCTTAGAAAATATGATACTCACAGGACAGATTGGGGGAAAGACGAACAGCGGAAAACATCACATTATATACGTGAAGCGCTTGAGCAAACTGATAGCAGAACTGGGTTTGGGAGAAATTAAAAAAACATACTTATTAAGAGCTACAAGGAACAGGAAGATGTGGAGGGCCATGTAGAGGCATTGCACATAAACGGAAGAAAGAAGATTAGTTGAACACGATAAAAAAACTAAAGTATAATTCCATTCCTTTTCATTCTCTTCCGTAATATATTCACCATTATTTGCAATGAGTTCTTGCTACTTATCTGCCAGATCTTTGTTACCTTTTGAATAAAATTCAACATGATTTAATGTGCAAAAGTTTCGGATGTACACATTAATTTGTTTTTAGTTAGAGAATGCATTTCACATCAAAGCCTTCCTCAGTGACTAAAAACGACCAATCCAACTGGATTTTATAAATTCAGAGTGAAGGTATGTTCTTTTAGATATAATTTGTTGATAATAAAATATACTGCTGATAATTTTACTATCGAATTGTATTTTCATATTTTTAGTGTTGCATTGATTGTCAGTTTGCTAGAAAAATGTATTCTTGCTGATTTTATCATAAAAATTATTAATCCATGTTTGGGGTTCGTTATTAAAATATTTTAGGTTGTATGTCGCGGCATGTCAACATCTATGGGTTTATATTATACTGAAATTAGATATTTTGAACGCAATTATTTTTTGAGTTAATAATAGATTTAATGAGACATGTCTTACTAATAAATACATAGCTGAATGAAAAAGGGTTTGGGTCATACTATTTTAGGCTCATCGTTAAGTGAAACTATACATGCTCACATCCAAATATCGATACAATGAATTTAATTTTAATATTCTTTTCTATCACAAGGACTAATCTCTCTTTCTGCCTGTACTCTACCTTAAAACGTGAAATATATGCTGAACTGTTAGGAATGTATTTAAAATGAAGATATTCTTTAATATAAGAAAAGAAAGAGATGTAGGAAATGTATGAAGTGAAAGAGATGATAGAAAGTATAAATAAATTTAGAAATAATGACAGAAAAAATTGAAACCGTGTATAAGTGATTTTTGAGAACCATACCATGTTTGAGGGACCCCACCATGTTTGAAGAACCATACCAAGTTAGGCATGAAACGATGTGCGATAATGACGGCCAGGTCGCATTAACGGCCGGTGGTTGCTGGCCCCAAATCACTGTATTTACAAGATGAATGCATTTATGCAAAGCGAAATGTCATTTGGGGCTGATTCTATTGCAGTGGCGGTTGTGATTTCAGGTCGTGCGTCCACTGACCGCCAATCCTTTGCCTGACCGATCCGGAGCACTAACCAAAACACCGTTACATTTGCACTACAAATAAAGAAAAAAAAAAACAAAAAAAAAAAAACGAATGCACAAAAATAAACAAAATACAAGAAAGTTAACGAACCATTCCAGACAAATTATGGCCATCGTCCACTATTTTCAGAAATTGCTCGCTTGCTACGCAATTTTGGCCGCGTCAGTGTCCACCTCTTCACGCTCACGCCCGACCTTGCGTATTTCCACGAGGGTCAATTGGGATAATGAACTTGTTTCGAATGGACAAAAAGAAAGGATTATAATGGGAAATAGAAGAAGGGGAAAGAAGACAGAGTAAAAAAAGAAAAAAATACTTAAGTGAAAAAGAAAAGAAACCTTGAGGGACGATAGTGAGTATAATGGGTGGATGGGAAAAATAGAAAAACAAGAAGATATAAACGAATTGAAAAAAAAAAAAGAAAAACTTTCAGGATACGCAAAAATATGACAGAAAGAAAAGTGAAAGAATTAGAAATTAAATCGACGAATCAGATGCTGACACAAAAATGCATACATAAATAATGTCAGATAAAATACAAACACTCACTCACACACACGCACAGACGCGCACACACATAGACGCACACACACCCACGCACACACAGACACACATATATTTAAATGTGAGTTTCAGTGCATTAGTATATATGCAACATATATGGATATCCGTACTGAAAATATATACATGTTTATATATATATATATAGAGAGAGAGAGAGAGAGAGAACGGGAGAGAGGAGGGGAGGGAGAGAGTGAGTAAGTGATAGATAGATAGATAGATAGATAGATAGATAGATAGATAGATAGATAGATATGGAACATATATGGATATCCGTACTGAAAATATATGTTTATATATATATATATATATATATATATATATATATATATATATATATATATATATATATAAAGAGAGAGAGAGAGAGGGTGAGGGATAGAGTGACTAAGTGAGATAGATAGATAGATAGATAGATAGATAGATAGACATAGATAGATAGATAGATAGATAGATAGATAGATAGATAGATAGATAGATAGATAGATTTAAAAACCCGGTTAACTAAATTCGAGAGACAAAAAACAATGAAAATGAGAATAATATTTCTCATAAGAATAATAAAACAATTTTTATACCCTGATCATAGGCATATGTAATTTTCCTCATAATGATGACAAATACCAATAAATTACAAGCCAATAATCTGATATGTAATAATATGTGCTTAGAATATTTGATCTTATAATTCTACACATATATTATAAAATCAACAGGAGAATGTTGAATTTGCGGCAGAGAAGAAAAGGCAATTTCATTCAACAAGTATGAATTTATCTATTTTATCTACTTCGAAAATTCATTTTTTCTACAAAAAAAAAATAAATAAAAAATAAATCGGTATATTAATTTGAGAAAAAGAGCGGTCCCCAAAACTTTCAGCACAAAGTTATATATATTTTATTAAACAATACTGAAAAAATCTGTCTATTTTACCCTATTATGAAGTCGTTGAAATTCTTTTAATAAATTTGTTCTTAAATAATATATAGTTTAATTAAAATTTGTTAATTATCTGAAAAAAGGGACACGTTTTTAAATATCATCTGAGGTGTTTGCTTATTTTGCGCAGCATTATACATATACATATATATATATATATATATATATATATAAACAGTATATAAATTATTTACATTATTTGTAGTGTTATCCTCATTTTTATTGCCATATTCACAACCTTTCCAACCTTTATTTCATCCACCGGATAGATTGTTCTAGTTCTAGTATTTTTTTTTTGTAACCTGTTATTGAACTGACAACTCTTTGGGTCTAGTCACTGGATCTAACCAACGTCTTTATCCAGTGGGCCATACGTATGATCAATTTCTGGGACTTATAAACCTAATGTCTCAGTAACCTTTTTTACCAGTGCTCATATTACAATTTTTCCGTTATTATTTTTGATTTTTTTTTTTTTTTTTTTACCAGAGCTTATATTGAGTCAATGACGGATTTGGCATGTGAAATATATACCAGGCTACAGCAGTGGTGAAAAAAAAAAAAAAAATAGAGAATTGAGTTAAAGGGAAATAACTAAGACATCCAAAAGAGGCACGGCACGTGGAACTAGAACAATTTTGGTGGAAGAAATAAAGGGTTCAGTTCGAAATTCTAATCACCTGCAGAAGGCCGGAGCGTACAACGGCCGAAATGGTAATGAAGATAACAGTCCGAATATGTAAATAATCATAATAGCTCATCTCAGATATATATATATATATATATATATATATATATATATATAAAAATTAAGAAGAAAAATGTTTAGGATTTATATATTTTAAAATCAACGTAGACTGGAAAGGAAGAGACCAGAAGGTTTCCATAAGCGAGTAGTTTCAAATAATAATAATAATAATAATATTAATAATAACTGTTAGCATAGAACTTAGTTATATCTATCCATTTCAACTGTAAAATGTTGAAACATAACTGGCAATCTACTACTGGACTAAAATACGTAAAGTGGAAGAACTATTCTGATCTAAATTTTATGATAAAAGTCTAATTAAAATGGGATAAATGTGAAAAACGTCTAAAGAAAAGCTATATGAAAGAGGAAACTAATGTACAATGGTAGGTGATATTTTTCGAAAACAGGAAATAGGTTTGAAGAGTTTGCAGGTACATCTATAAACTTTATTTTCTTCTGAATTTCAGAAAAGAAAAATGTTTTTGTTATTAGATCAGAAATGAAGATTCTGTTCACAAATCGCGTTGACTATTGGAATTAGAGATTTCGTTTCCGCCAGTGAAAATTTCAGTTGTCTGGCATGTGAATGCTATAGGCTACGATGGCCATAAGAAAACTGACGTCTCAGGGTAAGAAAGGTTGATATTAATTTTTAACAGATGGCGAATCTAATTGAAAAGAGAAACAGCAAGACTACAGCAAATCTTGTGGTTATTTTTGCGTTCGAAACTCTCGGTGAAGGCCGGGCAGCCCAAATTAACAAACTTGCAAAATATCGAGCAGTATCTTCCAGACTTTTTCTCACTTCACTTATTGCCGTACAGAAAAGCTTATTCAAATTAATGCCACACTTGATCGATTTTTGCATTTATTTTTTACAATTAATATCAACAATTATACGTCATAACTGTAATTTTATGTAACGCTTGCAGTATACAAAATGCTAATAATACATGTTATTTAAATAACATGTATTATTAGCATTTTGTATGTTGAATGTGTTTTCAGAAGGAAATCTCAATCAGTATGAGTCACTTATTTATGTGAAAGGAAACTGTCTTCTTCACAAATGTACATGAGTGACAAATATAACCTAGTCAATGGTAATACAGTGCCATCTACCGTACAAATTTCTTTAAAATTAATCTTTGCGGACATATATGTACATGAAAGTTTTTCCTTGTTTTGATGTGAGAAAACCGCCCTCAAAATATTTTTGTCACAACATATATATATATATATATATATATATATATATATATATATATATTTCTACTATCTAAAATCTTCAGAGTATTTATAGGGAGTCACTACTTGGTCAGCGTAAGAATATTTCAGCACACTCTATATGTCGTCAGACAAACACAGACAGACAGACAGACAGACAGATAGATAGACAGACAGACAGACGGACATACAGACAGACAGATAGATAGATAGATAGATAGAGAGAGAGAGAGAGAGAGAGATCGATAGATAGATAGCTCGATAGATAGATAGCTCGATAGATAGATAATGAAAAGAATATGATAGATAGATCGATAGATAGGTAGCTCGATAGATAGATAATGAAAAGAATATGATAGATAGATAGATAGATAGTGAAAAGAATAAGATAGATAGATAGATAGATAGATAGATAGATAGATAGATAGATAGTGAAAAGAATAAGATAGATAGATAGATAGATAGATAGATAGATAGATAGATAGATAGATAGATAGATAGATAGTGAAAAGAATAAGATAGATAGATAGATAGATAGATAGGAGAGAGAGCGAGAAAGAATTTTGAAACAGAGATGACTATATTTGTGTGTGTAAAGCAGTAATAATAATTGTTGCGGTTGTAAATATACGTTGCAAGGGAAAAAAAAGATATCGAAAGTAACAGGTAGGGAGAAAGAAAGTAAAAGCAAATGTTAATGCCAGAGCTATGAATGTGACCTATCCTCACGTCGCACACAACAAGTATATCATGAATTGCCACTGGTCACTTAAAAATAGTGTATTTCGCATAGGCAAATGTTGAGTGACGAAGGCTGTCTTTGTCGCTGTATAAGGGGTATAATTTCTAAGAACATTCAATACATACATATGTACATACATACATGCATACATATGTGTGTGTGTATCTCTGTGTGCATGTCTCTGTCTCTGTGCGTGCGTGTCAGATAATAAAAAAGATGAACAAAACAAATTAGGGCCATCGGTTGTTAAGACTTAAGAGAAAGGTAAAAAGGAAAAAAAAATACAAAATTTGAAATGGTAATAATAAATGAAAGACGAAATAAAAGAAAAGAAATGTGAAGAATTTCACTTTTTTTATTATTTCTTCATATTTTCTCTGGAGAGAGCCAGAAAACGACAAACAGAACGTATGGAGAAATAAGAGAAGAACAGGAGAAATCGAATGTAAATAATAAGGATGCAATGCTTTCAAATGGAAATTGAATCTTTTTCTTTCTTTTATTTTTCGTAAGGGGCAATTTGCTCAAGAGAGCCTAAAAGGTGTAGGGCTACACTATCAAATATCTTTCACAGAATCTATTTTATAGCCCCAAAACCGACAGGTAATTTCACAAATTATCAACTCGCAAATTTGGGGCGCAATCATAATATATGAGTTTTTAAAAGCAAACCCAGATTCAGTTCATATATATATATATATATATATATATATATATATATATATATATATATATATATATATATATTGTGTGTTTGGGCAGCAGGCTCACTTTTGTATAAGTTTTCGTCACTCAGACATGACGTGTGTAAAATTGTCCAAATATTCTATATATCCGTGCGCTTTCGGCTAATCTGTTACCCACTATTAATCCTTTTTTTTTTTTTACTTTATAACCGAATGTGCAGAGTATCTTGAGAGGGGGGAATATTTTTATTTTTTCAAAAGATGGTCAGCACATTGTGGTCATGTTCATAGTTCATGATATTGAGTGCTGGCTTTTTCTTTTTTATTATTAAAAATTGATTGCACGGTAACTATTCTGGGTCTGTTTGGTGATGATAAAATGTATTTTCTGTGACCAGCCAGTTTCGCACCTCCATTGAGCTGTTACAGCTAATTCAAAGGAGAGATCAGCTGCCAAGCTCTGGTTTTTTCTCGTAGTAGCTTGTTATAAGTAGTGTACCCGTTCCATCAAAAAGTGACGATCCGCCGCAGATATGTTGTTGATAATTTACATCATTGAACTGAATATTATTGTTTGAACATGGTTTTATGCATTTTTTGCATTTCTTTATTCCTATTCCTTTTATGTTACGTTGCTCTTCTTTTTGTTGTCGCAGTCATTGTTCCATTAGCATCCTTACATTTTCTCTACCGACGCTTATATTCTTCTATTGTTTCATTTTGAATCCTTTCACCTAAATCCTCTCCCATAGCAACTCTTATGGCGTTAATTTCTTCCTCTGTTTCATTTATTCTTCTTTGCGCTGCTCTCTCTCGTATGTCTGCTCATCTTCTGTTAACTGTCTGAGTAGTTCGCCTCTGAGCCTCGTCTCTTCTGACTTCTGCTCTTTTTGCTTCACGGCATCCATGTAATGCCTGTGAATAGCTTTGTTAGCATGCTGCCTTGCCAACATCCTGATATAGGCGTAATCGCTGCCTTCGTTTACGCCCTGATTCTAGTCTCCTCCTTTCTTTACAGGAATTTTCCATTTTATTACATTCACTGTGTTGTAGATTCCGAGATGAAATCCGCTCTACAATGAATGACAAACGCAGGAATGAAATATAACAAATAAATGTATTTACACAATAATACAATTGGTAATACGGTTAGTAGATCAAGAAACGCGGTTAGTAGCAATAATAATATATATATACAATCTGGGAAATTCAGTATCTAAGTAGGACTTCCTTCTGAGTCTACATGCTTGTAACTGTGACTCCTACAAAGCGGTTACCTTACACTCTTACTCTCTCTATTACTCTACCTCTCCCGACTCCCGGGTATTCAGCGTCAGTAGTACAAGTACACGCTGGTCGAGTCCACTTGTATGAAAAAGGGGTGGACCCCATAACACACTGGAAACAATCGTCTTAAACAGTGAATTATTTAAGTTTAATTCTAAGTTTATAGATGAAGTTTACGGTGATTCTTGCCTTTTAATGCAAAATTAAAATCATTTAAATAATATGAGAAATTGTAACTACACCTACAATATCATTACGAAATTTATATCTTAATAATTATTCAGTTATATATTTAGAAGTGTTTTGAATCTCGGATGCTACAATTCAAATATTCAGATAAAATATTTTAGAAAAGTTTTAATAAATAGATGTAATGAAACAAGGACGACAAAGCCTATTTCAAAATCAAATCGAAGCAAGACAATAACTTACTAGGCAAAGTTATCTGAGTGTCTCACAAGAAAGGGTTCAGCAAATAAGACTGCAATCTAAGAAGCGTAGAAGTAAATGAACTGATTAATTAAACAGTTCATTTTGCTCGGGAACTGGTTTTGTCTAACTGCACATAAATATTTTATTTTTATAGATCATTAAATCTTCTAAGTGAAGTGATCACTCAAAAATCTACTAACCTCAGCTGATTTACCTCTCTTTCTACTACAGCCTGGATAGGATATATATATATAAATATATTAAACATTGATAAATATTATATGGTTTTATTCATTCAGGTGTCCTTTTGACATTGTTATGAAACTGTAGTAGGATTAGGTATTAGTAACACCATATAGAAATATACATTTTCCTTTTCACTATGACAGCGACAAAGAATTCTTTCTCTTCTCTAATACACAATCTTCCTTTCCTTTCCTTGTATTGTTCCTATCCTCGGTAACTGACAGAACCCGGACATATTTTATGTGGATCAGTGTACGTCATAAAAAACAACCAACGACAACACGTTCCGCTAAAAATAAAACAGAAAACACGGATGTAACGGGCGAAATAAAAAGAAGAAAAAAACAAAAAACACGTACGCAATGAGAAGTGGGGGAAATTGATTCGATGTAGCAGTTGGAAAGGCCAGGGATGGAGATCATCGGCTGTGATTTTGAATGGATGTGCAACCTCAAAAGAAAAAGAAGAAATGATGAATTCAACAAATGAATTTCTGTCAACCAAAAAGGAAACGCTCCCGTATGAAATCTTAAATCCCAAAAGGACTAAGACGATAGTCATCCACTTTTACAACTGCAACCACATGGAGTCAATCATAAAAATAGTACTATACACAGTAAATTTGACCTTTACTTATGTATTAGCGCAACCTTCATCTCTATATACCATAAATCCAATGTCATAGTTATATCTCATATTATTATGAATAAGTCAGCTATTAATAATTAATAAACCAGTCTTCCTTTTCTATTCGCTGTTCATAAATCACGTGAGAAAAACTTTCATGTTAGGCTAAAATATCAGCCAACATGGTCAATCATGAATTGTCTCGTACATTTCATTTAAATGATTTGATTCTTTGTAAAGTACTTCAAATGAATAATGAAATATGCGAATTTTTGATCTCCCGCTTTGTATTGTTAATAAAATAACGAAATCACAATAAAAAGCGCAGATGAACAGCTGGATTCCTCTATTTATTTAAATCACATCTTTGTCTGTAATGACATTAATTGTGTGCAAAAAAATAATGAAATTAATTACAAAAAAAAAAAAAAAAAAGATTTTCATTTCTATTTTCTCTTCTTTTTATAATTCAACACATTTTATTTTAACATCGTCTTTCTAGAAAATAACTTGATGGGGCCGCGAAAAAATATTTTTCGATGTATTGTACGGGAAGTTTGATTTAAATGTTGTTCGTTTTGATTTTTAACGGTGTAACAACTCTTTGTCAGTTATTTAAAACCTAGACTTATTTTGGGTTTTAAGAATAATTCTTTTGTTTTCTTTTTGTTTTTTGGCGATTGAATATTGCATTAACGTTATGCGAGAAAAATCATTTTTCCAGCTACAAGTCCTACGATTTCATAGAGAACTCGGGAAGGGGTAATGGATTGGTAGCTTTCGCAAGGTTTTTTTGCATGTGAGTCAATGTAACGAAGTCATGTAGATTTCAAGCTGTTCGATTTCACATTTCGAGTGACTTTCTATGACACTACCTGCAGATTCACTGGTCAAAGAGTAGCGGAAATCAAACAGTTTACATGAGAGAAAAAGCAGGGAGCAAAAACGGGCGAATGGGAAATGGTTAATTTCAATGAAATTATTTTAGTTGCTGCCTCTGTCAAAACACCTACATTCCCCAGTGCGCCTTCTAGTACAGTTCCCCTGGTGTCTCTAGGGAGGTATAAAGAGGTCGAATAGTTTTTGCTAATTTGTAGCGAGTAAAGTAGTATTCTATGTCATAAAAATGGAACCATATCTTCCAGAGAACTTAGACTAACTGCAGATACGCCTGACACTTTTTTACCATGATATATAACAAGATGATGATCTTGACTGTCGTTCTTGTCCATAGAGGAAAATTTGAAGTGCGTATGGAAGCATAGAAAACCGTTTAACCGTTCCTGCTGCCATTCATGCAACAAAAATGCAATTTTCTGTTTCACCAAAATAATAGACGTCTCTTATGACTCTCATACTACACTGTTAAAATCGTCTGACTGCATAAAGATGATAATTTGAGCGACCCCAGGCCCTTACCAAAACTTTACATTTCAGATGTCACAAATTGAGATCATTGAAAAATAATGTTTTACACGACCTTTCGAGCTACCACAATGATGCCGAAAGTGCCAGGCAAAGTGAAACTACAGAAAAGCCATGAACACACACACACACACACACACACACACATATATATATATATATATATATATATATATATATATATATATATATATATATATTTGGGCAGCATATTTTAATTCAAGCATATTTGGTTAAATAATTTAGACGTATTATGTCAATTTATTTTAGTTTTAATCCATTCAAGTCCACGAATTAATTTCTTGATGTCTGTAGAAAATTGATTAAGAAAAGATCCAAAATTTCCTTTCAAATAATTTTTATTTTCCCAAGTACGTTCAATCTCATATAAGACAATCTAGAGTGGTTGCATATCTATGGATGTGTTAACACCGTATATTTAATATATATATATATATATATATATATATATATATATATATATATATATATATATATATGTGTGTATGTGTGTGTGTGTGTATGTGAGTGTGCGTGTGTAGACGCACAATAGTTCCTGGTTCTTTTTCTTTTTTTTTATCCAAGCAGTATTTCATCCACGTTAGCCTTTACTGTTGAGAAACAACCTTTGAGCGAAATCTGAATATTTAATTTCCTGGCAGGTGACATCTTTCTATAAACGCAACCGTCCGTTAGACTTTTTCTCGTATCATAGAATAACCGTCATATGATTGCTTGTCTGCTAGTATCCTGTCCCAGATGCAACATCTGGGTACGTCATGTGTTCTTCTCTAAATGTATTTTGAACAACTCAGCAAAAATATTGACCGATTTATATCCCAGAACGATACGAGTTAAAACGTCGGCAAAATCTTTCACGAACGTTCCCGCGAAACAATTATTTTTTTAAAGGATAGATTTTTTATGTTTACTTCCCCCTTAATCATATACATAATTAAGAAATTAGATTTTAATTTTATTTATATTACAAAATAAAGAAAAAAAATAGAAATGCAACAATTGTTAGGCATTTAATTTTTATACTTTTAAAAGGATGATGTTTTTCTAAGAACATTCTAAGAATGGCGGAGATGTACATAGTTTTACTAATCTCTCACCACTTATCGACGTTTTTCTCATCACGATATATGCAGACAGAAATATCGCTTAGTTACACTATTTATATTGTTCGAACTGTTGTCCTCATCTTTGTTTCTATATTTTCGATGTTTCGGTTGTTGTACGCTCCGGCCTTCTTCAGGTGATTGCAATTTCGAGCTGAACACTTTATTTGTTCTCGTTTGACAGTATGTCCAGTATCAGTTATCTCCCTTTAACTCAACTCTCCAAGTTTTTATTCACCTCAGCTTGTGTCAGGTTTTGAACTCACAACTCTTTGCGCCAATTCAGTGGATTCAACCACCACTTTATGGCATAGTGGATAAAATATGTGGAAGTAGCACAATCTACCCCGGTGGACGAAATAAAAGATCCAGTTCGAAATTCCAATCACTTGAAGAGGGCTGGAGTGTTCAACGGCCGAAACGTCATGAATATAGCAGCGAAGAGAAGAGTCCGAACAATGTAAATAGTGTAAATAATTACAGTATCTCATGTCAGAAATATAAAGAATACATCTCTTTGTTTTATACTTCCACATTTTTTAGCAGTTAAATACAACAGGGATAGTATAACCTCTTGAATCTTAGTAAACTAGTAAATCTTTTATTTCCTAAGTAATTTCAACACGAAATATCATTAGTGAAAATCATGAATTAATGAAATTAACAGTTCTTCATGAAAACATCAATGGGTCATGTTTGTCGTTTAAGTGTTAAATTTCTGCTAATGTGCTGAGGAAGAATTATTTCTTATTGAATAGGTTATGCTATGCAACAACATAAACACTATGTAAATAAGAAAAAAATCGAATCGTTTGACTGTGTAGTTAATTTTGAAATGAAGACCAGTGGTGGACTGGCAAGGGTGTCAGCTTGACACATAGCAATATATACGATTATAAATTCTCATCAGACAGCGAATTTGTTAGCATTGTTGGCTGAGCCTAGACTGTTGACAGAAGCCTCTTAAAATCCTCCCGCTCTATCAAATAAAAACGCAATAAAGAAATAAACATGACTAACATTTTAATTATAAAAAAAAGGAATAAGAAAAATATAGTACAGGATAGAAATAAGTAGTGCATGAAAAGGACGGAAGAAAGGAAACTAGTGAAAGGCTGTAGAATAGGTTGCCTCAGTTGGGCATGATTAAGGAAATGTTTTGAGCAAGAGTTTGGGTATTTAAAGATACAATTACAACTCTTGATTTGAGATGGTAGGCAGCTTCAAAGAATATCAGGCAACATCTGGGTTCAGCCATCAATGCTAAGAAATTCGCTGTCTGAGGAGAATTTTTAATAATAAATGTTGCTATCCACTGAAAAAGAATTGCTAGAAGAATTGGATTCAGAAGTAATTATTGGCAGATTCGCGCAATCATCTAGTGAACACAAACAGTTGCTCTTAATACAGTGGACAGCATACAATGCTCTAATTGCATTTTGAACTGTCTCTTAATGTGTATTGTGTAGGAAACTATTTAAAAACACCAAACAAATTTCTTAAAATTAATAAAAAAAAATGAATAAAATATTCAATTATAACATTATACATTTGCTATCTACTGTCAGCAAATAAAGGTTTATTAAAAAAGCAGATTTCGAAAATTTAATAGAAACAAGCGCTAAGGTAGAAAAACACATTCAACACATTACCAGACAGGAAAAGGTGCAAATTTAACAAAATAAATGAATTTTTTCAGTATTGCTTAAATGTTTTTTTTTTTTTTCAAATTTTGTATGAATTCCAACAGTTATAATTTGTGACAAATCTTAAAATTGCCACGCAAGAAAATTCGTTTCCTGTACTGCAATTTGCGAAACGTAAATTAATAAACACTAAACATTTTCCTATCCAGTAATGTGTTTCTGTCAATTACTACTTGGTTTTATTAACTTGTCAAAATCTGTTCTTACTTTTTGAATAACACTGTACGTACTGAACATACAGGGTGCGATAGATAAATTGCCATCTAAATTACGCAAAAGTTAAAGTAACGCTGACATCTCATTTTAATAGATATATTTACCAAAATTACACAAGAATGTCTTGAAATAATAAATTCCATGAAATCGCCATTAGCTTCAACAATTGTCTCCAGACGACTTCAGAAACTACCGTAGCTGTTCTGGGCGGTATGCTTGTTTGCGTTGGTGAATGCTGACATAATCCTTACGTACAGTTCATTTTTGGTGTCACAAGGTGTCTTGTTGGTCTCTCGCTCAACTGCGCCCCATCATAATTATAAAGGGGGTTGCAATCTGATGAGTTAAGGGGCCATATGTAAGTGATGATATGGTCGCAAAGGTTGTCTGACACCCTTGACTGGGTTCTCCTATTTGAGTGACATTAGTCCTATTGCCAGACATAGGATGTTCCAACAGTCACCTTCTTGACCCAACGCAGCAATATCTCCTCAAGGCACTTGATATAGGCCGCCGTTTTGAGTCTGAGATCCTGTGGGAAGAGCGATGGAGGCATAAGGTCACCATCAATAGTGATCATTCTAATCACCTTCGTAATCCCCATTAGACTCATCCAACATTTTCCAAATACTGTGCACTGTCCTCAGATTGGCACTTTAACACTCTGAAATGTTCGTATTCCGGTGCGAATACCAAGCAATAAAGCATGAATGACGGCAGTTTAGCCGTCGCACCCTGTATACACTGTAATTAATAAGAAATAAATATTTACCGAGAAATATTTTGATTACACTTTTTTCCATATGTATTTTTTAAACAGATATTTAGTCTTTATGAAGAATAAATGATAGCATTGTAGTTGGCGGTGATCCTCGTTTTGTCTCCTAGCAACCAATATTTTTAAACCAGTCGCCTACTGATGAATACATTACGAAACAGAGCTTGTAAAATAACTAGAATATTTCTTTCTGTGAGTAGGAATGTACATGTTCGAATTTTGATGATTTGAGCCAAATCTAGTAACAAAAAATCCGTACAACAAAGCTTTTTCTCAGCACGTCACACTAAAGAATTGGGTATTAAGACAGTCTTACAAAAGGTGATAGCAACATATTCACGTTTAAAAGAAAGAATAGTGTGGTTCAATCTATGCGAACTGGGTGCCTCTGTAACATTATGTTTGACAAAAGATGCGGAAGGAGGACAGATAACACTGCAATTTCAAGCAGGCTAGACAAGAAGATGATAATTAGTACCGATTTCTATCTACCGAAGCTTCCCCATATATGTGCTCGTCTGACAAACTTGGCACACAATAAATAGATATAAGAATGGACAAAGACATATTTCGACCAAGATATTTTATTTGAATTGTACTAAAAACGGAAAAAAATGCTTATTTAGATTATTTACATTCGAAACACTGTCTTTCGGCCGTTATACTCTCCGGCCATCATTAAGTATATATCGATCTGAGTACTCTACAGGGATTTCTAAACTGAACCCTTTATTTAATCTACGAGGATAGACTGTTCTCGTTCCTCATGCTCATGTCTAAGTATATCTTGTCTCATTCTTAATTTTACTTTTGCAGATTTATTGCTCACGTTGTATCCGGTAAGTCCAAGTACTCCCTGTCCATCCAGGGAGTGAAGTCACCATTACTATGTCACCACATCCAAGAACCAATATTTCATACACTAAGCTATTGTCCTGTGAAATCAGACAGAAAGCTTGCGCTTAAAAATTCTTCCTGGAATCACCTCCCAAATTTTAACAAAATGATTAAATATCAGATTTTATCGTGGAAGATGTTTTTTGATCGGTTGTAGAATTTTTCACGAACTCTTTGCATATACAGAGCAACCTCGGGTTTCGAACATCTCACATGTCGAACAAATCGGTTTTCGATCAAAATATTTGAGATGAAAATGCCCCGGTTATCGAACAAAATTTCGGTTCTCGAACAAAGATTGCCGAACCGAGTTAACCCGAACGAAATCATTTCTTAGTTGACCGCCATGTTATATAAATTCGTGTGATGTACTGTGCTGTTCTTTTCCAATGTTATTGTACTGTGCCTTTATTTTTCTCTTCATTAGTTCTCAGTGATGGCTCTAAAGGAAGATTTTCTTTATTTTATTTAACCCTTCTTTGTTAACAATCTTGTTACCTACATCCTTCAGTTTCTTTTCATTTTATTTTTGGATTATATTTTATTATTATATATTCCCTTTCCCCCACACTTTTTCTTTTTTCTTTCTTTCTATTTGTCTTTTTTTTTCTTTTTCATCAAATCATATTCTAACAATTCAACACTTGAAACGTAGTCTGCCAATTTTTGCTACAACTTGCTATATGCGGGAGAGAGAGAGAGAGAGAGAGAGAGAGAGAGAGAGAGAGAGAGAGAGAGAGAGAGAGAGATCATTTTTGCTAATAATACGATTTCCACTAGAAAATACCTTATCTTCAAAAACATCTGTCGGTGAGTATGCCCATTTATCTGTTTGTTCCTGCGACCGTAGATTAAGGACACGGGTGTGTCCTAAAATTCCGAACATCAAACCTTTTTCTTCGTGCTTCGTTTCTGTCATATGGTTAATTTTGAATAAATGATTATCGTACTGATTGTCTTGGTACCTTTTCGTTTGTCCTAGTTTTATTAACTAAGCCCTCTTTTTTACATGTTATAATCACACGTGGTGAGCTTTTCGCTATACATACATACATACGCACATATATACATAAATACCTACCTACATACATACATACTTACATAATTAGCCCATGGCCGGTTGATCAGAACATTTGCTTTCAAATATCAACATGGTCGATTTGTCATCTTGGGATGCGATCAAAGCGAGCGGCATGTCAGAATTGTGCCTGAAAATCATATCACATATTTGGCAAAACCTTGTGTATTCTGAACCATTCATAAGTCGTCAATGGTTATGCTAGCACGAAGTCATAATCCATCGTGACCGAGCATTTGAGCGTGAGGTTTTCTGATCTCTCCAAGAAATTGTAACTACCGTCCTCTCTGCGTAGTTGCAGTATAAACCACAAATGGATTCAAGCGATTGTAATATAGATTTGCTAGGTAGTAACAAAAAGTGTCAACTCAATCGTGCGTATCCAGTAAATAAAGCGATTATAGTGATTAGAAATGTTTATAAAAATAGTGTAAAAATCACGGTAACTAAATATTCTGCGAATTAAATACTGATATGAATATTACTTAATATTGTATTGTCAAAGGGTCATCAAAATAGTGACGGTGCATAACATGGGGAGGGCTGCGGAGATTCCGTATATAGTCAACTTTGTAAATACGGAGAACATAATATAGTAGTGTATCCTAAAGTACAAAACAGATTTGTCAAAACAGTTTTTCATCAAGAACGTTACGTTTTGTTTGTTAATTTTGGATTTATTAAACTTATGAAAATTGTCAAGAGACGTGCGAATTTCGTAATATCGTTTATTTTAACTTTATGTGTAAACAAACAAGCAGTATATTTATTTCTGTTAGAATCTCTATATTGTGAATCTATTATCGACAATCTGAAAGAGATATCTAAAAAAAAGTTTTGGACCCATAATGAGAAACTAATATTCGTAAAATATAAGAAACCCAAGGAACATTGAAGGCAAGTGACTGACTGATTACTTGATTGATTTATTTTATTACAACTCATTAACTCTTTAATTGATTTATTTTATTACAACTCATTAATTCTTTAATTGATTTATTTTATTACAACTCATTAACTCTTTAATTGATTTATTTTATTACAACTCATTAATTCTTTAATTGATTTATTTTATTACAACTCATTAACTCTTTAATTGATTTATTTTATTACATCTCATTAATTCTTTAATTGACTTATTTTATTACAACTCATTAATTCTTTAATTGATTCATTTTATTACAACTCATTAATTCTTTAATTGATTTATTTTATTACGACTCATTAATTCTTTAATTGATTTATTTTATTACAACTCATTAATTCTTTAATTGATTTATTATATTACCACTCATTAACTCTCTAATTAAAGCCGAAACATATTTTGGATTGTAAAATAACTATTTTTTGTGAGGGAATATAGCATTAACTATTTTTTGAGTATAACAGTGATATTTTCTTATATCCTGCTAACGAACTCCTAGCTGGCGGAAGATTGATTCATACCATTCCAAAGTTCATTTGCGTGTAAGTGAATAGTAACAAAGCCGATGGAAATTCGAACTAGGCTTTCCGATGTCGTATTTCGAGACACTATCCCGCACATCCACGAAGGCAGGAGGACCAATACTATACATCGAGAATCATTCTTGCCTAGTTTGAACAAAAAATATAACAGAACAAGCATCCTAAAGAGAAAGAAATATTGTATACTAGCCAAAATTAAATAGAAAAAAAAGAAAGGAAGCTGTGTTGAACGAGGATTACCCAAGTGCATAACTTATTAATAAAGATAAAGGGAAAACATTAGTCGAGGCGTTTCTTCCTCTGAGGAACTTTATAAAAGCAAATGTCTATCTGAAATTTTTACACACACACACATATATACATATATATATATATATATATATATATATATATTGTACGCAACAGTGTTTCGCTGTATCACAGCTCTTCAGTGTGGCTAGGCGTCTGAGTAATTCAAGCCAGGAACGAAACCAGACCGACTTGGCATCAGTCAGAGATGATACCCTTACGCTATCATCGGAGAGCAGAGGGAACGGGTAATTTCCACGTTTTTATACGAAATATGCCAATTGCCTGGAGAGCTCAATTCAGTTAAAGAGCAATGAGTTAATAGTAAGAGTAGTCACTGTTTTAAAAATTACCCCTTTCTCAAGAGAGCTCAAGCGGATTTCCCGAGAGCATATATATTGTCATCCACACTTACATATATATATATATATATATATATATATATATATATATATATATATATATATATATATATATATATATATATATATACAAAGAAATAATCACACATAGAATTAATCAGAAATATTAATGCGATTATTGGCGACATATAAACTGAATACACTTGTAAAAATAGAATGCGTGGATTTCACGCATCACAAGAAATATTTACATAAAATTCTCACTTAAAATTTTGAAAAACTGCGTCTTGGCACGTTCCGAGATCGTACACAACCGTCAATAATAGCAGATATTAAAAAAACATCTTTCGGTCGACAAACAATTATTTCGTCTTCAAGTTTTTGATATTATAAGGAAAAAAACACATGCCTGATGATGAATAGAGGACTATTCGTAAGTACGAGCATTTTAAGATTACATAAACTGGAAACTACAGACATCAATTTTATAGACGAGGATCACTTCACTCTATGGATTAACAGTATTTAAATGCATATATTATACTTCTAGCGACGGATGTCGCCAATAATCGGATTAATATTTCTGATTGATTCTATGCGTGATTATTTCTTTGTATGTAAATTATATGCTGCCTAATGTTATATATATATATATATATATATATATATATATATATATATATATATATATGAATAAAAATGGCAATAGGAAAACTAGTAATCAAAATTATGGTTGAATTTATTTCTATGGCTAGTGCATTAGCTAAGTTAGCTAATGCACTAGTCATACATAGAAAGAAATTCAACCATAATTTTGATTTTAAAAATGCTACACTCATAAAAAAGTTAAATAACTCACTCAGAAGGAAAATTCTCGTGTGTGCCGCCATAGAATATTACCCAAATATTAATCTACGCCCAGGTTTTTTCCGCATTTCAACTTTCTTAACAAAATTACTTGTCTCAAAAACAAATGTACACTGCAGATTCATAAAATCAAAAGAAAATGGTTGAATACATCAATACAGATATAATGACAATATTCTCCACACGTGACAAATACTGAATTTATTTTCCGTTAACAATATGAAAATAGCGTTTCTTTACATTCCAGTTGCTAGGAACATTCTGTTTTTTGTTTTTCGTAGTTACCTTGTTCAATTAAATTCATTTCGTATTTTGCTTTGATAAAATCCACATTGGACGAAACGCGTCAGCAATTATTAGTTTTCCTATTGTCATTTTTATTCATAAATATTGTCTTCTCTTCTGGTTCAATCGGAGAATATATATATATATATATATATATATATATATATATATATATATATATATATATATATATATATATATATATACATATATTAATGGACTTTTAGTTATTAATCCAACATATTTTATCACTTTAAACGTTGCTTTTTTTAGGAGATACCCGTATTTGAGTAGACGCTGCGTTTATTTATTAGACAGTATATTTATTTCATTCCTCCGGCCTGAATATTTGAGGAATCTTATTAAAGAAAAAAATGATCTCTTAGTCTGGACGCATGTTTTTCTCTTAATCAGGTCGGTAAATTAAAATGACTAATATTCCGTTTAATAAACAAATTGGAAATAACATTTGTATACACAGTTATAGACACACACATATATATATATAAATGTATCTGTGGGTGTTGATATATATATATATATATATATATATATATATATATATATATATATATATATATATATATATATATATATATAGAGAGAGAGAGAGAGAGAGAGAGAGAGAGAGAGAGAATACAGGAGATAGCTCTCTTGAGAGTTTGTGATCATGGCTTGTCATTCGGTCAAAGTTAATGCCTCGTGGTGAAATCAATCATCGCATGTTGAAATCTAATTGTGTTCGTGATCAATACTTCACCGATACTAACATTACGAGTCCACAGAGTCTTACCAAACAGATACAGTAGTAAGATGGCTAGAATATTAAGAAATCAAGAGCAATCTTCACTGTTGTCCGAACTGGGCAGCGCTTTTATTAACTTTTGACAGCTGCGTGTGGACGGATGACGTAAAGTATGATACATCGGCGACTATGATCCGGCAGCCGATTTTTGACTTATCTGAAAGTTTGGTAAACCCTTGTTTAGAACTTTCGTAGATCCTTTGGCAGCAAGGAAAGCAAGGAGATTAACGAGATGCTGAACGGCATTTTGGTTTTCGGCAACTCAGAGTTTTGGGAGGTTTTACATAAAAAAGGAATTAAAACGAAAATAAATGGTTGCCGCGTCAGATTAGGTGTCTGATTTTACAATTGTGCTCTCATGATAATATATATTGAGATTAGCTTGTAAAAACTTCAGGATTAAGTAATCGTGACACTTATCTGTTTTGTGTATCCTTTTATTATTTACTTTTATTACCTTATTTAATTTTGGCCGAATATTTATTATGACAAGATTTTATTATTTATATAACTACTAATTTTCTACCTAGAAAAATACATTTTTGATTTGTCATTACATTTATAACTTTTGTCTATATTTGTGTGACGTGGTATTGTAAATATTTCCACTATTTACATTGTTGGGACGGTTGTTAACTTTGTTGTCGTATTCCCATGGGCCAGCGGATAAAAGCGATGGCTGAAGTAATCCAGTAACTTGACTCAAAGAGTTGAAAATTCAATACCTGCGCACAGCAAAGTTGAATTACTAAAGTGAAATAACTAAAAAATGGGATATCAGAAAAAATTCATGGCACAAGGAACTAGAAAAATCTACCCCGGTGGACGAAATAAAGCGTTCAGTTCGAAATTCCAATCACCTGGAGAAGAGCGGAGTGTACAACGGTCGAAACGTCGTAAAAATAACAAGAAAGATGAGGACAACTGCCCAAAGAAAGTAAATAGTGTAACTATTCATAATTTAATTTAATCTTTCCCGGGCTTTAGAACATATATTTCCATATCTGGCAGTGTGAAATAAAATATTTCCACAAGCTTTCAAAATTTTATTAAAACAATAAAAACAGGAATATAAAAAGAATAAAAGAACATTCACATTATTTACTCTATTGTCCTCATCTTTGTCGCCATATTTATTACAATTTTTCGGCCGTTGTATGCTCCGGCCTTCTTCAGCTGGTTGGAATGTCGAACTGAACCGTTTATTTCGCCCACTGGGGTAGACTGTTCTAGTTCCACGTACCATGTTTAATGGATGTCAGTTATCTCCTGTTAATTTTCCCTCTAAAAACCTTAACAGGGTATTGAACTCACACTCTTTGGGTCTGTCACTGGATTTAACCAACGTGTGCCACGTGTCCTTGAGGACATCTGTGTATGAATTTCTGGGTATTATAAACCTAATGTCTTCAGCAACCATTTTTACCAGTGCTCATATTGCAATTTTTGTAGTTATCATTGCAACATTCATAACGAAAAATGGCCAATTCAACCGGTTTAACTGTTTTTAATAGTTATATTTCGATATTAACAATTTACTGTAATATATGTTTTGTTAAACCATTTCTTTTTGCTACGATTGTCCTTTTAACTATATAGACTATTTACATAATTCGAACTGTTGTCCTCATCTTTAATGTCATATTCAAGACGTTTCGGCCATTGTACAATCCAGCTTTCTTCAAGTGATAAACGTTGTAATTTAGAACCGAACCTTTTTTGCAGTCCACGGGGGTTGATTATTCTAATTCCACATGCAATTTGGATATAAGTTAATTCCATTTAGTAGCTCAACTCGACAAGTTTTTGATCCCTCTATTGTGGCTCGGTATTGAAGTAAAATCTTTGCGTGAAGTCACTCTTTGCATTACTCAACCAACGCTTGGCAATGCTGATAACAATAAAGTTGATGACAACAGTCCTAATGATGTAAACAGTGTAAATATTTACAATAACCCATCTCAGAAATGTGTTCTTTTAATTTTTGTTACTGTCATATCGAAAGTTTATTCCATTAATACCTACCGTCGCATACGTAATAAGAGATTTTATAAATCTATCATTAATAGCAGGATTTTTTAGAAACCTGTTATAATAATATGCATTTTTTTTTTAGAAATCTATAATTAATACTGAATTTCTAGCTTTTTTAAAATAAGTAATAAAGTATTTTACGGTGGATGTTAATGAGTCAAAGTTACTTTTTAATTACAACAGTCAGATTAGGCCAAAAATGTAGTGCTGCTGTCTTATATAGGCAGGAGCTGTCTAGTTTTCACTTTACGCTCTTGATAGAATCCAACAAGTATCTCCGTCTTTCTTATTTTCCTCCCTACAACTTCTTTCTAACAGACTAGATGTCGCAAAGCTGTCACAGCTCTATCGCTATGTCCATGGTAAGTTTTCAAATGAACAATACTCCTTAGTTCCGCTAGTCATAATCGTCACCTCTAAGACCAACTATGTCATGCAATTTGTAGAGAACCACCATCATTCTCTTCGTATTTCTTTGGTTATATGTAGATTCCATTCGAGCAGTTTTCCCAACCAACCACTGACAAGTAGAACTGATTCCTAAAAGGATACTTCTCCGATCACTATAATCTTGACCTGTTCAATTCTGCGGTTAAGCGTTACCTCCCTAACATATCCGCATGAGCCGTGACTGTTGCTCTGAAACCATCTTTCTCAGGTGTACCCGGACCTTGTACAGGATGAACACCATTGTAAGAAAAAAAAAACTTTCAACACAGTACTGTCTATGTAGTAACGTTATCAAGATTATGTCCGCCAATAATAAAACTTCCTAATATATCTTGTTCTCTTAGGATCTATCAACACATGAATGTGATATATAAGAATAAAATGTCGCTGCCGACACTTGAGTTTGAACAGAGATAGCCAGTGAGCAAACATAGTCATTCCCATTATTGAATGAAGTGGATCACGTGACTATAGAAGAAATACGTATATAGGAAGTCGCGTGACGTCTAGATGGATCTGCTCTTTCTCTTCTATCCTCTATTAATATACGAACCGCTATTCATAACTCAATTCACTATACTATTTCTCTGTTCGGCGGTTACTATTCGAGCTAGTATTATCGAGCAAGTATTATTAGTGCGAGTGTTATTCAAAGGCGCCTGACACCAGTATTGTTCAACGGCGTACTATAGTTGTATCTGCGATAACAAAGGCTCTACTACAAGGAGCATTACCAAAGTCACAACAAGTCTTCGTTGACATTACAAAAGTGTCAAACGAGTGTTCGTTGACATTACAAAAGAATGCTGTCATGTTCTTTCAACAAAGGTGCAATAACAGTTCCTGAGAACCTCCTGTCCATTCTTCATCTTATTAACGTTTGTCCATTTATCAATCCTATCTGTAATCTGTTCACTCATACATTATAAGAACGTTCCTCTATATTTCCTCTTCTTTTGATTTCAATCATCCTCAGTAGGTCCTACTGGTGTTACTCATGATCAATAAAGAATTTTACAAAAAAACAAATGGCTAATATAAACATATCCTTACAATAAGAAAGACATAATTGAGATTTTCAGGACCTATTATGAGAAAAGTGGACCTGAAGAAATCGACACACACAAGGCATACTGAAATCAAGAGATACAAGAGGAATCTCTGAGTAAGCTACGTATTTAGAGACTCATGATAAAATACAAATAAGAATCTGAAATATTATTAGTCCTGATCTGTCATCTCGGCTTCAGTCTCTTTCCCACCACCGTAAGGCAGCTTCACTTTCTATAAATATTTCCTTTGCAATTGTTCTGATGTACATTCCTATATGGTAACTAGATTTTATGAAGTACTAGAAGTACTCAATACTATAATTGGTTGAAGTAGCTAGATGTAAACTTAAATTATATGTTAACAGTTTGTTCTCTCTCGCTTCTCGTATGTGGAACTCTCTCCCGGCTTCTCACCTGCCAGTCAACTATGATCTTGAGACATTTAAATGCAATGTCAATCGTTATATTCTATCTTCTTAATTGCTGTTTTTTTATGTTCTCTCTCCCTAAAAGTATTAATTTATATATCATTTCACACTCAGTACCTCTCCCCTGCTTTTTAGTAGCTTTAGAGATTTGCTTGGGTTATATGATTAAGAAAAGGGTGCGTGTGATAAAAATGCTAATGTTACTTAACGTAATAAGATATGAACTCATAGAGAACAATGGCCTGGAGAGACAATTGCGCATAAAATGAACAAAAAATATGCTTACTCAGTATTGTTTTGCCTGACAAATAACTTTAGTGACATTTTCTTCTTATATAATCGATACATTTATTTATAGGTCACGATATGATTTCATATATAGATGTACTATCACAAATCCAGGAATAATATGACCTATTGGGTTCCGGATAATTGATTTTGTCAGTTTTGTCTCTTTTTTTTCATATGATAAATTGTTGACGAGCCAGTGCCGTATAAATCAGGCAAACTTCGAAGAAACATGCCGCTGTCAAACTCTTTTCAGAAGTTCCACCTTATCTTTTACGTAAAATGTATGATGTTTGAAGTGTATTAATTACAGCACTGATTGGAGAACAATGTCGACAGCGTATAATAAAAAAAAAAAAATAAAAGATAAGAGGAAATGCTTTGTAAATATTTGAAAGTGCTCACAAATAACCGATGCATCAACTAGCGTAACCAAAACATTAATGGCAGATTCATGCAGTGACCCGGGAAATATGAAATTATATTGTTTGAAATTGTAGCCGGATTACTGATGTAGATAGATTACTGATGGAGACAGATTAATTATTGACGGATTGTTGATGGCCACCATTTGTGTTAACAGCCCAAAATAAGGAATTAAATTCTATGCCTTCCGTGGATTTAATGTTAGCAGAAAGAATTGTAAAATAATGGTAAACAAAATCGATTGATATTTAGAGTGGCATAGCTAAATAGAACTCGAATGTTTGATCATTGAAATTAATAAAAATATAGGTTGACTGTTTTCTTCAGAATTTCTCCTGGATATAAGTAAAGAATTCGGCTGTTATAAAATTTAATGAGTAGACAAAAGATATGTGACAGGTGAGAATTCGTCAAATTAACGGGATTTGTACGTAATAAGAAATAGCTAGCATTTTAACGATATTGAAATGATTTACGTTTGCGAAATTAAGAAATTTTTTAGCTGTCCTAATATTAAAATCATGAATATGAATAAAGACAAAAAATATATATATATATACTGACAACAATGTCTCACTGTTTAGCTGTTGTACAATATATAATGTTTGAATACTTTCTCTACTCACCTGTGGAAATCCCTTCCAATTTCTTCCCGGCTACGTAAAAATTTCAAAAACTTAAATGCAACGCCAGTCGACATCTTCTGTTTTCCTGAGCCGTGTTTTTTTTCGTTCTTCCTCAACATTAAGTTTTCTCATTCTCTTCCACTCCCAGTAAACCTTGCGTTCTAGTGACATTATCTACTTGCTTAGGGTGAAATGATATAAACATTCCCTCTAAAAGTAGAGATAGATAGATAGAGAGCGAGAAAGAGAGAGAGAGAGAGAGAGAGAGGAAGAGAGGGGGAGAGATAGAGGGGCACATGACCGTCTTGTTAGAACGTTCGCTTTCTGCATACAAGTCCCAGGTTCGAAATTCACCATGTTCGAATTGTCATGAGGGTGACTTCTCGAAGGTGACCTCTTCAGAAAGAATCAGGATAGTTTTAATGGTAAAGTAGGCAGCTAAACTCCAATCTGTGAATCTGCTTGGCGCAATCTGACGTAGGACACTCTCACGCATGCCCACTAATTTATAACCTTCTTTATTACTTCTATCGATTATAGCATTACTTGAAAGGAAAGAGTGTAGGGTACGGTCGTCTAACCACATCGCGGATCTTGCGCAGTAGCTTTTGGTGAAACCCAATATTTCCAAGGACAACCACCAGATTTCCCAGATCTCACACTTCCGACTTTTTTTATTCTTTCGAAAATTAGAACTACACATAGGATGAACAAGATTTCAAAATAACGAAGAAATCCAAGAAAATGCGACGAGGCAGCAGATAGCTATTCCAAATAAGGAGCTCTGGGAATGTTTCCGTCAATGGAAACAATGCTGGATAAGGTGTGGCTTTGATTTTTATAGCACCAGTGCCGATACTTTTTGATCAGACATCGTTTGTGCATGCGTAGAAAGAGAGAAACGGAGAGAAAGAGGTAGGGAAAACTTGTTCACATCCGGGCAAAGAACAACATTTTGTTTACACTGATTCCACTTCGATTATAAGGACATTAAATCTGTCATATTGCCAATTTTCTTTCGCAATTCTGAAATAAAATCTACAATAGTAGAGACGATGAATGCGAAACTAACCTTTGTTATATTGAGATGAGGAATTATTATTCTGACCAGCATGTTTATCTTGGTTGTTATATTCAAGTTTCATCGCGTATAGCCTCCGGCCTTCATCAGCTGCCGTACTCTGCAACCTTCTTGTTATCGTGAATGGAATCGTTATTCGATCGACAGGAGGTAGACGATTTTCATTCCTCTTGTCATGCTTAAAGGAAATCTTTTTTTGGATAGTAGCTCTGTTCAACTTTTGCGTCTTTAGTTCATTTCTTCCATTGTGGCCTAGTCGATTAAAACGTTTGTCTTGAAAAATAGTTGATTCGTTGGCAGTTGATAATTCAATCACTAGGTGTCAGATATTCGTAATAAGTAGAAAAGGTTCCTCCATCGATTTTCGGTACCTTGAATCGATTTCCCATTTTTTTTCTAAATTAGTTGATTAGCGCCCTTTTTCGTCGTCTTTCATCGCAATGTAATTCTCTGTATTAAAAAAGTCTCCCAAGAAATAAAATATTTTTTTCTGAAACTTTATTTGAGGAATATTAGCTGATGGAAAGTGTAATTAATTTGATTTGAAAAAAAAATTACTTTAAGATGAAAATAACATAGAAATGGATTTTTAAAACAAACATTAGCGGTGATCTTAACCGACAGCAGCCATGTTTATGTAATTAAGAAGCGGTGACAAGTACTGATAAGTTGTTAACAGTATTATGTTTGTTCTACGGAGACTTTATCTGTTAAAACATAATTTAAGAAAATGACGGTGAATCCTTTTCTTATACCATTTGTAAGTACTCAGTAACATTAAAAATATTGGAATTTTTTCTCCGTAAATTAATTTTTAGGAATACTGACTTTAAATTTAATATAGTCGCCGCTCTTATTGTGTGCTGTCGATCACACTTTAAAAAAAGGGCATATCTATCTATAAAACGCAGGATGTGTGTGCGTGTGTGTGTGTGTGTAACGAATGAACGGCCGCAATTTTTGAAGTATTTGTACCAAATTTTACATGCACATACTGCAAGTTAGCGCGAAGGCCAAGACGGACGTTGCATTTCCCAACTCCCATCGATAGTGGAAATAATTGATTTTATCATGCTTCTACGGCACTTTTCATGTAGTTTGCTGCCATTTTCTACTGGCCAGAGTGAGAGCCTATAGCTGGCTGCCACGAACAGGCAGGAATATTCTATTGGCCAGCGTGAGAGCCAACAGCTGACTGACATGAATGTTAAATAGCATGCTAGCATGCAAAAAAAAAACAAAAAAAAAAACGATAGTTGCATTCGTCACAAGTGGGAAAAATTTAAATCTGTATGGCACTATATTCCAATTGGCTCATTCGCTTGCTTGAACTCAACGTTGATTCTGATTCCGCAGAACTGGGTTTCGTTGTGAAAAAGTATCTGTTGTTAACATTCTTTTTCATTCGGTTTTTCGAGTGCTTTTTTTTATTCTAAGACTGATCGTTTTGTGTTCATTTTGTTTAGTTCTTTTTCGTAACAGATTTAATGTTTAGCATAGAGCTTAGAAAAAAATTCGCAATGTGAGATCGGCAAGAAGTAAGGCATGTAGCAACATCAGCACGGAAAAGGGCACTCCTTTAAAGGCAAGGAAGGGCAAAAATATTTTAAGTCAAGTGATAGCGATTGCTGTATGAGTCGTACGATATTTGAATCAAGCCCGGACGACGCCGGGTCATGCTGCTAGTAGTAAATAATATTTCATATGCATAAGAAAACTTGCTGCAAAATAAATTGTATTCAGCTTTTCAATTTTTGATTAGTATATATACTTTTCACTTAATAACAATATCATCTAACCGAATGAAAGTAATGAAGAATTTTAAAAATATTTATATATTATAAATTATTATAATAAGAATTTTTAAAAATGAAAACAATTTTTGTAAAAATTCATTATTCATCAAGATTTTTTTTTTCTTAAGACATAATAAACTTATGTATAAGACTTATTGAATATTATTTATAAAAGCCGTTAAAACCTTTCTAATGAAATAATCCTATATTTTTATTGCATTCTTTTATTTACGATTCGGAGAAAATTTTCGGGAAATGCGTTGTGGTTCGAAAAAAAAAATAAGGATTTACATTCTCGAAAGATTCCTACTTTTAAGTAATAAAAAAATTTCGGATGAAAATGTATTTTCTTGAAATATCATAAAATTAAGTAAGTAGCATTATTTATGTAAATAAATATTTTATCCAGATTTTCTAAAGAAATCTAAAAAATAATTTAATTCATTTGTGACTAAATCATTAAAATCTGACGATTATTTTATTCTTGCAAGAATTTCGAACATGAAAAACGGCGCAAAAATATTTAATCGTAAACATAACGTCGACCACTAAGGAAAAACAAGATTTTTAACCAAACTTTCGAAGTTAGAAATGATTACAAATATTGATAAAACAATACTTTGGTCTTTCCTTTTAATAATAACATAAACATTTTGACTAAAAACTTTTGTTTTTATTAAGTTCGGAGCCTTTTTTCATCGTGCTATTCTGTTTTTTCAGCGAAAATGTGCAGTTGTTACAGTAGAAGAGACGAGTAAGTTGAATACAATTGTTGAAAACGAAATAATAGGAAATATCCTCTAAGCATGAAATGTGGAGTGAAACCTGTCGACATAAATTTGAATGAATAAATAAATCGGTTTGGCATTTTATGATCTATAATCCACTATGAAAAGAGACACGTCAGCAATGAGGGAAAGTAACGTAAACGAATCTTTTGGATTATATCATTCAGGATGAGGATCATGGCCCTAATTAGTTAAGTATATTAGGATAATTAGACAAACAATTGTTTAATTAATTATTTTGGTGAGGTATTTTGAAGATGTGGTGTAATGCAATTATATATCTTCATGTGTGGCAAATATTTTAAAGCAAAAAAAAAAACGAAAAAAAAAAAACGAGTGAGAATGTTATAATTGCATTAAATGCTCAGGATTTGTAAATTTAAAATTATGAGGTGGATGCCCTAGTATTTCAAATAATTCCCAATATAAGCTAGAATACATAGGCATATAGTTAAAACAACAGAGTAATACTGAACAAAAATGTTTTTATTTTATACTATTATTTTTCTTTTCAACTTAATATCATATTCATTGCAATACATTTTTTTCTTTCTAAAGTGGATGAAAATGTTTTAGATCATTTCACCCCAAGAAAGGCAATAAAGTCGCTAATATTACAGAACAATATTTAGAAAAAAAAAAAAATAGAAAAAATATTGAAAGACGATTCAATTGACTCCAGCAGGAAAATGAGTTTAGATGATATTTGAATAATTTTGATACATTCCCTTATTTTGGAACATGTGCGCGAATTGATCTGTAAATATGATTACTGTAAGGCAATTGTATTCCCTGCCTGCAACGTGAAACAAATATTCGCAGTACTGCAATTTTATTTTCGCTTAATGTGTATATGGATGTAATGTCTTGTATCTGAACATATCGTTGATTAGATTGTCCAAATATCTCCTTTCAAACCTGCAGAATGTTTTGCTTGAAGAATGGCAGTCTTTCTGTTGCATTTATTCCGTCAATTTACATTTATTTTACAGCTGCCTAAATCCGTTAACACGCATTCATTTCTCGCTTTAATAGTCAAATCATTGTTTACATGGTTTTCCTTTTCCCGCCGTATAAAGAAGGCTACATCTACTTCCGTTTTGACTCTTATACAAACATAGTATAATCCAATTTCAGATACTTTCTTGGTTGTATTGACTTCTACACTGTTTATTTGCCTTAGGGAAGTTGAAAGGGACCCGGAGCAATCCTTTCGAATATGTCTGTCATAAATAGGTAAAATATAGAATTAAAGGAAAAAAAATTCCCAGTAGAAACTTTAAATCTGCAACATTTACTGGTGAACAGGTCATGTTTTGTGCTATATAGAGGCAACCATTTTTTCCATCCCTTGCAGGATGCGCAATAGAAAAAAATCCATCAGATACAAACAACTGGAGACGCATACGCAGGAGTGTACACACACAAACATATATATATATATATATATATATATCCGGCTTGAAGCAATCAGGTATCTAGTCATACTGATGAACTGCAATACAGCGAAACAGTCTGTGGATGACTATATATATATATATATATATATATATGTATTATAATTTTTTTTGTTTAAAAATATGATTCCTTCGCTACATAAGAGTTCTCATGTTTCAAAAACGAGAGCTGAAACCATCCAAATAATTATTAAAATTAAGTTGAATTGAGGTGTTTAGTCCCGTTTCATCTTCAAGCGAAATTTTAGGAACGACATATCTCTTGGTTTACGTGTGTTTTTAGGCATGGTTCGTTATAACATTCGTTATTGTGGGAGCGGCTAGGCGAGTTTTCTTTGTTAAGTGGTCAGAGAGTTAATTCTTATCTATAGATTCATCATCTTCTGAGAGGTTTTGCTAAGGTTGGGTAGAGTATATATTTCAAGGCTAATGTTGGCGGTCATCCTCTAGTTAGTTCCCAGTGAGGGATATTTTTATGGCGCGCCTACAAGTCGTTTTGTGTCGGGAGGATTGTGTTTTATTATTGTCTATCTGATTATCTATTTATTTATTTGTTTATTCAAGTGGGTGTTTTATATACAAACCGTATTACACTGAATTTCAATTTGTTTTTTGCCAACTACAGAAAGGGTTTTTCCTATTTAATGATTTGGCTAAGCTCTTAAGACTTTTATTAAACTATGTGATTTTTTATGCTAATTATTTAATGCGAAAATTTTTTGATGTCGGCAAAAAAACGTTAACTCTTGCCTATGGTTTAATAATTTTTTATTATTTTGAAACTTAACGTATCTTATATTATAATATAAGCTCTACTTCTGTATGGAGCACTTTCTACATAAAAATAAAAAACAAAAATACTAAGGAACTCCGGATTATGCACCCAGCGTGTTCTTTTCTATTTTCTGCATACCTGTGCACTTATATATATATATATATATATATATATATATATATATATATATATATATATATATATAAAGTGGATATTTAGGAGGGCAGATTGTTTCATGCTTAAATGCAATTTTCTGTCTACGTTTGATGTGTTTTGGCTCGACTATTTATATATATTATTCCTATCATTCAGTCTCTAGATTGATTTGAAACATAAACGTTCTCGCCTACCCAATAGCCCTTCATCTTTATCGCCATATTAACGATGTTTCGGCCGTTGTACGCTCCTACCTTCTACAGGTGATATTATTTATTTCATCTGAATTTAGGAACTGCCCATCGTTATTTTCATGGAAAGTGTTCATTACTTATATATGAAAAATATTTGGCGAGAAATATAGAACAGTATCTTTTATATGTCTTCCTTTCACCACTTCTTAACTTCACGGTTAGGACACGCCATGTCAAACATATTTTAGCGAACCACTGACATTCTCTTCATGTTCTGTTGGTGAGATTTTCCACTCGAGCAGCTTCTTTCCACGAATCGCTGCTCGGTAGATCCGTCTCTCAACAGGATGCTTCCTCGATCACTGCAATCTTAACCTGCTTAAGTTTATTGTCAGCCATTATCTTCCCCGCATATCCGCATAATCTATACCTCTTAATCTGTAACTCGAGTGGTTCCCGAATCTTATACAGGGTGAACATTACTGTAAATATGCCTACTTTCACATAGCCTACAATAACACTTACACACAATTTATTATGATAGTAGAAGAAACAATAATCCTTGAAAATTAGGCCTTGCACGGGTTGAACATATTACTCAGGCTATAATCCTTCGACCATATTTCCGACTCAGGATGTCTAATAAGTAACCTGCAAAAGAATCATAAGCCGTAAAAAACAATCTTACGTTCATATCACATATTCTGTAAGCTGCTACTTTGAGTGGCTTCTGGGCCTTATGAAGAATTAGTGTCAGAATCTGCGCAGCTGGCGAACGAATCATTATTCCATAGTTTAGCACACACTGTTCGATATTTCTCGTTAAATATTTTTCATATATAAATATTGAATGTAAATTAAGATAGGGGATATTTAACTTTTAAATAATTCAGTTTTAGTATTCGGTTATGTATCAATGAAACCAGTTCCATCAGCATCCCAGCCACGGCATTTTTTTCCTTCTTTCTTTTTGGGCGTCGACAGTCGGTGCATATATGTCATGTTATCGGACCATCTTCTATTGCTCAAGCAGTTAATATCAAATGTTAAGCTGAAAAACGAATACCACATGATGAATGCAAAATGCACCATTGACCAGCATAGAGAAATAGTCGGGCCCAAACAAAAATCACATGGCCTGAAAATTGCATTTATGCAGGAAACAGACTGTCACAGATGGCTGTTGACTTCAATGTTCACTTTTATATTTACATACGCTCTATATCTGATATTGAGTACTTAAACCCATAAATATTGCATAACTTAAAACTATATATATATATATATATATATATATATATATATATATATATATATATATATATATATATATATAATTTGATTTTACGTGTTTCGTATATTCAAAATGTCTCGGAATATAGTGACGTTTAGGTAAATGACACTTCACTCTCGCAGGAAGGAGAGGGACGTTGACAAGCATAGCGAATCAAAATATATTCCTCTAACTACCAATTTAATTACAGCTACAGCTGAAAACATTATTTAAGTTTAACGTAAAATTTGTTACAACTACCTCTACAAAAAATAAAAGATTTAATTGATATAAAACTAAATAATGATAAGATAAATGTCATAGGAATAATTTACTCTTTCAATGGGAATAATAACCACAAAAATCCATAGGCAACGACTGGAAAAATTTACTTAAAAGATTACATAGTTGCAAATGGTACTATACAAAACGGCACAATGAAATTATCACCGTAATTAGTATGATGATAATTTTGATACAAACATGTTACTTTAAGTAAATGAGAAAGCAATTTACTAAGACGAAATTGTATAGAATGTGCTGTAATCTCTAGATCATCAACGGAAAAAATTACCTCCAGATTGTTACATTTACCTGTCCTGATCTTATATTATATTGTCTCATTTTGAGAAACATAATAATAGTGATAACAATTTAGAAAAAAAAGTAAGTGAATGAATTTGGCTACACTATATTTAAACACAAAAAAATTACTAGGTTGGTGCAAAAATAATATCGTTTTTTGACTATTTTTTAACGTCAACAAACGATATTATTTTTGGACCAACCTAATAGAAGTTTAAAATTTCAGTATCTGTCTATATTTCTGAGATGGGTTATTATGCAAAACTATTTATATTATTCGGACTATTGTCCTCATCTTTGTCGCCATATTTATTACAACGTTTCGGTCGTTGTACGCTCCGACCTTCTTCAGGTGGTTGGAATGTCGAACTGAACCCTTTATTTCGCGCGCTGGGATAGCCTGTTCTAGTTCCACGTGCCATGTTTTAATGGATGTTAGTTATCTCCGGTTAATTACCCTCTCCAAGTTTTCCACTGCCTTAACCGGGTATTGAACTCACACTCTTTTGGGTCCTGTCACTGGATCTAACCAACGCCATTATCCACTGTACCATATAAAATTACAGCCTCCTTTCGTCTTCTTGTATATATCGAGGTTACATTTCCGTAAATAGCCCTTCTGTTCGATAAAATCCTAAAGAACAAAATGCGTCACACAAAACTTGTTCAATTTTGTCATTAATTCTCCTAACAGATATATATATATATATATATATATATATATATATAGAGAGAGAGAGAGAGAGAGGAGAGATGGAGAGAGTGTGGGTCTGTATTCTTGTTGACTTTAAATCGGTATGTTATTAAATGGTTAGCCTAAGCCAATCCTCTCCATGTTGTGTGCGTTATCATGTATTCCTTTATTCTACGTGGATAACTGGCTTTATCTAGGATAATTTTAATTTTACATAAGGTAATCTTAGAAAACTTTACTTCTCTATCCAGTTAATCTTCAGGGATTTTGAAGCCGAAACATTTATTTAATCTATAATAGTAGATTGTTCGCGTTCCGATGTACATCTCTAGGGATATATCATCTTATTAAGAAAAATAATAGTGCGACTTCAGTAGATGCAGCAGTAAGAGGTGGCGAACCGGTTGAAGCAGTAGCAGTTTCACCTGCAGGCAGAAAAGAACAACATTTAACTTCATAAAGTCTAGAATTTTCTTGCGAGAAAATAGCCTAACCTACGAGGGTCGGCTGAAAATTTCATAATTTGACCAAGATACCCTCATGGAATGTGACCATATCAAGTTTATTTTTTTAACTTAGTCCCCACCCCGCTTTGCTATTCACGCAGTTTTTCTATTGGTGTTGCAGTGCTTGGATGCAATTGATACTGTTGATTTCATTCTATTGGTTCAAAAACGTTACCGACCACAGATATAACATGAAATTAGTGCGATACTGGTTGACAGCCAAGTGTTTTATGTTGTGGAATAGATGATAGGCAGATGCGGCCAAATCAGGGGAATAGATAGATTGATTGTTGCAAAATAAATTGTACACCTCTGGTGACTATATGAACTAGTCAATAGCTATAAACAAAGAGCTCTAGGTCAGAGGTAAGAAGAATTCAGTTGAAATCATGGATGTCAGACTCGCGACTGACTTTGTCGAAATCCCTGCCTACGGGCAGAGAGAAACCAAAACAATGCTATCTCTACAGACAGATTCTTGTTTGAGGAAGTAGACAAACCCGAACACGTGAGTGCATGGTCTGAGTGGAATTTTTGCATGGTCCTACGGTACCGGAATCCCCCACATAAAAACTGGTCTTGTGCCACATCCCGCCTTGTGGGCAGGTAAATACCAGAAGCCGTTTGAAGTCATCACGGCAAGTTACCGAATTGTTACCTATGTTATCAGCGCGTTATGACAGTGGCGACTTGGGTTTCGAAATAGGCTATCTATAACAGTTGTTACGAGGATTCAGATACTCATACGAATTGTAGCTGGAGTTACAAGAATTATGGAAACTCATATTGAGTGGGCAATTACGGAAAATATACTTGTTGCTTCGGGAACAAGGATACGGGTGACGACAAGAATTTGATTTAAAATTGCTCCTTCTTGTGCAAAAGGAAAACAATTTTTCTCTTTTGTGTTGGAGAAATAACATATTGTTTCAAAATTAAAGTAAATTTTGACTTCGACAGTTGAAATTCAATAACAGCAGGAACAACAGAAGCAGCAACACCAAAATAAGCTGTTGCTAGAACTATAAAAACTGCAACAGGTGTTGTTGCATATATTTCTGAAGAAAACAAAATGTTCTTCAACGTTTATTAAGCCAGGCGTTATTCAAAATACCATATTAGAATTTGTATACGATCCTGATGAAGGTCGGACTTTTTTTGTCTATTTCTGTAGATATGAGCAGGATTGTAGCGGCTGAAAAGTTAAGAGAAAAAATACTATCTTTCATACTCCGACAGAGTATGAAAAATACTGCAATTACATGACATTTAAAATCCCAGATGAAATCGGATTTAAAGAAACGGTACACATTCTGACAAAAATCTATAGTAACAAGAGCTCTTTGTGTAATGATCGTTGGAAGTGCATGAATCTAAACAAAAAGAGGACGAAGATTTTGTTGTGTGTATTGGTATCACCAATAAAGAATCTGAGTCCATATATGTCCAAAGGTTTACTTTTCGTTCAAGTTTTAAGAGCAGAAAAGTATGATGGAACTGGAGTGAAAATGTTGGCGAAAATTGAACAAAATAGTAATATAACATTGCAAGAAATAGTGAACGATTGCCAGAAAAAACTATGTCTGAAACACGGTGCTAAAGAAATTCAGAAACAAATGCATTGGTACAAGCAAAGGACCAATAAAACGGAGAATAAATCCTTGTTTCACATATGGTAAATTACATCTTGGAAATGACTGTACATTTAAAAATGCAGAATGATACAAGTGTAGTACAAAGGACATATAAAGTCAAACAGCAAAACCAAACCGAGAAACATTTCTCAGAGGAAAAAGTTGTTCACAGCTTATGGAACAGAAAATAGACATATAAAACAAAAGTAAATTTGTGACTGAAAATAAATAATGTGGGTGTGAAAATTCTACTGGAGACTGGTAGTGATATTTCTATAATCAATGAAACTACATGGAAGAACACTGGAAAGCCTTTATTAAAAAAAGACTTCCATAACCGCGATTTCATTTTATAGTGAGAATTTTATTTTATGAAATGGCTTTTAATGTTTTATTCCGTAATAAGAATATAAAACCTAAAGCTTGAACATTAAAAATGCTAAGAATTTATTCGATACTGACTGGATGGAAGTACTTGAACTTTGGGAGTTGCCGATAAACGTTTATTGTAAAAACGTAAGTGGACAAGAAACAAATTTTAAAAGTCAGAGCGAATATCGTAAGGAAGAATTACAAAAATCTTTTTCAGTTGTTCCGTCGAAAGAACTGGGTTGTGTTCAAAATTCAAGGCGTATTTTCAAGTAAAAAATTGTTCGGCGCCGGTATTTAAGCCAAATTCGAACTTTCTACGGGAATAAATCAACGACTCGAAAGAATTGGTGTAAGAGAAAAAAATAAATATTCAAAATGGGCCGCAACAGCTGTATATGTAAAGAAAAAAATAATAAAATTCATGTTTGTGCGGACTTTCTGATTTGATTAAAGAGTTGTTTAGAATCACATAACTATTCATTAACAAGGTTTTTCGACATTAAACGGTGGAAGAATATTTTCAAAGCTGGATCTCTCTGAAGTGTATGTACACATTTATATTGAAAATAAACGTTCAGAATTAACGACCATAAATACACATAGAGAATTATATAAGGGATAAAGGTGACAGTAAAATATAGATACCATACTTGGGTATTGCGATGTTAATCAAAAGTGTATTTAAAGAACAACATATTGAGCACGGGGAGATACTTTTGGAAGCAATAAGAGAGTACGGATTCAAGATCAGGGAAGGAAAATGCGAAATATCTTTGCCGAAAATTAAAAAAACTTAATGAAATTATTGATAAAAATGGTCGTCAACTAGATCCATCGTAGGCAAGTCCAATTAAAAATATGCTTCCACGAACAAACGTTACTGTTACCAGCCTTTCAAGGACAGGCTAAATACTATGAAATATATGTACATAATTTGTATAAGAGAGGTCCATTGAACGATCTACTTAAAATCAGGATTAAAGTGGAACTGGAATGATCACTGCCGAAAATCGTTTGACGAAATAAAAAAAATAGACTTACGTCATATTTAGCATTAGAACACTAATATCCAATTGAATTTGTAGTGTTGTCAGATGTCAGTGAGTACAGTATTGGAGCGGTGATATTATACAAATCCGATGATGTTAAAATGAAAGCCTAGTCACATGCTTCACGCTCGACTCTATCAATAGAGAAAAATTACAGCCAGACATGAAAAGGGGCACAATCAATTATATTTGCTGTGAATAAATCTCATAAATTTATTTCTGGAAGAAACTTTACGTTTCAAATAGACCTCTATTAACAATATATGGTTCAAAGAAAGTAATAAGTACGCATACAGCTAATAAACTACAACGTTGTGTGCCAACTTATTAAACTATGATTTTATGATGGAGTACAAACCGACTAAAAATTAGGACATGTGGATTAATTATCAAGGTTAATACCTAAAAATTCGGAACCATTTGAAGACAAGTTTATTGCAAACCTAACAAGAGAAATGGAAATAAGAAAAAATAACATTTTGCCTAACTTATTACCAGAGTTACCAGTTGCCTCAGAAGAAATTTAAAAAAATCAAGCGGGAAATGACGTTTTTATTGCAAAAATAAATAAAAAAAGTAATTGAAAAAGTCACAAAGATCGAAATCCAGATTAAACGCTTATTCACTATTCAATGGTGTATTAATGTTCGGGCAAACGTTGAAGGATTTTCATAGTGAAAATCTTGGTATATCAAGAATGACATCTCTGATGAGAAGCTTCGTATAGTGGACCAAAATGAACCAAGCTATCAGAAAAATAGTGAAAGCTTGCAGAGGTTGCGCTCTGGCAGCAAAACTACTCATCACAAAAATATAACCTTGACCAAAGACATATAAGCCGTAGACAAGTCTGCATATAAACTCTGAAGGTCTTATGAATGGAAATTTATAAGCGTTTTTCACATACAAATTTCCGGTCAGCATCTTCAGTGACAGTGGATTTCTTGCATGAACTGTTTGCGAGAAATGGCATACCAGGAACCATAGTCTCTGATAACGGAACGCAATTCACGGGTAAAGGATTTGTAGAATTTTGTAAGCGAAACTTTTTGTGGGGACGTTCAAAGGATATTGAAGAAAGCAAGTCTTGAGAGAGTAAACGAGGAAGCAAAATTTTCTGAGAGTTTACTGCGTAATTTCTACGTCACCCAGCATGTCGCCGGAGGAATTAATGTTTGCTAGAAAAGTAAAAATCGAAGTTCGACAATTTATTACCAACTGGAAAAACACGAGCGGGTAACAAAAACGATAGTAAAATTTTCAAGGTCGGCGATAAAGTTTTCTTTAGAGAATATAAGAAAGCAGAGAAACGTAGGAAGACGGTACAATAAGATAAAGAATCGGGAAGTTGATTTATATGGTAAAGGGGAGAAAATTTGAAAATAAAAGGCTCCATAATCAGCTGAAAAAAAGGGTCATCGATAAAAGACCTGAAATATTGGAAGAACCGATAAAAATGCTTTATGATGTTTTCAATGTGACAGCGCCACAACACGTCGTGAAATTGCAAATGGATCCTAGACGGGACAGCTACAAAGTCTAGTATGTTGGCGAATTCTCCAGAAAGAGGAGATGGAGATACAATAATAAAAAAAAGTATAAGCTCAAAAGTGGGAGGAAGTTGTAGAGTAAATACTATACACCCGGTGACTATATGAACGAATGCTTGGATGTAATATATATATATATATATATATATATATATATATATATATATATATATATTCTAACATATTCAAGATGATCTTCGCCCTCTTTATCATTCTAGAATTCTTTCCCGGAGTAACAATGTTCCTCACAAGTTTCATGTACGATTTCATTTTCAAGACTTTTTTCAATGCTATTTGGACAATCGTAGCTGGAACTCATCTCGCATATACCAAAAGTTTTAAGGAGTTTAGATTTTTTTAAATTGATCTCTTTAGCTCGAAGCTGAAATGATGAGACCTGTTGAGACCTCCTGAATGTTGATACCATTACTGAAGCGCTGAATGATTTTTTTTCTTCTCGCAGTTGCTCACAACAATTTTAACCTGGTCTCTTTACAGCTGAATAACTGAAAGGATTTTTCACTGACTGATACAACAAATGATGTCAAGAAGGCTAAAGTTCTTATCTGAATACCTGGGAAAAAAACGATTATTTCAGTGCTTTTTAGATATTAAACATTGTGGGATGGATAATTATGCTGATACATGATTTAGATAATTTTGCTGATACACCCTGCCCATATATATATATATATATATATATATATATATATATATATATATATATATATATATATATATATAAGATTTGTCAGTTGACTGATTGATGTTATATTCAGCACACCAAATCCAGAGGTTCGTAGACGAGGCTTTGAGCAATTCTTAGGTAAACTCGTCATGAAGTATCAGAAATTGTCTGCTGATTTTCTCATTTCGTTATTTTTATATTAAGTTGTAAACATAATCTATGCGCTTAATATTGGTATTAGCTTGATTTCTTCTTTTCCTTCTTCTTCTTCTTCTTCTTCTTCTTCTTCTTCTTCTTCTTTGTATGTGTGTGTACGCCTGTACATATGATTATATGCACATACGCGTTTCAAAAACCAAGCAAAGTATTATGAAAGAGGAATATTTCGTCAGAAACAAAGAAATGAGTACTGAAATAAAACCAATATTTATTTACGGCAGCGAATATTGGACAATATTTTTCGCAGATGAAAAGATACCTGTGATAACTGAAATTTAGTTCTACAGGGGAATCCTAAAAAATTTCATGTACTGAACTTGTGAGCGACGACAAAGTTTTAGGGAAAATGGAAAAAATAAAACATATTTACAATCAAAAAGATACAATTAAGTTTTCTAAGGCATATCTTGATGAAAGACCGCTTGGTTAATTTAACATTTACAGGACATGTTGAAGGCAAGATGGATAGAGGGAATCAGCGAATAGCCTACCTAACGCGTTTGTAGAGATTCTGACACGCATACGTCAAAGTGAATTTAAGAAGGATAGAGAAAAATAGCTGATAACTTAACTAGCTTGTTTAAATGGTTGACACAGCAGGCATAAGTTGAGAAAGTTAAAAAAATTATTAAGAGAGACAAAGACTGGATATTGTGGCGAGCCATGATCACTCATGCTTTGAAGGGTAACGCTATAAAAAAAAGGTTTCTCGCTTTCTTTTGCTGTCTGGTCGCGTAGTTTCTGCGGTTTTCAAAATCCCTACTTTTATTAGGCTGCTAAGTGACCGTAACGATTTTCGCAGAATTTATGGAAAAACTGGGACAAGAATAAACAGTCGAAATTTTATTAGACCAACAGTAAGCAGTGGAGAGTCCTGATGGCTTCTTTCCTGAACGGTTCTGGAGTATAAAAGGAAAAAAACCTCATCTAACATTTTACGATTATGAACAAGTGCTATTTTTATTTCCAGCAGTTCAAACCTTTTTCAGAGAAGAATCGACATTTAATGTACAGAGCGCCGAATCATACTCTGTCCTTTCCTCATCTATTAGTAAGAAGCTCTATTCTTACATCTTCTTTGTTGCTTTGTGAAAGCGAATCCCGAGTGGATACTTCCCGATCGGGACAGTCATTAACCTTTCGGTTTCAAGTTTCGGATCAATAGTTACCTGTGCTACATATTTTCATAATCTGAATTTCTTAAGTCTATAAAAGAAGCTATCACGTACCTCTTGAACCTGGTATTGCATGAGCAAAAGCGTACAAGAAAAAAAGATGCTTTCGAACAACAATAATGATCTTGCGAACGGAAGTTCCGCAAACATTTCAAAGGTATAAACTGCTAACCTCGCTCATTCTCTGATGGCTTTTAAAGAAGAAAGAAAAATGAAAGAAAAATTTTAAAAAAATACATTAAAAAAAAAGAACAGAATGACTGCCTTTTACTGATCAGTAACTAACAACTTTATTTAATTCCATTTTCTGAAAGAATTGTTAATGTTAAACGGGATAGAAACGTTATTTGTTGCAGGGCAATATACAGTGGCCAACATAAAAGAGATTACACACTCTTGCGTATAATAGATGCTGAAATCTTGATGAATTATTGACTCGTAGACGAGGGCTCATTTGTAAGACAATTATTTTACAGCGGCCTGTGAAATGTGGTTGACACTGAACTCTAGAAGATTGGACTGCTTTTGTAGGTGAAACAACGTTGCAAATACATACATCGAGGCAGAATGTTGCTGTCAGGGCGTCCTTAAATCTTTTATGAAAGAATGCTTGCTATTAACGTAGACGGAACTTATTTCATAACCATAGACAATGTAAAAACTAATGATGTTTGCACACTGTTAGCGCGGATATATTATACAGTTCTCTCTTCTTTCAATGCAATAAAGAATTATTGTCTCGTAGAAAGAGACTCGATGATTAGACTATTATCTTACAACCGTCTCTGCTTTGTGCGGGATGGGAGAGAGAAGAAATATTTGAATATCGGCGTAGGAAACAAATTGGTATTAAGGTATGTACCGAAACGTACGAGCAAGCTACCAAACAAGCTATAGCAATGTACACCTGACTAATATAGATTAAATTTTCTGTTTATGTCAGCCGACTCAAAGTGTGTCGTATCAGATACTGTTAACGCTTTCGATTGTACTGAACAATATTGAGTCTAGAGAAGACAATTCTAATAGTAAAAGATTCAGTCGGAATAAAATCTGTGGACAATGCAAAAGAAAAAAAAAACTGTGAAAATATCGAGAAGAGCTCAGAAATGAAAATGTATTAAACAAAAAGAAAGAAATAAAAATCGTGACGCCTCAAGAGGTCAGGGAATATAAAGTGTTTCTCTGCTGTATAGATCTTGATACAGCCGGTAGTATTTTAGGTCTAATCTATAAGACTGCTGACGCGTTAAGATAGACATCGCGCAAAGGGAAAATAAGTTCAAGTCTTGTTAGAAGAAGGATGGAACTAGGCATAACCAAGACTGCGCTAGTGAAAAAAAATCAAACCATTTGCTGATGAAGCTGTGTAAGCTGTTATGGGGTCCACCCATTTTTCATACAAGTGGCCTCGCCTAGTGTGTACTTGTACTGCTGCCGGTGAACACCCAGAGAGTGAGACAGTGATACAGTGAAAGAGTGAGAGTGTGAGGTAACCGCTTTGTAGGAGTCACAGTTGCGAGCACGTAGACTCAGAAGGATGTCATACTTCGATACCGAATTTCCCAGACTATATATATATATATATATATATATATATATATATATATATATATATATATATATACCACATTTCTAAATCTACTAACCGTATTACCAATTGTATTATTGTGTAAATACATTTATTTGTTATATTTCATTCCTGCGTTTGTCATTCATTGGAGACCGGATTTCATCTCGGAATCCACAACATAAGCCTTCTCCTGCGATTCTCAGAACAGAGAATCCCCAATTTGATACCAAAACGGTTCTGGAGCATAAAAGAAAAAATAATTACAGTTATGAAAATGTGGTAATTCTTAGTTCCAGCAGTTCAAACAGATGATCGCTTCTTCAGGTGATCGATTCCCCACATAAAAAAAAGCTGGCATGCCCAGAATAATGATCACACTGCGATTAAAATTAGCCTCTAGATTCCTCCATACCAGATTACATCACCGGCTTGGTATACATTTCTTTTTTGCTATTAATTACGGCCATATCACGATGAAATACCGGTTCTCGTACGATCATTGAAGTTAAACGACGTCGAATGTAGTAGTTACCTAGATTGGTAATCATTTATAAATACCAGATGCTGTAAGTGTAGATGTGCGGGTGGTGTAATGAATAAAGATTCGGAATTGGAAATGAAATAGCCGAGTTCTAATTCCTGTCTTATTCGTTATATTTACTTACGCGCCAGTAACCTTGGGAAAGGTGTAAATGTACTTCTATTCTCCCCAGCTAATTAATAGGACTCGTATAGGTAAAACATTATTATCTATAAAATAATGCTTATAGTCTAAAAATATTTTCTGGCTTTAAAGACTCCTTAGATATCCTCTTAACGCCACAAGATCTTTATAGATTAAACCTTTAAGAATACCGCAATCAAATTTATGTCATATAGCTACAACTTATATTTTCTAATCCGTTGCCGAATCACCATTTTTGTTATTGATACATTCCGTGCTAATAGGAATATATACTTAAAACAACAAGGTGGATGAAATAAGTAAAGGTTTATTTAAAAAGAAAAAAAAAACCCAGTGCAATAAGAATAAAGGTAACAGTTATGCACAAGGTCGTCGCAAGTCAATCCAGTAGTGAGTGCTACTATTGGAAGGTCGGTAGTTATCGCGTAAGTCCGAGTCGTACTCAACAAATCCCAGCTAGTGTATTTACTAACCTACTGACGCGATAAGATGTAGCACAGGGTCGAATTTAATGTGGTGCATTCGAGCGCTTTGACATAGCATCCTTTGGGGATCCTCTCTGTCCGGAGGCAGAGAGTTAGACCATCACAGCTGGAACAGATTCCAGCTAGTGTATCTAGCAAATACCCCACGCAGTCACATGTGCCACAAGGCCGTATCAAATGAAAGGCTCCCGAGCCCGTAGGCTTGGCCAAAAAATCAATGTAAACCCCGAATACACGGGATCGGCTCGGTCTACCTACCCGAACGATAATCTGCCCTTCATTATAGCCTCGTTCGGGTTCCTCTGCCCGAAGGCAGAGAGTTCGACCAGCACAGCAGAAAAAGATTTCAGATAGTCGGTATTAACTAGCCTTACCACGAGGGTAGATGTACAAGGCCGAATTTAACGCGGGGCACCCGAGCCCCTAGGCTCGGTCAAAAATTCCCCGTAGAACCCGCATAAACCAGATCGGGTCTGTTTACCTCCGCGAACGAGACTCTGCTCTTCGGCTGAGCCTCGTCCGGGTTCCTCTCTGCTCAGAGGCAGAGAGTTCGACCGTCTAGCCGAAAAGATTTCGGCTAATATAGTTAGCCCCCCTCACTAGTGTTTCATGTGGCACAAGGCTGGGTTCTCCAAGCCCGCAGGCTCGACTAAAAAATGCCCTTAGAACCCGCATAACGGGATCGGGTTGGTCAACCTCCCCAAACGAGACTCTTCCCTTCAGCGGAGCCTCGTCCTGGTTCCTCTCTGCTCAGAGGCGGAGCGTTCGACCGTCTAGCCGACAAGATTTCGGCTATTCTCTGTAGTCTCTTGATTTACCGATACTTATAGGTTATTACTACCTATAGTGTAGTCCATCATGGGGATGACAGGTTATTCCATTACATCACTTATTTATTTTTCTTTGAGCGAGAGATGCTATATTTTAACCAATTCTCATGCCTGTGAAAAGGTCTATAAGACGTAAAAAAACAGAACAATCAATCCCTGAAATTAATGTAGAAATACCCTTTAACTAACTACAATTATAGGTAATTCGTTATGTAGTTGATAAAATTCTTTGACATCAAACATTAGGAAGATCATTCTACTTTCAGTCTTAGATTTTGGAAACAATCCATTGCATCTTCAGTGTTGTGCCATTGGTTAACCCTAAAGAAATAAGCGAAATATACCATGCACTTATAAAAACGTATTTATTAATCTTTCCTATATGATGTCTATAGTGTTCAGTAACTAAAGCTGGGGTTCATTTTTAAAATCAGTTTAATTCTCATTAACTGTGATGAATACCTGTGGCGTTTAAAATTCATTCATTATGAAATGGACAAAGTCCGACAATTATTTAAGAATATATAAAAACTACGGATAAACATAAAAAAACATCTTGAATTAATTCATTCAATTACGTACGCATAACTTATCAGCTAAATCAGAAAAAAATAATCCAGTGCATACCGCATGCGTAGCAGTAGAAAATGAATAAATAGGTAAATATAGAAAGAGGCATAATGTTGCATCGCCCCCTAATGCTGAAAGGTCTTCGTAACTGTGCCAAATTATAAGGTTGGTGCAAAATAATGTCGTTTTCTCACATATGTTACTATGTGAGAAAACGGCATTATTTTTGCACCAACCTAATAATACAAGGTAGTATAGCCCCCACGCGATGGACCGCTCTTGGGCGCTCTTAGGCGACGGCGTCAATTTCATAATTAAGTTGCATTCTTCTCTTGCTCGTCTTCCGACTGGGTGGCGAAATATTTTTGGGTTCAGAGATTAAAGCGTCAACAAAGATAATTTTAGCTCACCTAGGGCCGCTTTCTACCTGCACTGGGGATCAGTTTTTAGAAACGAAAGGGAAACACGTATACATTCATAGACGGTTAAGACTCGACTCCTTGAAAAACCGTTCTATAACGCCTACTCTTAGTCAGCCAATCAAAATCAACTTCATTATTTTGTCATTTATCTGATCCATAAGGTCAACCTAAAAAATAACTCTGCTAAACTATTTTAAACAATAAGACGGGAAAGTATCTTCTCATCAGATTTATTAAAAAAATTATAGCGAGGCAATCCTCAGAGTTCTACCATGTTTTATAAAGTTCTACCATGTTTTATAATTGGAGGGCGTAATGGTAAGAGCTTAAGCGACGCATATAGTAAGGTTTTAGTAGCAGCCAAAGAAATATAACTTCAGGAAACAGGAAAGAAATGTGTAAAGGAAATCAAGAAGAAAACAATAACCATCACTTGTAACAAGACAGAGTGTATGGATGTAAGTAAAGTGAACAGTCCAAGATGTTACTACGAATTAGATATGTCAAAATCAAGCAAGTTGAGGTTTAATTGTTTTAACAGATAACAGAAATTATGAAAACGATCTCCGAAGATGCGTTGGAGCAACGAAAGCTGTCCGTCAAACTCTCCCCAAAGTAGTAAATAATACCAAGATTTCATTAGAAAGAAGAAAAGTGGGCTTAAATCGTATTCAATATCACATGGCATTGAATGCATGGCAGTATCCTCAAAATTTAAGAGAAGACTTGTGGGAGTATAACCGGATGTCCAGGAGTATAACCGGAGAGTACAATCTACGGAGTATGTAAGAAATAAGGAAGTTTTAAAGGAAATGAAATCAAAAGTACTCTTATACTCACATTAGAAGGAAGTAGCTGACATTTTAAAGAACATGGTGAGGAAAGAAGTTTGAGAAATTTGAGCTGTGGCACCATTTAACGAGGCAGAAAGGGAAAAGAAAGAAAAGAGGAAAAGGAGAGGCTAAAGACCGAATCGTGGGTGATAAGCAAGAACACACACACGGCTAAGAGACAATGGATAAAAGGATATTTTGATAAGTAACAAATGGCGAAAGAGTGTCATTACAATGACAGGGAAATTCTGAGTAAAAAGAAAGGGAAAGAAAGAAAGAATCAGATATGTTTTGGCATCGGCTGTGTTATCTAAGGATATGAAAACAAATTATTGGTACGGGAAGACATCTTATTATCAACTACAGACCAGCTGGCCAAAGAAAGAAAATTCAAATGAAAATGTTATTTCGATAAGTGACGAAAAACAGGCAACTAAAGGGACTTTGGACAGATATGAAAAATTAAGGACCGCCTACGAGTGTCCGTTGACCAATTTTCCTTCGATGGAACATCCTTGGCCTGCGATAATAAAATTATGTTATCAGAAATATGTACCGAAGGAAAATGAATGGGAACCTAGAAGTGTTTTTTTTTTCTTTCTTCGAGGCGACAGACTGACTGAAACTTTGGAGATGTTTCTTTTTGAGACCGTGTTTGGAAGACCACCCATTCTGATAATTAGCGATAAAATACCTGACGTAAACCACGTGTAGAACAAGAGTTATGACCGCCATTGTCATATTGTCCCGTTCGCGGCCAGAGAAATGATAACGGCGATTAAGAGGAAGAAAATGGAAAGAGAAGAGATAATTTTTTTTTTTAGTTAAGCAAGATATTTTTTCTTCCTGAAACAAAGCCGCGGATTCGTCCACACCCGAATAAGACATCATTGGTCGAGTGGTGATCACGTGACGCACGAGGGAGGCTTTTGCAGCCCATCTGGAGGATGAGTAAGAGAGGTTGCTAGGAAGATGTGGGGAGGGCAGTTCACGCCCCTCTGAAGTATGAAGAGAAGGTGGGAGTGAGGAAAGGTTCCCAAAAATGGAAAAAGGTGGAAATTCTTAACCAGAGAGGTGGATATGTATTTAGAATTATCGAGGAACCCCCCGGCGCCGACAAACTCACCCCGGTTTTGGTCGGCACCCATATAAACGAAGCCACAACGAGCAGAGTTGAGTTGAGTCCCAGCAGTTCCCAGAGTCAGTCTCCAGTTGAAGCAAGCCTCGCAGATAGCTGACCAAGATTCACGCACATTCCGAACCTCTCTTCAACCCAAGAACAATTATTTTGAAAAGCGACTTAGATCCAGATCACCGAAATAAGTTTTTTCTTTTGACTTTCGTCCAAAGACACCACCGAAACACCAATTTCTTAGAGAGAAGACAACTTGAAGTGTTAAAACTTGCCTAGCGGAAAACGACGTGCCACAATCCATAGAACGGGTCGGGAGATAGATGCAGTCCTATGTATCGAACAACTAGACATAAAGTTTGTTACCTTTTTCTTTGATACTTTGAACTTCTGAGTTTTCATTTTATTGTCTTTTATGCATATTTGTGTGGTATCACCCCCGTTGAACCAACCACTGTTTGATCTCGTCTGCCTATGATCAATTCACAACGTGGGTAGGCGGAGTGGGGGATCAGTGCAGTTACCTTGGTAACCAGGCGTTGGAAGCGAGTTGGGAACGACGAGGCTGATATCAAATCTAACCAGATTCCCACCCGAATCACCAAAAGGTTAGAACGTCACATTTGGAGCAGCGACACCCGAACGGAGCAGCGAGGAGCGAACGGCTGGCGCCGCGGCGAGGACTTCACAATTGGTGCTGTTTAGAGACGTCACAGTTGGTGCCGTGGTAGACTAGGACAGAACGTCACGGTTGGCGCTGCGACCAGGGGACGACGTCACAGAGCGACAAAAAAAATGTGAATTTCTAGGACTCCACGATCACATACTTCAGGAATGGAGACGTGTCCTTGATGCAATAGTAGAAATCCATTCCTCCCCTCATAAGCAGCCATAATTTTACTTTGATTATTAATAGTCACATTTTTCAGACGTCTTTTGATCGTTTAATAATTTCTTTTCTCGAAGATCTTCTCATCCGTGGAACTCTTTTACCGATTTCTTGTTTCTCTGTCATCTACAATCTTAAAAAATTGAAATACAGAGCTAATCCCCATCTTCTGTCTTCCTGAAACCTGTTCTTTTATTGTCTTTTCACCTTACTTCTCCTCACAAAAGTCTTCTCATTCTCCTTCACTGTAAGTAACCCCTTATGCGTTAGTGGTATTATCGCTTTGCTTAGAGTGGAATGATTTAAAAAAAAAAATATATATGTATTTAGAGAATTTTGTAATGAATTATCTAGACCTAGAAAGTAGTTATTTCCAGTTTTTATGCGTTTGTTAATATTTCTTTTTTACTTAATGCGTCATAAATTTATTTCATTCAACATGCCTGTTATCCGTTGACATCGATAAAACAAACAATAAAAAAAGATAAGAATATGAAGATAAAGATACCATTTATCCATAAATAATCAAACGTTATTATACTTTGGGTATTGATATAATATTCCTACCTTTCAGATATCTTTTTATAGTATTTTTAGAGAAATTTGTAGTGTCTTACTTTGTTCTAGACATCGAGAATATAATAATTTCCACATTTGACTGTATTTATTATGTTTTTCTACATTTCAGAGGTTTTAACTTACTTCATCCATTACGCATGTCAGCCGTTACCATCGTTAAATCAAACAAATAAATTACGAAAGTTATATCCTAAAAGTGATGCTGATATATACAGATAGCAGACACAAGCAATGCAACAAGTTAACGTTATTAATTTGCAATATGCTGTGACAAATTGCTTATCTTTCCAGACGTCGGCCTATACATATGTGTGCGTTCGCATGTGTGAATATGTTGGTATTTAAGATGGATCAATAGATAATGAGGTCAGATTATATTGATAGTCATTTGTAAAAAGATACGCCAAAATGAACACATCTCTTTTCGTTTCGCTTGGAATAGTTGTTGCATGTTAGCGGAAGTAGAAACTGAAAAAAATGTTCATGAAAAAAAACAAAGGATGTAAAATGTAGCAATAAGTAGATAAACATAATGACTCATGATAAATCAGGATAATATATATATATATATATATATATATATATATATATATATGTATGTATGCATATATATATATATATATATATATATATATATATATATATATAATCAAATCACCAGATGCATCTGATCATCTAACTCCACAGAAAATAACCCCCTTGATTACGATGCGCAGTTCAACCAGAGACTAAAAAAAATGTAACGCCTAAGACTAACTGAAGGCCAAGATTATAGCAGCATTCAACAACTTAAATAAGTAGACAGTCCGGAAGATTTGCAGATTTCGAAGTTTTCTGTAGTCCCTTTTTGAAAACAATGGGGATTTTATTAAATAAATTTAGTATTTCAAGGTATTTTAGCGTTTGGTCTGTTTTGGTTTGTTTTGTTTACGTTATATCAACCTGAATGGGTTATTTTTTTATTGCTGGTAAATATAACGATTATCTAATCTAGCAAGAACCTATATTTCTATGTTCAAAAACACATGCATATACACACATACACAATAACATATACACGTACATACATATATATTAGTGTGTACACATATACACACACATATACCCATGTACACATATACACAGACGCATATACACACATATTCCGGTGTTCTTATAGATATTTTTATTTTTACAAAATAGTGCTCAATGTAAATTTACAGAGGATTAATATTATAAATTAATTGATTTAAAATATGTTTTTCGCTACACAGATCTAAACATGTTTGGAAAATGGAAGCGGAAAGCTCTGAATTTAATTTTATAATTAAATTAAAGACATTAGTTCCATTTCATCCTCAAGCGAATTTTGGAGTAACTTTTAAAATTACTGGGTTTTAAAAACACATCAAAAATCATGCAGAGAAATCCAATTCAACCAGACAAGGGGTGTTTGCGTGTTAATTATGTCTGTATTTTGATGTATCAGTTATTAGTTACGTTTTGGTAGGAGTAGGGATGTATATTTCAATGAAATCTGACATCCGTTAAATGCATCTTACTGTTCTTTCTTTTCATTTATATATATATATATATATATATATATATATATATATATATATAGCCATATTTCCCTGACGATCCGCTTAGGTGAAAAATTTGTAGGTCTGTCTGGCTCTCTAGGTTTAACTAGGCTTGCTCTACTTAACGTATTGAGCACTTTGTTTGGTTAATTTGCTTACTCGTATCGTTTTTTTTTTTTTACTTTGGACTTGGATGCTAGACGATTATTTTCGGCTGACGTACATGTTCTTTTTCTTTCGTTTTCCTTACCTTTTTTTCCCTTTTGGTATTGGTTTGATTATTCGCAAATCAAGACACCAAAGGTTTTCCGGTCGAGTCTAATTTCTTATAATTTTAAAATTATTATTAGTATATATATATATATATATATATATATATATATATATATAGGGCGTGTGTAAAATATATATTTTAAGTTATGCTATAGTTATGGGTTAAAATGCTCCATATCAGACATAGATTGCATGTAAATATAACAGAAGACCTCGAGGTCAACACCCAGAATCGACAGTCTGCTTAAACGTAATATTTAAGCAATGTCTGTTGTGTTTTCATTATCTATATATGTTTGTCAAATGTATGCATTATTAGTAGGTCTATTGTGCTATTCTAACGGTTACTGGGTGGGCGGTACCAGCTATGATTCATAGATGTTATTAAGAACAAATAATTGTGGATCCGAATGCATCTAGTTTTAACTATTTTATAATGCTTCATGTAAACTTGTTTACTTATTATTTATTATTAATTACTTTATTAATTGTTGTTGATTGCTATTATTGCGTTTACTTATCTGTATGTGTACATTCGCCGTTTATTAATTTGTTCTTTAATATGTTTACTTATGTATTGATTTAGATTTATGTTTATTTTATTTTACAATTTATATTTCTTTCTTTAGTTATTTAATTACCCTTTTAAGTTTACGATTTTCATGTACTACAGTAAAAAAATATTTTCCTATCTGAATTTCTGATGAGTTTATACTCGTTTATTAATAAAAAAAAATAAATCCCGTTTTATCACTTTCAACATTTTTCTTAGTAGATACATATATTTATATTTTGAGTAGACGCTCTATTTTAAACAGTATTTTATTTGTTTTCATCTTCCGGCTTGAATATTCGAGAAATCTCATTAAAGAAAAAAAAAAAAAACGGAGCGCCTATATATATATATATATATATATATATATATATACGTATGTATGTCGGGTCTATCAAAATATTTTCTGAAAGTTTGAGGTGGATTCCGCACATCAAAACAATAAAACAATATAAACATATGTCCGCTAATCCTTCGTTTTCATTTAAGTTTAAAGAAAGCCAAGCATTCCTTAACATTCGCAGCCGTACGTAAAAATTATATCTGCCTTCTCACAATATGAGTATCCTGCTATTGTTAAATGAACACTTCTCAGTCAAATCATCACTATACAAGGTAAACGTTGAGGACAGATTAGCCTTAAATATATACGAATGACAAATGTAACCCCGTCTGCATTCCAACACAGTGCCATCTAACGTAAATTTTCTTTAAACTGAATAACTCAAAAACGAAGGATTTGCTTACATATCTTCATATGAGCTTTTGTCCTTGTTTTGGTGTGTCGACCCAATCAAATTTGTAAAAAATATTTTAGATACGCTCTGTCTCTTTCTATATCTCTCTCTCTGTGTCTATATATATATACATATATATATATATATATATATATATATATATATATATATATATATATAGGATACCAACTTGTACACATTATAATTTTTACAAATTCATATATATATATATATATATATATATATATATATATATATTATTAATTCATACACCCCCACACATTTTTATATATATATACATACATATATATATATATATATATATATATATATATATATATATATATATATATAGATAGATAGATAGATAGATAGATAGATAGATATAATTAAACTAATAGTAATAGTCGGTTGTAAAAAACCTCGGATACCACAACTTCTAAGTATATCAAAACAAATTATTGCCCGATGGAAAAAATGGAAAGAAAAGAACGGACTAGAAACATCCGAACAGGGCGAAAATAATCATCCATTGCCTTAAGTTTTAATCCGAAGAAAAATCCCCAAGCAGAGTAATAAAGCTAAGACTTAGAGTGCTCAATACGCTAAGTAGAGCAGTGATAATGGAGTAAATCCTAAAGAGCCAGGAAGAAGCTACCTAGGTTTCACCTAAACAGATCTTCAGCGTAAGCTAGCTTTAGGATTTATTTCTCTCTCTCTCTCTCACACACACACACACACATACACACACACACACACACTCATATATATATATATATATATATATATATATATATATATATATATATATATCTGTGTGTGTATACGACTCAATTTTTCATAGCTTTTGTGTGTGTGTGTGTGTGTGTGTGTGTTTCTGGGTGTATGCCTGTGTAAATGTTTTATCGCCCTTGGGAAGTTCATTGACCCCTGTGGGGTGGAAGGCTAATGTGTAAGACACATGCATTACTTGGAGCAAATGAAACAAAGAGGAAGTTAAATATATGGTTCTTATTTAAGATTTCTTAAACAGAGAAAACTAACGGTGTCTTGTCGTACCAAGTGGGGGTAATTCCCACAGTACATATAACTATTTCCATCAAAGAATTTTAAATGAATATCATCTAGGAATCCGGAATTGACGAGTAGAGTTCCAACATTGGTTTAATCCACTGGTATTGTGGTTCGCTTTAATTCTATTTGAAAAACATGAAATGATCTTCCCGGTCAAGTTATGAGTTAAAGTACAGGGTAGATTAAGTAGACAAACAGTCAAAGTTATATACAACACTCGAGAATGTAACAGGAAATTATTTCAGTCTGTTATCTATCTATCTTTCTATGCAAACATTTCTTAAAATATTTTAGATATAATTTGATTACACACATGCAAACCCACTCACACGTACATAATTTTTGCAAAATAAAATCCTTAAAACTGTCTTGATAAAATATATTAGAGAACGAAACGCGACGGCTGGGATAAGTCTTCATTTTGTCAATATTATAATTCTCATTTCACAAATACGTTCTTTGTTATAGTGATTTTCCAAGCGTATCTCAGATATGGCACAAGCCCGAAAGTATAGGGCACCCAGTGAGGATCGAACCCACTACTCAGTCTTAATTGTTCTAGCGAGACAAATTTGCTAAACATCATACCACCTCGAGGTGCCCGTATGTTCTTTGTTATATCTGAAATTTTTGGCACACACACGCGAACACACACACACACACACACACACACACACACACACATATATATATATATATGTATGAAGAAAAATATACGGAAAAAACAAACAAAAATCCTTATATGCAATTATGCTGTTTTAATGTTAATATAATGTCAACGTCGGACGTTTCGGTCTAATAAATCATCTTCAGGACATATTCATGAAATATAATTATCATTATCAATTCAACATGACAAAGACGATGGACATAAGAACAAGACTTATCCAAACAGATAACTGAAAGTTTTATAAGATCAGCGTTCCGTTTAAACATGGTCACGTTGTCGTCACGTGGGCGACGCTGTGAAAACGTATTCCTAAAATTTGAGTATTTTGAACGAAAAATGAAAAGAATTCTATTTTGATCTAAAATTTATATGTACGCTTGTCGAGCATTAATCTCGCTAGAAAAGGGGAAATACAAAACAAGCCAGGTCTAGAATTCACCGTGCGTGAGATGGATATTATGCCGGCTTAACGTGACCATGTTTAAACGGAACGCTGATCATATAAAACTTTCAGTTATCTGTTTGGATAAGTCTTGTTCTTATGTCCATCGTCTTTGTCATGTTGAATTGATAATGTTAATTATATTTTATGAATATGTCCTGAAGATGGTTTATTAGACCGAAACGTCCGACGTTGACATTATATTAACATTAAAACAGCATAATTTCATATAAGGATTTTTGTTTGTTTTTTCCGTATATTTTTCTTCATACTGTCGGATCTATATCCATATATTTGCTTACATATATATGTATGTATGTATGTATACATGAGGGAGAAATGTAAAGATATATCCTTTAATGCGAAGACATCCAAAGATATAGAACAGCCGGCGGGATGTGATCCTCTTCAAACTAGCGTTTATTAAGTGATACGCTTCATTTGGCAAGTAATTGCATCGTAATCCTATTTGTATGTTTTGGTCGTGCATTGAGGTTCACTGGACGCGCCGATCTGCCGCAGACATCTCATGTCCTTCCGTGACTCTGACGATGACGATACCCAACGTGACACTGACCCAGGGGTATCAGCATGTTCCAGACGGACGAGCAGCGGAGTCCTCTAAATTTGCCAATGTCAGTAGCAGTTACTTCCAGCTCAGTGGTCACGCTTATTATGTATGGCGCGAGACGAGGCCGGGTGATGTGTCTACAAAAAGAATAAATATATGAAAGTATCTTTTTAATCTTTAGCGTATGTTTAACATTTGGGAAGAAATATTAAAGCTGATTACTGTTAATTTTACTAGAAATATGGGTAAAGGTAAAGAATAAATAACGTTTTAATATCATCTTTAGAAAATAAAAAATGTTGGTTTTGATATGATCGTGAAAGTTTTCGTTAGAGACAACGAAAAAGGGACTGAACTATCATGTAATATCGACCCTCCTCAGCTAGACAATCTCCTCGCATATAAATATTAGTCGATTCGTTAGGGTTTATCCATACTTTGTAGGTTACTTAAAACCAGAAGATATTTTTAGATTGTAAGACTTTGAAAAAAATAATGATTTATTGATATATAATCACACCGTCATAATGTATATCCCCAGTGCATATTCTATTATTAATTTCATGGTAATTTTTCTAATGAATTTTCCTCGAGGTTACCTAGACTTTATGAATTTAAACAAAGTACGAGTTTCTTAACAAGGGCACATCAATTTACAGTTGATTTGGCTCGATGTAACCGTAAGTCCTACAATAATAGTTTCTTCATTCGCAAGTATCTCTTGTGGAAATCTCTTCCAAATTTTTTACTTTCCAACCAACTTTGATATTCAAATATTTAAATACAATTTCAATCTTTATCGGCTGTCTACTTGATTCGTTTTCTTTTATTCTCATTTCTTAAAAATATTATACTCTTTCTCATTTTATTTACTATCAACAAGGCTCTGTGACTTAGTGGCTTTCTGCTTTGATTAGGCTTAAAAAGAGGAAGTGGATTCATGACTTTCCCAAATTTATTTACGAGTAAGTGAACCCAACGGGTATTTGAACTCGATTCTCCGATCAGCAATTCCCAGTCACTATCCATTGCACCAATCGCATATCCAAGCATACAGAACATGGTATTTTCCAACAGTCACACATCTATGTACTAACCAGGTTCGATGTTGTTTAACTTCAGTGATCATACGAGAACCCCTGTTTCGACGTGATGTGGCCGTAAGCCCATAGACAGAATAGTGTTGAGGCAATAGAAATATGGTCACACGGAAGAATGTTGAGAATACCAAGGACTGCGCATATAATTAAATGGGAAGTTTTAAAGAAAATAGAAACAAAAAAAAAACGTTTATATGTAGAATCAGAAACAAACATTTGAATTTGTGTCATAATTATGAGGAGAGAGGGCTTGGTGACTTTGGCACCCTTTGGACATTTTGAATGGAAGATGGGCTGAGGAAAGCAGCAAATAATGTGCCGAAAGAGCTTGTGTAAGTGGTTGGTAAAACAAGGATGGATGGCAAAACGATAAAATTTAGTATGAGCTCCAAAGGCAGCTGTGGAAAGCCATAAGCGCCAATATCTTGAAAGAACATGGTAAGGAGAAGAAAAAAAAGTGGTCGTTCATGACTCTTCTTACCGGTAGAGTGATAAGCTGTAAGGATCTTGTCGCCTTTACGCCATTACGATTACATTCGTTTTACGAACAATTAATGTATAGTGATCAAGTGAAACCTGTCGCTCATGACTGTTCTTAGTGAATGGGGAGTTAAACCCAATTCACATCCTTACCTCTAATGCCTATCACATTCAGAAATATATAGTAACACCTGACATTTCTGGGACACATATTGGGGAAGGAGATTGTGGAATATCAGAAACTCACAGGACGAATCGAATACTAAAGTGGTGGTGAGTACAAACTGAGTTTTATTGCAATTCCTTATATTGGCATGTGGCGAAGTGGATAGAACGTTGGCTTTCTGGCCATGAGACCTGTCTTCGAATGTCACCATGTTCGATTTTTCAGGAAGGTGATTTCTTGATGTAATCGATTCCGGAGGCGGTGATCCCAGCGGGCGGCACTTTTGGAAAGTATCTGAAAACCATTCCACGTCTTTGGGAGTGAAATTGGGTAGACGGAACCATCCGGAGTCGTCGGTGGTTGGGCTAGCACGAAATCATATGTAATCGCGACTGAGGTTTGAGAGTGCTAACCTTGGTCAGACTGTTGATCACGCTAGATAACGCGCTCTCTCCCAGAGACAGTAACTAAGGTCCGTTCAGCATAGGTGATGTATAAACCACAAGTGTGCTCTCTGGATGATGAACAAAAACAAAAATGTGACTGGGCAGACGTCTGCAATGGGGATTAACTAGCCACACTAGTAGACTGGCATTCACGCATTCGAGTGATTTCACCATTTACCTTTATTTTTTACCTTATGTGGATGGGTCTCAGAACCGGAATGAGAGCGGCCTACGAAATACATATTACTAAGTGTTGCAATGGATAGGAGTATGTGGGAACCATGATCACACACCGCCTGGATAGAAGAAAAAGAATTAGTTCAATGATTAGGGCAGTTTACAAATATGATCGTAACTCCAAATCCACCTCCTTGTTAGCAAATTCCCCATTATTCTAAAGGCTATGGGGAGCGTTTCCTTTTGTAAAATGCCAGAAAAAACCTCTCACAACCGACTTCTGATGCAAGAGACAAAATATACCGGCAAAATAATGCCAAAACATTGCAGAAAAAAAAACAAAACAAAAAACTTCCAAATTGTCAGCGATGTATTTCAAATTTTGCGGGCTTAGTAGAACAAATCGTATTAGTTCTCAAAGTGACCGCTTAGAGGCGGTGGCGAGCCTTTCAACTGTTAACAAAGATCAGTGTACAGTATATAAAGTATGATACATTAGCGCATGCGTGAGAAAGTAACTGTTAGAAAACTATTATTTTTTTTATTTTGATTATTATATTAATTGTCCTGCCTTCCTCATGGTGGTAAGTGTAAAAAGGAAGCGTACGAACTTAAGTAAGTATCAGTGAGAAATTAGAGCTTCTTAAGTAGTTAGAGGCTGGAGTTTCGGTCGCAAAATTGTGCGTGGAGTATGGTGTATAAAAAAAAACAGCAGAAGTGGTGTACAAGAGATACGTTCAACACTGGTCACCAAGTATTTTTTTCGTGAAGGAAATAGAAAAATCAGTTCTAGATTGTGATGATTTAGTTGAATCTACGGACAATCGGCTTTAACGGATCTCCCTATTTGTCCGCTGACGAGAGGTTTGTCTGTAATTATATTATTCATAGAACATTCATTATCCAAACTTACTTCACCGACCAAATAATACAGAAACATCTAAGACTTTATTAATAAACGAACATGGAATTTTTGTATCAGTAATATTTTTTAAGAGTAATAATTCTCTTCGACTGACACGCAAGGCTAGAGATACCATTCTACACTGCTATTTAGCTAAGAATTGGGGCGAGGGAAGAAAAAAGGAGTAATGCCTTTTTCAAGAGCATTAGTTTAAAGTAAAGAGAAGAAATTAAGCGGGAGACGGCTTAAAAGAAGTAGTTCGAAATATCTCCAAATCTCTCTTCAAGATTTTCACCAAACTACCTTATGTTTTATAATATTATTCTTGGATTATTGAGTTATCGCAAAAGTAGCAATATTTTCCCGCCTAATCTGTTCTGTTTACTTTAAAGTAGTACCCTTAAAAAAGCCATTACACCTTTTTTCTTCCTTCACTCCAAAGTCTTAGTTAAATAGCAGAGTAGAATGAGTTCTCTACACTTGGGTGTCAGTCAGTCGAGCAGAATTATTACTCTGAATTCGAAACCATTCCAATATCATTCATATGAAGTCATAGCAATTTACACATTTTAAAAGAAAGTCATGTTATTCTACCAACAGGCATTTCAAAAATAACTCTTGACTTCCAGTGAAAACTGAATATACCGCAAATCAAAACGGTACCAGTACCATGTTCAGAATTCTGACTGTCATATATATATACACACACACACACACACACATACACACACACACACACACACACATATATATATATATATATATATATATATATATATATATATATATATATATATATATATATATTAAGCATTGCGCCCCGAGCAAGGCATGAAGCCACTAGGATGCAGGGGGGGTTGCAGAAGATTTGTAGCAAGAGCAGATAGGAGTGATAGAAGAAAGGATGAAGGGAAGGATAGTGTGTAGATCAAGGTAACTGGAGATGTCGATTGACATTACATTTCAATAGTTGGAGATTATAGCTATCAGGGAAACAGTAATTGGGAAGGGTGTTCCACAGACGAGAGATGCGAGGTATGAATCTATTAGAGTAGAAGAGACGGCTACATTTTAAAGTTTCTACAGTGTAAGGGTGATAGCGGGATGCCAGCCTCGTAGGGAGCTTGTATTCATGGAGACTGGGGACCAGTGAAAGCATCTCATCGGAGCAATTACCATGAAAGTATTTGTAGAAGAGACAGAGAGAGGCGACGGCGCGTCTGTGAGATAGTGGCTGCAGGCGCGACGCCAGATCAGGGCCAATCACATTACATATCTGTCTCTGGATCCCGTCAAGAACTCCGAGGCAAACAGAAGGTGCCCCAGACCATATATGGCAGCAATACTCCATGCTAGGGGGAATGGTCGTTTTGTATATTTGAAGTATCGATTCAGGGGAGAAAAATTTCCTGGCGCGGCACAGAGAGCCAACTTTCCTCGTGGTGGACGATGCAATTGACTCAATGTATTTGTTCTATCTCAGGTCAGCAGTCAACGTGAGACCGAGCAGACGCAGGGAGTCGCTCTCAAGAAGTTGACTATCAGACATTCTAATGGGGGGGGGCAGGTTAGGATATCTATGGTGGTTAATGGAGAGTAGTTTAGTTTTTGAGGCGTTAAATTTGACCACCCAATTGTTGCCCCAGTTAACAACCGATTGGAGGTCCATTTCAAGACGCGCGGCCAGGTTAGTTTTGACCGCGACACTAGATTTTTTTTGAGGCAGGAGTAAATTATAGTGTCGTCCGCGTAGAAGCCAACTTGGGAACCTATGGCGTCAGGAAGGTCGTTGATGAAAATAAGGAAAAGTGTGGGGCCAAAGATGGAGCCTTGGGGAACACCTGCGTTCGTTGGATAGGAACTGGAGGAGAAACCCTTGAGAACGACCTTCAATTCTCGGTTTGACAGGAATGATTCTATTAGATCAAACAATCGAACAGTAATACCGTAACCCTGGAGCTTACGAAGAAGGCCGGCATGCCAAACCTTATCAAACGTTTTGGAGATATCTAGGGCCACGGCACGAGCCTCACCGTTATTTTGAAGTGCTTGGTAGACGGTTTCAGTGATGGCCGTAAGCACGTCATCTGTAGAACAGGCGTAGTGGAAACCATATTGCTTGTCTGAGAGAAGGTCGTGTGCGGTAAGGTGGTTAACCATTTCTGCGTTGATTAGGGCTTCGAAGACTTTGCCGAAGAGGGGTAGGAGACTAATAGAACGATAATTGGTGGGGTCAGAGGGGTCTTCAGAGTTCTTAAAGACAGGAACAATGGATGAGGATTTCCAGCAGTCAGGAAAGCAGCATTCGTTGAGGCAGTAATTATATAGTTTAGAGAGGGCGGGTGCTAACTCAGGCGCGCATATATATATATATATATATATATATATATATATATATATATATATATATATATATATATATATATATATATATATGGGGCCTCTCATCAAAAGCTTGATCTTCCTACATTTCAATGTATAAAGTATAGCTTTTTGGCTTTTTTTTTTTTAGCTTTTTAGGCTATTGTTCTATCAAGACAAGACCTAAGATCCACTCAAGTTGGAAGATTTAAGTTAGCTGTCCTTTATACTTTCTATAACTATTGTCATGGAAATTGTTCTAATGAGTTTTCATCTTTGGTGTCTCCATATTACATATTTAAGCGCAGTAATAGATTTCTAGCTCGAACTCATCATTTTACAATTGGAATTGGTAAACGTCATCACAATTTATATTCTAATCGTTTCTTCTTTCACGCTTCCTGCTTGTGTAACCGGCTTCTTGCTTTCCATTTAACATTGATCTTCAAATGTTTAAATGCAATGTCAGTCGTTATCTTTTTCAATCCAGTTTTTATTATTCTTGCCCCTTAAATTTTTCTTTTAGCTGTCAGTAAACCCTTGTGTTTATGTGGCTTCATCACCTTGCCACGTGTGAAATTATTTTTTTAAAAAAGTATTTGGATTTGCTTTTCTTGGTTTCTGAGAAAACTCGAACATTCTTCAGTGAAATATTCACTTTTTCAAAGTATGTTTTTAATAATGATAGTTAAGATAGATGATAAAGTATAGGGTATATAACTTGATTTTGATTGTTTTTTGTCAATCCTCTTGATTATTTTTTTATTCAATCAAGCTTATTTGTTCTACCGATTCAATATTAGATATACTTTCCCTTTCAGAGTTTGTTATGTACATATTTCTTTCGAGCGTCATTATGATTGTGTTTTGTAACTGAGCACAAGTTATAATATAAAAAGAAAATTCTAAAGGGAGAAATCTTCAAAAGAATTGTTCACATGCTCCAATTACAAATACACAAAATTACTACTTAACAGAATCATAGCCTCAGGGTAAAACCTCGCAAAAGATTGTATTCTCATATCTGGTGGTCCCCTATTCACGTCCATGACAGCTGTTTAATGTGCCATTGGTATTATAAGGCTCTGGTTTGTCTTCATCCCATTGTCAAACCTAAGGTTGTAGTTCATGTGATAAGAATCAGGAGGAAACGAAAATCACATGTTGGCGGCAATATGATTATGAAAACACTCATTGGTAACATGAGTATTGTGGAAAAAAGTGTAGGATAAATCACAATGACGAAAATTAAAGTGTATATATTCATGCAAGACTACCCTCCCTTAAATTCCACTAAGTAAATTATAGCGCACTTTGCCAAAAAATACTATTCAAAAGTAGGAAGTTAATAGAATTTTCACCGGCTTCTCCAGATATTAATCCAATAGAAAATTTGGAGTCTATCAATAAAATAGATTCATATCTGAACTGGAAGAATATTAAAGAACAGAATATCCTCAGAAAGCAATAAAAACTACAAATATATTGATGTACTAAGAATATATTAGATGTGGCACAAGGCCGTATGTATGGTGATTTTCTAAGCGTAGATTAGATTTGACACGAGACCGTTATTATGGAACACACAGTGATGATTTAAACTGTCTGCTCCGTCGTTATTTATCGAGCGCAACAAGCTTGCTAACGGTTACACATTTTCAAAGTGCTCATAAAAAAACTGCAACTAATATTAAAATTGTAAGCGTTAAAATCTTAGCAAATAGATTGCTGAAGTTAGCATGTAAAATAATAATAATAATACTCCACATTATCGTTGGATATTAAACAAAAATCCGTCTTAAAATGTATGGATGAATTTAGATAGCAAATATTTAAAACAATACCGAATTCTGCTCAAGACAACTGGGTTATAGGAAAATAAATATCGACTATTTGCATCTAAGATACCTAACCTATTAAGAAATTAGTTAAAAATCTCATTGACTTCCTCACACCGGGAAATAACACTGCTATGATTTCGAATTATAGTACTGAGATGACAATTATATAAATAAACGTGCAACTTTGTGTAGATTTAAGGTCGCTTATGTATGAAGCAGACTTGGAAAAGGTATGTTACTGCCAATAAGTACGATGCAATCATCACCAACAAAGCAGCGTCACATAGCGTTATACATTTTCTATTTTACTGATATTTATAATGCCAACATTATTAAACCTTCTTCCTCTCCAAATTGCTTCTCACCCTCTTTCTTCTTCTTCTTCTTCTTCTTCTTCTTCTTCTTCAGAATACTTGTTCTTGTTATTCTTGTTGTTGTTGTTGTTCTTCTTCTTCTTCTTGTTCTTCTTGTTATTGTTCTTGTTCTTCTTCTTCAGAATACTTGTTCTTGTTATTCTTGTTGTTGTGGTTGTTGTTCTTGTTCTTCTTGTTCTTCTTGTTCTTGTTCTTCTTCTTCTTCTTCTTCTTCAGAATACTTGTTCTTGTTATTCTTGTTCTTCTTATTCTTGTTCTTGTTCTTCTTGTTGTTCTTCTTCTTCTTCAGAATACTTGTTCTTCTTATTCTTTTTCACAATTCTTGTTGTTCTTGTTGTTCTTGCTGTTCTTATTCTTACTCCTCTCCTCTTTCTTGTTCTTGTTCTTCTTCCTCTCTTTCTTCTTCTTTATGTTGTGATTCTTCTTCTCTTGATACTTCTTCTTCTTTTTCTTCATCTTGTTCTCCCTCTTCTTCTTCATCTTCTTCCTCTTCTTTTGCTTCTTATTTAAAATGGTTATTCTTCCTCTTCCTTTTTTTTCTTTTCTTCAGAATACTTTTCCTTCTTGTTCCTTTTGACAATGCTTCTTATTCTTGTTGTTTTTGATGTTCTACATCTTGTTCTTCTTTTTTTGTTCTTGTTTTTCTTTGTCTCTTTCTTCTTCTTCACGTTGTCCTTCTTCTTCTCTTGCTTTTTGTTCTTCCTTTTCTTCATCCTCTTCATCTTCTTCCTCTTCTTTTTCTTATTTAGAATGCTTCTTCATCTGCTTTTTCTTCTTCTTCAGAAAACTCGTTCTTCTTATTCTTCATATTCTTGTTCTTCAGAATGCTTGTTTTTGTTGTTCTTGTTGTTGGTGTTCTTCTTCTTTTTCTACTCCTGTTGATGTGCGGGTTGTGGGATAGATAGTGGCTCAGGATTAGAAATCAAAGAGTTCGTTTTGTTGTATTTCCTTACTCGCAAATAGACATGGCAAAAAAATTAAGAATGTTTGTATTTTCCCGCTGTGAGTTAAACAGTAAGGATTTTTTCTGAACAAAATCATTGTTATTCTATATCATATCACTATTTTATACTATGTCACTCAATTGTTACATTCAATTAGACCAGCTTGTTAGGTATTTACTGGATTATTCTCTCTACCATTCTTACCTTCAATATGTCCCGTGAATGTCAAATTGGACAAGTTCATCATTCTTATAATTTTCCCCCCAATTTTCCACTGTCTCTATCTGATTCTAAGAGTCATTTCCTTTACATTTCCTGAAGCCATTCTTATTTGTTACACTCTCCCTTCATTCCTAGCATCCTTCTGCATAAAAGTTTTTATGGTATTCACAATTTCTTCGATAAAACCACATTTCTGTTGCCTACAATACTCTATTCATATGTGAGTAAGTTGCGCCACAGTTACTATCATACGATTGATATTAAATAACATTCTGCAAAGTTTTATAGGTTTCTAATGACACTTTTTCCTGTTTCTTGGTAATTGTTTAGTTTTCAAAGTCATCTTTTGCTATTCCAATTGTCGTTCGGAATCTGGTAAATTGTATCGTAATGCAACTAACTGAATACCTATTGTATTCGTTTTATTTCTACTACTAAACTAACTACTATCAGAACAACTAATAAATTAACTATTACAACTCATCATGGGTAGGCGATAGACTACATCCGGTAGCAAGACCTCTGATTCCGAGGTTTTGAGTAGCAAATTAACCTATTAATTGATGTTGTTACCGGCTTCACTCTGACCCATTGTTATAGCACTTGGTAAATTCCCAGCTATTGTCAAATAATTAACCTCATCATCTTTTCAAAACACTATGAAAAGGAAAAAAATACATTTTTATAGTAAAAATACCAGCAATAAATTTTCATAGTTTAAACATTTTACCAGTAAAACATTTTTGTAAATAAACTATTAACAGTAATATTGTTTGGTAAAAAATTATTACCAAGATTTGAAAAAAAAAAAAAAAAATTACTAGCAATACATTTTGTAAAAAAAAAAAAAATATATATCAGTAGTACAATTTTTGGAAATAAGCAAAAATTTTATAAGCAGTACATTTTTGTAAAAAAAAAAAAAATACTAATACTGCTAAGAAAAAATAAATTTCACAGTAAATGACCCATAAGTAATTGATATGCCGATAAACAATCAAACAAGTTATTACAATCATATTTTTTACTGCTATAGTACAATATTATTAATAGCATGTCAAGTAGTTGTTTTGTCCGGCATGTAAGCATGAAAATATTGAAATAATTTTTAAGGTAAATAAAACCAGTTGTAGATATTGAAGCAGAAATGGTAAAGTTGGGGTTAAAACATAACTACATTTTCAAGTGAAGTTTTCCTACCTTAGTAATTAAATTACAGACAGATAATTTTGACATGCAAAATACGTAATGCACATGTATAAAATATGTTAATTTCTAGAAAAGCAGAAAGGAAATAATGTTCTTCATTCACACAAAAAAAGAAGTTATACTACTTTCAGACAACATTTTCTATTTGCCATCAAGTTGGGTGATGCTAAAATTTGGCCTCAGGTTTTACAGTGGTGGAGTGGCTTTATCGTGTCAATTGCTACGTCTACTACAAAGAAAGTTCGGTCACTGTGTCATACCCCAACCCCCACCGAAACTCTTCAGAATATACCTTGAACATTTATAAACGTACAGTTCGTCTTTTTATCTTTTACTCTTCTAGATAGATGCAACAGTCAATTTTGTTTTGTATTTCCCACCAGTGGAATTCCTCTGCGATTTATCCAAGCTTAAAAAATTTAAATTTAATCGCAATTATCTGTCTTCTCGAATCATATTTCTTTTTTAACCTTTCCTCAATTCACCCCATTCTAAATCTTCTCATTATATTTTAATTTCACTCCCTATAACCCCAGTTGCTTTAGTTGCATTTTTGCATCGATTTTGGATGAAAGGATTTTGGGTGAAAGTTTTTCATCTATACATTCACTGTTTTTTTTTTTTAGAGATATTTAAATACATCTGTGATGCATACAGACAAAATTCTTTTAATTGCTACAATAAATCATACAGAGGATGTTACCGTATGATACGTTTGCAAATCAAGAACAGGAATTCTCTTTTTAAAACGATCGTTGCATTTTTCTGAAAAAAAAAAGTCACTCTAGCCTGTGTCGTTTTTCACAGATATCATAGTAACTGAGAAAGCAATTCTCGTATAAACTACAACAAAGAAAACTTCACAGATGGTCGGAGAAATGTTATCTTTTCGTATTTCCGACGAATAGGATTTAGCTATTTTGCAATTACAAAATATAAGCCAGTACTATCGTAGAAATAAATATATTTCGCATTACAAAGATTTTCCTTCCAAAATAGCACAGAGAATAAGAGATAACATCGGTGATATCACGAATTACCGATATCTATTCTCTGTTAACAAATCAATTTTCGGGAAAAACAAACACTTTTTCTCTGAATTTAAATACCGATAAATTGTATCTAATTACAGACACTGCAAAATCAGCCATGTGTATGTTTTATCAGAAAAAAATCATATTAATGAGATTGGTCGATTTTACATCAATGTAATTGTCTGTTATTGGGTGATACAATGTGGAAGAAAAGAACATAAACGAATTCTATAACAAAAACAGAGTTTCGTAGACTTTATGAGCAAATGGAAGACTAACAGCGCCAAAGAAAGAAAAGATGTTAAAGGGTGAATGAAGTCCTGAAGTCCCTAAAGTCAATGGACATCGACCCAACTATGGGTTAAATAGCCTAACCAACTCACAATTGGCCAATTATGGTGAGCATGATTATGTTCATTCAGGGCGGGGTTCCTCCATCAGACAAGAGTCGGTCTTGGATTTGGATTTTCACCATAATTGCACCAATTTAGATATTTCTGTGATAGAGAAAATCTTCATGATTACTTTTTCGTTTCCAAACTGCATTAATACATAACATATCCCATTGTTTTCAGAGTGATTTTCATTATAGACTTTTCTCATAAAACTGAAAAATTTACATTTGAATTCAGGAACAAAATAAGTTAATTTTAAGACTTAGTTTCAATTCTAAATGAAGCATTAATATTTTCATAGTTTTATTGCTTCATCAATTGGTTCATTTTTAATTATATTTTGAAATAATATATGATCAAGTAGCTCTTTATAATTTTTAGTACTTCAGTTTATATATAGTGGTAAGTAAATCTCCTGAATTTCGTTAGTGTACTGGGTAGGCAATATATGGAACATGGTTACTTATGGATGAGACGCAACCGATTAAGCTATTGTAACATGTTGTATTTTGTCGAAAATTATTTACTAATTTATTCGTAGAATTATTTATTCGTATTTGTCAATATATATATATATATATATATATATATATATATATATATATATATATATATATATATATATATATATATATATATATATATATATATATATATATATATATATATATATATATATATATATATATATATATATATATATATATATATATACACGTATACATCACATGAAATGAGTACGTGGCTGAGTTTGTTAGAACGTTAGCTTTCTGACCCGGGTTCTAATCTTACCATGGTCGATTTGCCAGGAAGGTGACTTTTTCATAATATTGGTCTGAACGAGGTGATCCCAGCGTGCGGAACTTTGGAAAGTGTCTGAAAACCATAACATGGGTTGAACCAAGGCTTGTGAATGAAATTGTGTAGACGGAACCTTTAGGAAACATCGGTGGTTGTGGGAGAGTTTGAGCGTGCTAGAGTTATTCAGACTGTTGATCACACTAGACAGCGCGCCGTTTCCCAGAAACTGTAACTAAGGTCTCCTTAACATAGGTGGGCTCTGTGGGTACTGATCAAACAAAAATGTGCCTGAGCAGGTGTCTTCAATGAATATTAGCTAGACGCATTAGTAAGCAGGTATCCTCAGTTTCGTGTGGCTGCGTCTAGGAAGAAAACGTATGAATAACTGTCTATATATCTGTCTAAGTACATATAGTTACAGGCAAATTCATCGTGAGGGATTTAGATATTTTTACAGGCAAATTCACAAAATCAAATTTAAAATGGTCAAAAAAAGCGAATCCTACTACACGTCCATACTGGTAGGGTAGTTCATTGTCTCAGCCAGTGACATACCTACTTCTCCCAGGAAATATTCATTGATATTCTCTGTCTGCAACAGTTTTGGTCAAGAACCCACTCAAGAAATGTTTCGCCTGTCTAAATGTATGCATTCTTCAATATTTCTGTATAACATTTTATTGTTTTAACTGTTTTGTGTTAGAATTTTTATTATTTCTTTAAATTTCCGTCTAAAGCTTTGCTTTGACGCAAGTATATATATATATATATATATATATATATATATATATATATATATATATATATATATCAGTTCATCCCATAAGTTCTGTTCGAATTTTGAATAAAGAAATCAAGTGACCAAATGTTACATTTAAGTACAGATTCAATCAACAATGTATTTTCCCTGATTATCTATGATTTCCAAGCTTATCTATTAACAAGCTTACTAATTCCATTACTGTAAGATTATTTTGGCTTTGATTCGAAGAACTCTCAAATGTCAGTTATAATCTCTTCCCGTGTTACAAAAGCTGTTTCTTCCTAATGATTCTGTAAGCTACGAAACAAATGGTAGTCTGAAGGAGAAAGATCGGGAGAATAAGGTGGATGGAGAATTTTCTCCCAACCAAGTTATTCGATCTTTTGTGATGTGATTCTTGCTGTGTGGGGTCGCGCATAGTTCTGATGAAACATCACCTCTTTTCGATTCACTAGAGGAGGTCTTTTTTCCCTCAAATCTTGGTTCAAACGCTCTAATTTCTGACACTATAATTGAGCATTAATTGTTGCATTAGGTGGTAAGAATTCTAAGTGGATTATTCCTTGGCGATCCCACCTGATTGAAAGAAGAACCTTTTGCCCATGAAGCTCCCTTCTCGGCTGTCGCTAGGGTTTTTTCACTTTACCAAACCACTATCTACGACGCTTAATATTTCGATAAAAGATCCATTTTTCGTCGCTAGTCACAAGTCTATCCATAAAAGGTGAAACAATTTGGCGAGAGTGGAGAGAAGAGCAGATGTCAACTCGGGATTTGAGGTTGTTTTCAGACAATTCATGAGGCACCCATTTTCCAAGTTTAGGAACTTAAGTTGTTGAAGATGACGATGAACAGTTGTATAGTTTGAACTGAGAAGTACTGCCAATTCCTCAACTGATTGTTGTGGAGTGATTTCATTGTGGAGGCTTGTATTTGGACTAAGTCGGTCCTAAAATAGGTTCGACGTACAAAACGTTAGGAACTTAATATAATAGGTATTCAGACAAGGTGTTAATTTTTATTAACTTGTATCAGTTATTAGTTACGTTCGAAAAGGGGGTTATGTTTAGGTAGGGTAGGGATGTATTTTTCAACGAATTCTGACATCCATTAAATGCATGTCGTCTGTTTATTTTTTTTCAAAGATTTTATTGTTAGCGGCAAAAACTTCTTACTGCATTTTTTCTATTTGTATACTTAATGCTTTTTTGGGGATGTTTAGGTTATAATACGTTTTTTTAACTACAATTTTAAAATATTTTCACATTTAATTTTTAATAGACTATATATTTCTTTTAAAACAAGTAAATGTACTAGAATTACATTATATAAAATTATTTTTCATATCAAGTATAAGTATGTATATTACCCGGTCACACAATTTAAATCAGTTAATTTTTAGTATATATATATATATATATATATATATATATATATATATATATATATATATATATATATATATATAATATTTATGGTCGTCTGTACTAATTACTTGCACACTCATTTAATGATAATTGTCGTTCCCATTATATTTCATGGAAGTTTTCTCGGGCGACGTAAACAGGCCCATGAGCAAATATGTTCGCTTTTCAATGTGGGGATCTTGCGACCTATCTATAAAACTTTATAGGTATCACGCCCATCTTTAATCTGTCCTCTGTCCCACCCCTGACCAGCCGATTCCAATAAACAATTGTTTAATTTCAGCCTTGTGTCTGTGAAAGCTGTAATTTAATTTAAATTTTATTTTATTTTTTCTGTCTTTTAAATAGAATTAACTTTCCTCCGTATTTCCTCAGTCTAATAATACTAATTGAATGGGGGCAGAGAATGTAACATGCATCACTTCATTATCCCAATAATTTTTTAGTCCTCATGTATATGAGCGAGCTTGCCTTGGTGTCCCAGATCTCTGGTCAGGACCATGGTTCTCAGATATGGAGGAGTTCTGTTGTCCTGATAACTAGGAGGAAGAGGAACATACACTCGGAATATTACGCATGAAACTTGCCTAGGTTATTTGTCTCATCATTAAGGGTGTTGGAGGTAAACGTTTGGGGTTTTTGGCGTTATACGCGTGATAGACAGGGTCTCGAAACTTTGAGTAACTTCGAAGGAGGCTATCCTATAAGGAGGTGTATAATATAGAGTCTAGTGTATTAAAAATATAGCTTCCAGTTATAGCATCTCTTACACCAATGTAAGGGGTCTACGTTCCATTTCTCCATAAGTGGAAAGTCATCTTCTTCAGTTTAAGCTTGACCTTCTGTTTCTGTTGAAACAGATATCGCTGGCTCATTCTTATTGCAGGAGTTCACAAACGTGGGCTACTCATCAATTATTACAAAATACGACCACCTAAATAGTCAGTGTCGCGGCCTCGGTACCTACATCAAGGACGGGTCACAAAAAAACCCCCAAAAAACAAACAAAAAAAAACGAGGACCCTAATCTCCCGTATATATGTTTGTGCGTAGCAGTTATCCATTTTACCACATTTGTCTGTGCTAAATTTGTGCGTGTGTGGCTGTGTGTGTTTTGCCTGTAAGTTTATGTGTGTGCGACGGAAATACTTTAGTAGGCAAAACTCGTAAACAAGCTGGGATGACTAAATTAATTTAAAATAAAATAAGTTTGAAGCAAAAATTAAATTTACAACAGTAGTGGGGATTACCCAAATTTTGCTAGGGCACAGGTTCAAGTTTTTGTTTTTCCTGGCGTCAGCTTTAATAAAGATTAGCTATATAAAATATACGTGATTCATTTTATTTCCAAAGATTTGGAACAATTTAATATATGCAGTAACCTCATAAATCTCTTAAGTATAATTTCAGCATATATCTATAATATTACCTCTCTCTATCTCACTCTCTCTCACTCTCTTGTACATTTTCATCTCTACTCCCGAACATACACACACACACACACACACATTGTGTGGTCATTGAAAGACGAGAGGAAGACACCGTGTTGGTTCATATTATATTTATTTCCGCGTACCTTCGACATAACATAATGTCACAATCCTGGTATTGTTATACCATGATGATGACATCTTTAGAGTATGTCGAAGGTAGTAATTTTTTCTAAGTTTTTAGTACAAGTGTAACTTAATTTTAGGGAATTTTTATTGAAAATAGTACTGAGTTTACTTTCTTTAGGAAAATGTTTAATAATTGATGCAAGGAATATTTATCCTAATTTGTTCTTTACCATTTGGTTGTATTGGGGTATATACCAAATTATTTTTCTACATCGGTTTTTCTGTACTTTTCATTTTCATATTTTACGTAAGTTAGCTTTGGGGTTTTCTAGCCACTTATCTTTTAGAGCTTTATTATAGAAATTAATATGTTGATAGAAAATCTTCTCATTTACTGAATTTGTACGTATTCTCTTTTCAATAGATAAAGGTATATGCTTAATTATATTAGGTTGGTGCAAAAATAATGTCGTTTTCTCACATATGTTACTATGTGAGAAAACGACATTATCTTTCCATCAACCTAATAGATGGAAGATGATTAGTTTTAGGATGTATCTACAAAGGGTTAGTATTATTTTATAGGTTATATATATATATATATATATATATATATATATATATATATATATATATATATATATATATATATATGAATATATATATATATATATATATATATATGAATATAAATATATATATATATATATATATATATTATAAGGCATATATATATATAGATATATATATTATAAGGCATATATATATATATATATATATATATATATATATATATATTGTTTAATTAATTTTTAAATTTAAAAATAGAAAGGCGCATAAGACAACAATGTCTTTCTCACCGGACTTATTCAACAAAGATATATTATTTAAGAACAAAATCTTAACTATATAAACATGCAGATAAGCAGACAGAGAGGAAACAACCGCAACACTTGCACAAGTGAGTAAACGATAGTGAGTCTGTGAAAAGAAAGAAGTTAAACTAAATTGAAAGAAGACCGACACTATGTTTGTCTGCAAAAGGAACAGGTCAAATGCAAATAAAATTGCAGACACAAAAATCAAGCAATAACGATGTGATAGTTGGGAATTTAGTAGTTTTAATGTAACTAATAGAATAAATATTGAATGACATGAATTACTACAGTTAAATTACCTATAATTATAGAAGAAAAAAAGCGACACCGAAATCCGAAGACGCATTGGAATAGCAGCGTATGTCTTCCAAAAGTCAAGTATCAAGAAACAGCAAATTATCGTTAAAATAAAGGCAAAGAGCACCTAACTGTTATGTAATATCGAAGTTAATGCTGCATAATTCTCCTTAAGGATGAAGGACACATTTGAGACAATAGAAATTATATAGAGAAATGCTGAGAATATCACGGATAGTAAGAAAAATGTTTATGGAAATAGGAAAAAACAAAAAAAAAAATAACAACTCACGATCATAATCCAATTCAGAAAGATACAAGAGAGTATATTAAGTCACAAAATACGGAAAGTGACTTGGCCTAATTAGACACTCACCGGATATATTGAAGGCAAGAAAGTCAGAGAAAAGCAGCAAGGAACCCATGTAAGGTAGCACAAAAAAAACAACAAAAAAAAAAAAAAACATTGCTAAGTGCCACAAAGGACAGGAAGTTATGAAGAGTCATGAAGCATCCCAGTCCTGAATTGACACGACACACATAAAAAAAAAAAAAAGGTCACATCTAGAAATGAAAACACAGTTTAACCTCAATAGGCTTCGGGTGATTTTCTAATCGTAGTTTAGATTTGGCACAAGGCCGAAAGTGTAGGGCACCTAGTGAGGATCGAACTCACTGTTCAGTCGTAATTATACCACATCGAGTTGCCAAAGAATGATTTTCTTAGTATAGACGTGGCACAAGGCCAAAATTGTGGAGCAAACTCACTACTCAGTCGTAACTGAACTAGCAAGAGAAGCTTGTTAGCCATTACATTACGTAGATCCGCCCACCACCATTGGCCTATGATCTCATAATCAACGAGTAAGATTCTGAGAATAACCGTAATTGTCATACAGTAATGGTGAATGCTTGTTAATATAGAAGAACCAGTAAAGTTTTAATGACAACCGGTTCTTTTCCATACATAGATGAAAATTTTCGTCTTATATTCTCAGCAATATTTTTGTTATGAATTTTTAAAAAAAATCGAATTAGCTGGTAGATGTAAAAAGTGGTTTATAATGTTTTATAAGTGTGAAAAACAAGGAAAAGAAGAAAAAAGAAAGTAGACAGAAAAAGAAAAGAAAATATCTTGTATATGAACAACGCCGGAGGAGATGACAGGAAAATACGTTGTCAACAAAGGCGGTGTGAAATGCCTTGGAGAATATCTGTATAGTTCTGCCATTCTGCACTATCGGAATCTGGATCTTTGTTCGTGGAATCATCAGTGAATATCTCGATAAGATGGGACAGGAAACAACGAACCAAAAAAAAAAAAAAAAAAGAAAAAAAAGATGAATAGTAAAGAAACAGGCGAGAGAAACAGAGGCATAAACACACAAACACATATACACGCATGCGCAAACAAAAACGGAATTAGCAACAAAGAAAAAGGAAAGAAAAAGGAAAGAAAAAGGAAAGAAAAAATAAAGAAAGAAAAAACAAAAGAAATCCCCTAATCCACGAAGGAATTGTGTCAAGATTGATCGGATAAAAGACTCTGTTTTGTGTTGAAAGGAAATGCAAGTGTAAGAGTTGAGAAAAAAAAAAAAAAGAAAAAAAGAAAAGATAACGTTGAAAGGAAGAACAAATAAAGCCAAGAGAAATAAGGAACTAGAAAACTGGAACAGCCATATAAAAGAGATATTCAAAAATTAAAGGCTCTCAATGAAAGAATAGTGAAAACTGAAAAGAAGAGCCGACTTAAAATAGGTAAAATATTATGTAAAAATATATAGATAGATCCTAATGATAGCAAGTGTTACGCTCTGTGAACTTGCGTTCGGGGTTGATTGATTTAAAATGAAAATAAAAATAAAGTTAACACATGAATAAATAAAAAAAAAATCTAATGACGCTGGGAAAGACATTTAGAAGTATATGGTAATAAATTTAAAAAAAAAACAGATATGACAAGCCTTTTTACTAAATGTTATATCTCTTAAAAACGTTTGGGATCATGTTTCTTCACACTTTCCTTTTATATATCTGATATGCAATGTCGTATTTGGAAATATAGTTGTTTCCTTTTGTTTTCTTTGTTTTGGTAATTCTGTATTCTAGACTGACTGCTATTCAGATCTAGAGAACCGATTCTGCTCTTCTATTAGGTTGGTGCAAAAATAATGTCGTTTTCTCACATATGTTACTATGTGAGAAAACGACATTATTTTTGCACCAACCTAATATCTAAACATAGCTAGGGAAATAATATAGTTTCGAGCTTTTCCCAAAAATCATTTTTGGGAAAATGAGCGCGATGGACGAGATGGAAATTTGAACACATCGCTTATGTTCACGCTACATACACATCTAGTGTTTAAAACGTAATTTAATACATAACATATTCAATGCAGACATGCCCAATATAGGCTTCTGTAAAAGCTGCGGAAGGCTAATCCAAGTTAAAGTTGAAACAAGTTACGTACATTAGAAACACTCTACGAACCTAAAACCGTTTTTTCCACTCTCTCAGCCAAAGTTTCGCGCGAGTCTATTCGCTTGCACTTCGATCAGTGTGCATAACATAAAAAGAGTCGAGCAAATATACAGAGGAAAAGATTTTCATCGGACAACTGGCATGTGTGCTGATAGAATGTTTCAACCGTGTTAAATTAAATCAAGCCAGCAGAAATAACTATACAACCTTTCCAGAATGGAAAAAAAAAATAGAATTAAACTTACACTGAGAATCAGAAAGAGTCAATTGAAATTTCCATGACATACGCAGATCAAATATGGCTTAGAGACGTTGACACCCACAAGACATATAATAAGAGAAACGGAATGAAACTTCAATAATCAATCTAAGGTGTTTGGGTAAATGGACGACAGAAAAGGTAGGGAGGATAGTAATAATAATAATAATAATAATAATAATAATAATAATAATAATAATAAATAATAATAAAAACAAGAAAAAAACATTACTCAGAGCTTCAAAGATTAGAGAGTTGTAGGGGTGGGTGATGATTACCCACGTCCTGAAGAAGGATGAAGGCCAATATCACAAATTATTTCTTAATTTCTGAAGAGATTATCGACGATTCACTGCATTTTGGAGAGGGGATTTTATATAATATGCCGGCACACTATTCTAAAATTCTCTGTCTTTAATTACTGTACTTAATTTCTAAGAGGCAACTTTGTATATTCCTCTGCATTTTCTGATATTTGTACACAATTTTCTTTCACCTTCATTACACTACCTTCATAGTTGATTTTATATAGACGTTTGATTTTGTCATCTCCAATACAGATTTCAAATCTTTGCATATAGCTATCCTATTTCACGATATCTAATACGTTTTTCTGCTTTTTTTTATTTCGAGTCTAACATCATAAAATTCAAACATAATATCTTGTGGTTTAAAGATTATGTCTACCAGTAATAGATCCTGAAATTAATTCCAATTTTCTTAATCACCTCTCCCTGTATTATTTATCATTTAAGGCAGTTCTTGACTCATTAATTTTTAGGGAGATATACATAGCTAAACAATTCCTGGTAATTATAATAGTTTAAATTCTCGTGTATGGCAGCAGTATGATGTTTTCGATAATGAGTCGATTCAACTCATGAAACAACAACCCACATTCTGTTATTAACTGGGGCAAGGAATAGCTTATTAATCTTAACGTCTCCAAAAAGAAAATGATATATTTTAATCATCTGAAAGAAAGTTTTTCCTCGCCATCAGCCTAGCTGATGTTAACCCACAGGATAATCACTCACTACAGCTTCACCGACCTTTTTTACCGTTGACATGAAGTGGAAATATACTGAATCAAATGCTATGTTCGTTCCTAGGAATGTTGGTACCCTGTGTCTTGCTAGACAATTTTTCTCGCCAGAATCTATCTTATATATTTATAAGTCTTCCATTCGTCCATCCTTTGAATATTGCTGCCCCATCTGATTCTTGATGAAATCCAAAGATGAATCTGCAATATTATATTTACAGCGAGAGTAATTTCACAGCGGGAGTAATTTTTCACCGCCAAAACATAGCTTGGCTGTGTCTTTTGTGTTATTTATTCTGATGAGCGTTTGTCTATGGTACCTAGATTTTATGAATCTAAGCGCAACACAAGAAGGACGACAAGATCTCATCGTTTTATAGATGAAATGGATAGATATAACCGTAAGTTCTATGTTAACGGTTTCTTCTCTCGCGCTCTCTCTTGTAGAACTCTCTCCCTGCTTTCCAGTCAACTTTTTTCTTCAAAGATGTAAATGAAATTAAGGTTTTTATCTTCTATCCCCTTATTCTTTTATTGTTTTCTCTCCCTGATATACTTTTATACTCATATTCTCTCACACAGAGTAACCTCATGCCTCTTAGCGGTTTTATTTTCTTGCTTAATGTGAAGTAATTTAAAAAATTCAGTATGGCGATTTTCCTTTCTTTAATGATATATTAGCGGAAAATAAACCTGCAAAACACCTCACTATTCAATTTTACTAAAGTTAAAAGTTCAATTAATATATCTGGATTCCGGTAAACATTTACATATTCGTATATGCATAGGTTCCATAATTAATGCAAGCCAATCTTACACCTAAGTTCTCTAGTGGTAGAATAAATGGAATCATATTTTTTTACAAGGGGATTATAAACACAATTCCTACACGTACTATATTTATGATATAATTTAATCGATTTTAAGGTGTGGTAATTTTGTCATACGTTAGTATTGTTTTAAGGCCAATGAAATCTTCTCTGTGATATTATACGACTGTTTCTGATACTATTTTCTTAACTTCAACTTTTCAAAATAAATGGCTTATAACAGGTAGAAATACAGAGACTATATACTCCTGAAAATAGTTATGCTCATTCGATTTCTTTGCTCGTTTTAAGATTAATGATATCGTTTTTCTTTCATTTTCAAAATGAGAAACTCTTTTTTAAAATACAAAGAATGTTCTATTTGTTGGATTTACTAGACGTTTGCTTGCGTTTGGTAACCATCTGTCTTGGAAGATAGGACTAATAATCTTCTCATAGAAACATTAAAGAATTTGACAATTTTTTTTTAACATGATGTTGATGGTTCCTTTATAGATGAAACATGTTCAAATTCAATAGTACTCGAAATTTCATAATTAGAAAATGATTTACTGACTAGCAGCATTTTCTGTCGTTCATTTGTTCTTTCATTTCTTCGTTCGATCTTTCTTTCGTTCTTAATGATTTTCTTTCTTTTGTTATTCATCTCTTTCTTTCTTTCTTTATTTCTATCTTTGTCTCTTTCTTTCTTTCTTTCTTTCGTTGTTTCCATTTAATTTTTTCTTTCTTTCTTTCTTTCTTCCGATGTGTTTTTCTTTCTTTCTTTCTTTTTTCTTTCTTTCTTTTTTCTTTCTTTCGTTCTTTCTTTCTTTCGTTGTTTCCTTTTAATTTTTTCTTTCTTTCTTTCTTCCTATCGTTTTTCCTTTTTCCGTTCTTTCTTTCTTTCTGTCGTTTCTTTTTCCATTCTTTCTTTCTATCGCTGTTTCATTCTATCGTTGTTTGTTTGTTTGTTTGTTTGTTTCTTTCTTTCTATGTACATTTCTTTCTTTCTTTCTTTCTTCCGATGTATTTTTCTTTCTTTCTTTCTTTCTTTCTTTCTTTTTTCTTTCTTTCTTTTTTCTTTCTTTCGTTGTTTCCTTTTAATTTTTTCTTTCTTTCTTTCTTCCTATCGTTTTTCCTTTTTCCGTTCTTTCTTTCTTTCTATCGTTTCTTTTTCCATTCTTTCTTTCTATCGCTGTTTCATTCTATCGTTGTTTGTTTGTTTGTTTCTTTCTTTCTTTCTATGTACATTTCTTTCTTTCTTTCTTTCTTCCGATGTATTTTTCTTTCTTTCTTTCTTTCTTTTTTCTTTCTTTCTTTTTTCTTTCTTTCGTTCTTTCTTTCGTTGTTTCCTTTTAATTTTTTCTTTCTTTCTTTCTTCCTATCGTTTTTCCTTTTTCCGTTCTTTCTTTCTTTCTATCGTTTCTTTTTCCATTCTTTCTTTCTGTCGTTGTTTCTTTTTAATTTCTTTCTTTCTTCCGATCGTTTTTTTCTTTTTCCGTTCTTTCTTTCTTTCTTTCTTTCTATCGTTTCTTTTTCCATTCTTACTTTCTATTGTTGTTTGTTTGTTTGTTTATTTTCGCTTCTTTCTTTCTTTCTTTCTTTTAATTGTTCGTTCTTTATAACGTTGTTACTTTTCCCTCTCTTTCTTTCTTTTATTATTTCCCCTGAATTTTCATATATTTTCTATTTTGTAAAATTTTTGGTGACATTTTATCTTTTATTTCGTCATTCTTTCTCCCTGTACACATATTTCCCAGTCATGTGGAACTTCATATGACGCATATTTGTCGAATTAAATTGTTATACAAAGACAGTATGTATAAACATTCGATTCACTCAACAAAATATGAAAGTAAAAGAAAAAAAAATGCTCTGAAATCAATATTCTTTATATTTTCAAAGTGTTCGATTACGCCTTATATCCAATAAATGATAGTCTATTAAAGGCACAGATTAAACTTCAACCAGCCCAAAATGTCTGCAATACAACCATCATCTGTCTTCCACCCTTCTCTATTTTGCCTTCAAGACTATATCTCTGACAAATTTCTTAATTTCAAATGAGAAGATACATTCTTTTCTGAAGGTCATGGGTTGTCAATTTCGAAATTAAATGGAAATCTTATAGACGAAAGTTAAGAAAGGGGAAAAAATCTTGAAAACAATAAACAAAACTAAAAATATATACAAAAAGAGGATAAGATGTCAGAGTTAAGTTTTCTTGTGTCGTAAATATTGGGAAAATCAAGGAAGGTAATCATAGCACAGTATAACATAGAGGTCACGGCTTGTTTGTCGAAAATTCTCCATTAATTTTGCCAGGCCTGATGAGTAATTTATGGACATCTCAGTAAATTACACCATCTCCCTACACACCCATGTATATATGCGGATATTTAGATACTTGCAAACATACATAATTACCGAACGCCACTATATATATATATATATATATATATATATATATATATATATATATATATATATATATATATAAGAAATATAGTCTTAAGGTGTGCTATATTTATGGAATAAAGTGCTCAATATAAGAGATAGAGCGTGTGTAAATATAAAAGTGAACATAGAAGTCAACACTTAGAGGCGACAGTCTGTTTCAGACTGTCTGAAACAGACTGTCGCCTCTAAGTGTTGACTTCTATGTTCACTTTTATATATATATATATATATATATATATAGGTATTTATGTATGTATGCAAGTATCTAAATATTCGCATATATACATATATCGAACGCAACTCTCTCTCTCTGTCTCTCTCTGTCTCTGTCTCTCTGTCTCTGTCTCTGTCTCTCTCTGTCTCTCTGTCTCTCTCTCTCTCTCTCTCTCTCTCTATATATATATATATATATATATATATATATATATATATATATATATATATATATATATTTGTTTGGGTTGATGTGAGTTTGTGACCCTGGTTTTCACATACATATATATATATATATATATATATATATATATATATATATATTATATATATATATATAGTGGCGTTCGGTATTTATGTATGTATGCAAGTATCTAAATATTTGCATATATACATGGGTGTGTAGGAAGATGGTGTAATTTACTGAGGGTCCATAAATTACTCATCAGGTTTGGCAAAATTAATGGAGAATTTTCGAGAATTTTTCAGGTGGCCTGACGATTGCCTCTAGCATGAAACAGCCTGTCGCCTCTAAGTGTTGAATTCCATATTTACTTTTAAATTTACACACGCTCTATCTCTGATATTGAGCACTTCATCCCATAAATATAGCACGCATTAAGACTATATTCATTCACACACACACACACACACACACACACACACACACACATATATACATGTATATATAAATATATATATATATATGTGCGTGTGTGTGCATGTGTGCGTGTATGTGCACTATAATGAATATAGAGGCAGCTGCACACTTATGAAAGATACGTACATGATTACATATGAAACTGATTTTAGTGTTTATAGAGATTTGAAAATTTATACCTAAAGATAGCTCTATATATTAACCAATAGAATTCCAGTATACCCTGGAAGCTCAGTGCCAAGGAGTGCTAGACAAGTGCGCCTCGTATGACAATAAGGCAATGTATACTGTATTGGGTATGTACGAGGAGCCTAACTTCATGGCATTTTTCTACAACTAAATCGTATTTATTAAATAACTACCAACAAATATATTTAGAAAAACATTCAGCCCCCAAATACAGACACATACGCACATAAAACCCGGATTCACACGCACGCACAAATATACATATATTTATATATATTGGCATTAATTTTTCTGGAATAAATATCTTTTTAAAAGAATAGGCATTTTTTGTCTATTACGTTTATTGATCGTTCTTTAAGTATGCGAAGTGGATTTCGCCATTTTGAGTGCTGTTGATGTAACAAAATAGCAAAAAACATCTTGTCTAGTTTGAGACTTGAATCATATGTGCGTTTGTCAGGAGCGTGATTACATAAAGAAAATCAAGTGGATATTAGTAGAGACTTGTTTTAAAGAGTATTTGAAAACTAAATGTATTGTGGCTGTACGCATTATGCCATGTGTCCACAACGACGACATATAACTAAAAAACTAAGGATTTGCACACATATGTATATATAGACATTTTTCCTTGTTTTGGTGTGAGGAACCCGTCCCTAATGTCTTTAAAAGTATTTTGATAGGCTCTGTATATTTTAGAAGCTTGAATAAGTTCTCGCTGATTTTTCATGAAAAGTAATGATTTATTTACAGAAATTAGTAAGAAACATATCACTGAATGTATTGTCCATTGCTAGCCACTACATTTTCCTATCCTTCTAGCAGCATTTGTATTACACATCGGAAAAACGATATGTCTTTTGAGGCTACCCACGAGTAGATCCATTGTTTGGCATCTTCATGAGAATGAAAGTGCTGCTCATCCAGGCCATGTGCCATCGATCGGAACAAGTGATAACCAGACGGGGGAATGTCTGCTGAATACAGCGAGTTGGGTAGGACTTCCCATTTAAGCGTTTCCAAGTAGTTTTCCATCCACTTAGAAACATGTGGCCTTACGTTGTCATGTTGCAAAATCATTTTGCTGTGTCTCTGCTCATTTAGCGGTCGTTTTTTTTCTTCAATGTTCAGCTCAAACGCATCAGTTGCAGTCGATAGCGATCTCCTGTGATGTTTCCGGTCGGTTGGAGCAGTTCATAATAGATTACACCGAGCTGGTCGCAGCAAATGCAGAACAGAAGCTTTGAACCATGCATATTCGTCTTTGCTGCAGATGCATGGCCGAACTTACCCCACGATCTTCTAAGCTTAGTGTTATCGTAGTGTATTCACTTTTCATCGCCGGTTACGATACAATGCAAAAAAAAAATCCTTTTCTTGAGGAAATCCTTGAGGCAACTGTTCACACATGATGAGACGCCATTCAATGTCTCTCGGCTTCAACTCGTACGGCACCAAATTCCCTTGCTTTTGAATCATTCCTAATGCTTTAAAACGTTTCGAAACTATTGTATGATCAACTCCCAATGATACTGCAAGTTCAGCTTGCGCCTGACATGAGTCTTTATGCAGTAACACCTTCACTTCTTCGTCTTCAAACTTTTTCCCAGTGTCAGCGCATTCTTTATCTTCATCATCAAAATCATTATTTTTGAAGCGTCTAAACCAATGTCTGCATGTTGTTTCCGAAAGAGCGTGGTCGTCGTAATTCTGTGCGTTTCGGCTGCAGAATTCTTTTGAATAAACTAGGGCAGTAAAATCCACCGCAGATACCCTTTGTTTGGCACGGAATCCAACATGTTTAACGCTATGAAAAACAAAGTTGTTTACACTTCAGCGAAATGGCATACACTGAATTTCAAACTTGCTTATGGTACTTCCTTATAGGTCCGGGGTTCTGGAAACGTCATCTGTTAGAAAACAGCGAGGTCAAGCTAGTGATATATTGGCCCTCCCCAATAGAGCTCTACCTATTAGCGATGTCGAAAAACAAAGGTGCACAAATCTATTCGGATGAATATGAAACATATAATCGAATTGTGTATAATAACTATGTGGTGTTTACATTTTCGTTCCAATACTTATTTGGTGATCAAAATATCTAAAGATTAAGTTACGGTATTATTATTATTATTATTATTATTATTATTATTATTATTATTATTATTATAAATCATGTCATTAACAATACAATTCAGAACATTTAATTTCAGATTGAAGAATGTTGAACACGATTACAGAGATATTTGCAATTTAAAGGCTGCTGCATTTATTTATTTAGTTTAGGTCGTTTGTGTGTGTGTGTTAGTGCATATATATATATATATATATATATATATATATATATATATATATATATATATATGTGTGTGTGTGTATGTGTGTATCTATATATATATATATATATATATATATATATATATATATATATATATATATATATATATGTATATATATATACTGGTTTCAGGACAACAACATTATCAAGAGACTTACATGACATATGTCGGATTCAACCTGTATTGCACAACATTTAAAGGAACATTCCTCTCCATATCTTTGATTTAGAGAAATATTAATTGACAATACAAGTATTCTCCACCATGAAAATAAAAAAATGTAATTTCAAATTCGTGATGCCCTTTGTATAAGAAAAATACAGCCAGCACTAAATAAGATTAATTATAAGAATAATAACATTGTTTTAAAACGTCTATAACATCAAGGTTTTAAAATATTTAAATTGAAATTATACAGGTACAATTATAACAACAGTGTTTTAAGATAATTAAATTGACATCTAAAGAAATAAAAATTAAGTTATCTCTCTTAGATAGCGGGTGGAGAAAAATCATTGCGAATAATTAAATTGCATATATTAGATGTCCATATTACTACACAATAGCAATTATAAAATTCTAATACATCATGCAGAAACTAATTCACCCACAAAACAGATTTTTTTACAGTGAACTAAAGAATATAAAAAAAAAAAACTTATTAATAACAGCTTTCTAAACTATATAGTTGAGGAACAAATAAGATGCTTTCTTAAAAGTAGTATATATATATATATATATATATATATATATATATATATATATGTGTGTGTGTGTGTGTGTATCTAATGAATACTAAACAAATAGAACATAATAGTGCTTCATATAATCACAAATATATCAATCTACTATATCGTAATAAAATGCATACTAATTATACACAACATGAAAAATATGCTAAAATTGTGTAAATACTAATTTATATATACAACAGATTCTAGCAAAAAAATTAAGTTAATCATATACTACACTAAATCTGGTATATATATATATATATATATATATATATATATATTATGGACAGTGATGTCAGCATTGAGCGTTACTACACAGTTATATGAAGGGTGGGATAATACAATCGATCTTGCTGCTAATAATGCATCATTGACCAGTCGAAACGCAATACCGGTGCCTGATTATTGCGTCCAAACTTGAAACAGACTGTCGCTTTTCGGTGTCGACCTCAGTGCCTGCTTTTTTATTTATATTTCAATACGCCCAATCCTTGATATTGGGTAAAAGAGTTCATAAATATAACATAACTTAAAATATTATTTTTATCATATATATATATATATATATATATATATATATATATATATATATATATATATATATATATATATATATATATATATATATATATATATATATATTGTGTCATCGTGTTGTGTCGAAGATCTGAATATATATGCATTATTCTATTAGGTTGGTGCAAAAATAATGACGTAATAATGTCGTTTTTTGACGTTAAAAAATACGTCAAAAACGACATTATTACGTCATTATTTTTGCACCAACCTAATACTAACCGTTTTACTATTCAGTTTTCCTTTACAGCTAAAAAAAGACATCACTTACTTTACGCTGGCTAACATAATTTGAACCCAAAAAATACTTCATGTATTGCCCATAAAAAAAAAAGAAAGAAAAGAAGAAATTGCTATGGAGAAAATAGATAAAATCTTATAATAACATGACCAAACAGCAAAATATGCAAAGAAAATAAAAACAACCTGCAATCGCATTAAAAATTTAAAGACTGCTTCGGAGCTGATATTGAAATTTCGAGAAGTTATATTCGGCAAACGAAGTAAAAATACGCTGAATTATGATCAGTCTATCTTTGGCATTAGTTACATGGTTCCGTCGTTTGTCATTTTTATGATTTTTTCATTAACAAAAAATAATGAATATATATATATATATATATATATATATATATATATATATATATATATATATATATATATATATATATAGGCAAACACATATACAAGCACAGACATATATAGACATAGTTTCAAATTTGATATATTTAGAGGGGAAGAGACTGTAGTAGATCGTTTAGACATGTAGACAATTTGGACATAAAAATCAACACAGAATATATAATCCTATTGATTTTGATGCTCGCACCATCGATCTGCGTGGGTCACCAATCATGTGACAACGGGTTCGAATCTTAGTATTTTTCTGGATTTTGGCTTCTTGTTGTGCTGCATCATGTTAAAGTCTCTGAAAAACAAACGACGAGCCTTTTGAATTAATTTCGAAGCCGTCCGTTGGGTTATAATAAAGTCGTCGTTAGGCAAGTATCGGGAATACTAGCGTTGTTGAAACTGTTGATCCTAATCCTGTTCAGAAACTGTAACTATGGTCCTAACAGTATTGTTGCAGTATATACATGTAGCCTCTGTGGGTGTTGAAAAAACGCAAATGCGTCTCTGCGACGAGACTGGCTTTATACACTAGCAAACGAGTGTGCTCAGAAAACGATAAGCCGGTCATTAAATATGTATAGTCAACAAAGGGAGAAAGGTTCAAAGGTCATATCTTACACCACTCATCAAATAAATCTCCGCTCTCTCTCTTTTTCTCTCTCACCCTCTCTCTCTTTTTCTTTCTCACCCCCCTCTCTCTCTCTCTATATATATATATATATATATATATATATATATATATATATATATATATTTCATTAATTATGATTCTAATGAAATACCATCCAATTTATTTTATTGGCGCAAGGTGTCTTACGTATATTTAGTTTTTTTCCTATGAAAACTATTTTGATCTTCCTTCCTGAGTAGTAGTCTTAGAAAATGCTTTCTTGAATTATAGTCTATAGGAAGCATTTCTCTGGATTCCACTTTGAGGAAAAAATTGGCATTTACCGATTCTTCATGAACGCTGTCGGTGACTAATCTGTGCGTTTGAAAAGAGTTCGGTCGTTGTATTACATTTGAAATGGCGACACTGTGGTTTGTGATAAGCAACTTTCGGCCGGTCCATATAATTGTGAATACACGCTCGTTATGACAAGGTTAAACAATTATTATTATTATTATTATTATTATTATTATTATTATTATTATTATTATTATTATTATTTATGTACCTCCAATTATATAGAGAGATATTTGTATGTCTTAATCGCAAAACCCTTTAAAATAAAACATAGTGCCATATATAATAAAAATACAAATAAAATTATCTCAACCAAATCGTCAGTGTTTTCCACTGTACTATGAAGGAATAATGCTAGACCCGTGAAATTCTATTGGTTAATAACTGAATTGTTTATTTCTAGGTATATATATATATATATATATATATATATATATATATATATATATATAGAGAGAGAGAGAGAGAGAGAGAGAGAGAGAGAGACTATACGGAACTGAAACTCATATCTTTTATTAACAATACTGAACAATTATCCACAAGCACATCCAAGCTTATGGCACCTGTTATTCCCAAGCTGTCACCCATCCAGGTACTGACCAGGCTCGACGTTCTTTAACTTGGGTTATGGTACGAGAATCAATGTTTCAGTGTGATATGGACGTAAGCCAAGAATGGAAGAGAGAGAAGTTGTCTTTTATATTCAGTATTAAAATACCTTTAAGACACCATTTCTTTATTTATACGATGCAGCTAAATTTCTATTTTAAATGTAATGAATATCTTGTATAAATGTAAGCCATTTATCACAGCAACGTCAAATCCTTTTTAAAATTACACACGCATGCCTCTTATGAAAAAATACTGTTTAATTATTCACCCCATAAATTCACAGAAATAAAACGAGACATTCTTACAAATATAAATGGAAGTATTTATATATGTAAAAAAACTAAAAAAAAAACTAAATGATTTACAAATTAAGTATTAAATGCCCGACCCAGAAGCATTTTATGAACGTAGTACTTTGTAATGTTATTGACATCTCACTAAAGAATGTCTCAAATAATTTACTTTATGGAAGACCATCTTCTTAATGTAATGGGACATGAATTTGATCATAAGGATTATTGTAAGATATTATTGGTGAGACGGATTTAGCACTTCTATTGAGATTGCTTTTCATTTTTAAATATGAGCAGATCACTTCCGTGTCGTTCTACGCAACTGTCGAACCAACAAGTATATATCTTTTATTTAATGCTCGCTAAAAGACATAGGCAATTATTGTGATTGTGTGGAAATATAACATTTTAGAGAGAGATAATAAATAGACACAGGTACATTTTCTCTGTATTTATTTGTTAGTATAAGCTTTTTCAAGCGGAGCAAAGGGAACTTAAATAAGTAATTAGTTTAAAACTTTGAAATATAATTCAAATTAAAATACAATAATTGTTTTATTGTCTTTCGAATCTGATGTTTGATGTTTTTAAACTTGTAAATTCCCCTGTGTATTATAGGTCTACACCTGTACCAAACTAGGTTGGTGTGTTTGTCTCCATAGAATATATATATATATATATATATATATATATATATATATATATATATATATATATATATATATATATATATATGCTATACAATAAATATATATACTACGCGATATATATATATATATATATATATATATATATATATATATATATATATATATATATATATATGTAATGAAAAACAAACCACTTTAAGGTACCATTACGATAATTTATTTCACCTAAATCCTTTTTTAAGGATTCAGGATCATCAGGTAAAACTTCCAACAACGAATTGAGAGGAAAAATGGGATTAGAAATTGGTGGGTAGTGTAATTTTTGTAATTTAATAGAGGGGGTTGAGAGTGGTAGTTAAACAGACAATATAAAGTAGAGGGAGGGGTTAATTTTATATCTCTCTTAAGTATGTTTTATATTGGAGTAGGAGGAGTGACAGAACCTTGACCTCTTTAGATGGTTAATAAAACGGAAATGAATTGTAGAAAATGTATACAAGTGAGTCTTATGGTAAAGAGAGAGATAGGGGGGGAGGGGGAAAGAGAGATGGAGTTGTTATAATTTTGTTTTAACAAAATTATGTAAAAGATAGTTTACAATGTTTGATAGAAAATTCGATGTCTGAAAAAAAATTTTGTTATTAACTTAAATCTTTAATTTTTTAAGTAAATAGTTTCAGGACTAAATATAACTATTATTGTAATAAACATATTTATCTAGGACATAAAGAAATATTTAAAATTTTAATAGTTTATTCACCCTACTAATTGTATTTCCACAATATATATAAAAAAAAAAATAACAATAACATCTATTTTAATATTTAAAATTAATTTATGAATGTAATTTATTTATTATATTGGTAAACTAAATTAAAGATTAGGTTTCATTATTTAATAGTATTTGAGGGTAATATGTCTCACAAATGTATTAATGTGAATCCCTACATACATACGATCATTAACAAGTAAAAAAAAACCCCATAGAAACACTTGAGATAATTTACACAAAAATTCATTTATCCTCGTACATAAACCATATATACATTTTACAATCTTTATCTATATTTTAATATTTGAAATATATATAGATTTTGGTTAAATTCCACAGTTAAAATTTAATTTTATCAATGTGATTTCGGCTAATATTATTACTATCATTAATAGTCAAAGAATGGCATATTTAAACTTAAATTATCAATTTAGAAATGAAACTCCCTTCAGAAGAAAACAAAATTTAAACTATAGAATATTACAAAAGAAGGACATTACAAATTAAGAAAATAAATTTAAAATGTCATTAGAAAGACCCAATATTTCATTTAAAATCAATTCATATCCTACGTGATACACACACACACACACACATATATATATATATATATTCACACGCACAATCACACACACACACACGCACACACACACACAAATATATATATATATATATATATATATATATTGGATGAAATGGATTAAATTCAAAAAAATATTTATATATATATATATTTTTTTTTTCTGTTTATATGATATTTTTATGGATAGAACTTATTTGAGTAAGTGATTAAACAGTATCAATTACATTTACCAGCCTGAATGTTCGGGAAATCGTAGAGAATATTTGCCTTTACCCTCTCCAATCTTTCTAGGTGAGATCAGCCTTCCGCCACAAGGTTGAATCACCCTTATTCCCTACCTATGCTATTCGGAAGAAGTGTTTTCTACTGAGAGGGATTCTTCTCAAGAAGGGCTAGCATCCAGTCGGAACTTACTGTCCATGCGCCTAGGATTGCACAACATCCTAAATTCCACTGCATTAAACAATTTTTGAATCAACACCGATACGTTGTAGAAAGTTGCAGTATAATCGGTGAAACGGACAGAAAATGTCTGAAAGTTTCAATTGGTTTTGACAAGAGAACAATTAATATTTTACAATACTTTTCTTAATACATTATTCGGAATGGGCTTGTCAGGAGAAACGACTTGACGTCTGTTTCATAATCGACCTCGCATATGTGTCTAGATTATTTCGAAGTGAGAAAACAAACTACCGACGTCTTAAACAAGCCACAAATGCTTTTATGTCTAGCTTCTGTAAGCAAAGGTCGAAAACCACCTGTGAACTTGAATTTGCAAGACTAAATTGATACTCTTTGGTCAAACGTCATGGGCAGGTTAAGCTTCTACCTGGTGAGAGTAAAGAGTAGGAGAATGCGTCTACAAACGTTGTATCTAATTTATACTAAGTTGACGGTAAATATTTTGATCTGTGTCTGCAGTTAAATAACACTAGGACCATCTATATTTAACTAATTTCATTAGAAATTCATTTTAAGTGTGAATACATGTAGCGTAGTGGCATCCCCGATGCAATCAAGGAACAGGTATCAATGAACAAAGCCAGTCTTCGATGTTGAGTTCATCGGTTGTACATTAATCTGGAGATCGAGGGTAACCGTCAGGTTAACTAGCCAAAGACTTCAGTGCGTATCAGTGAATACTTCTCCGGTTTTCAAATCAGATATGTAGAAGTAACTGTCCAGGTGATCGGCCGCGTAGCGACCTTGCCATGCGACGGATGTTGATTATAGCAGTGGTGGCGTTGATTGTAGTTTTATTGCTGTTGTTGCTGCTGCTGTTGCTGCTGTTGCTACTGCTGCTGCTCCTCTTGCTGCTGCTGTTGCTACTACTGTTGCTGCTGCTTCTACTGCTGTTGCTGCTGCTTCTACTGCTCTTGCTGCTCCTGCTCTTGCTGCTGCTTCTACTGCTGCTGCTGTTGCTGCTGTTGCTACTGCTGCTACTGCTGCTACTGCTGTTGCTGCTGCTTTTGCTATTGCTGTTGCTGCTGCTGCTGTTGCTACTGCTGTTGCTGCTTCTTCTACTGCTGTTTCTGCTGCTGCTGCTACTGCTGTTGCTGCTGCTTGCTGCTACTGCTGTTGCTGCTGCTGATGATTTTGATGATCAATAAGTAATCGCATAACAAGTTAAAAACATAAATAAAACGCCAATAACTTTACCATAGGCATGTTTTCCTTCATGGAAACTGTGAGGTTTGGAAAAGAATTACCGACTGTGAGCACGTTCAGGAGAATTATAGAGCATATTTGAAAAATTACAGCTCCCAGTTAGGACAAATGAAGGAGACACTTCTCTATATACTGTCCAGAATCAATCGAAAAAAAAAAAAACATTTAAATTCCTTCATCATCCATCATCATCATCATTTATTCAGTTAAGGTATTTTGCCTCGCTTTGTTCATCAATCCCCTGTGACATTCACGGCAAAATTGTGCAGTGGTTTACCGGTTCCGTTTGCACCGGGAATGTTGAGGTTATCTCGTCTTTCCTCTCAGAACTTCTCCCCGCCCAATGGTAAAATTGTTGACCACTTACGCTGGCGACTTGCTGATGTTCGCTTGGCACAGGTGGTTTAGGAAGAAAGTTGGGAAATCATTCTGACTTACCTCACGGAGTTTAGCCGGCGGATCAATGCCATTGCTCAGGATGTGGTCATGGCAGTCGCATGGGCACTGAGTTGCTTGTAGATAGTCAGCCTATGCTGTTCCGCATCCCGATTCACCGGATTAAACCAAGGCCGACCACTTCGCTGCAAAGTTACGATCATTGGCGATACATCCCCCAAATTCAATCTTTATTCTTTATACAGTTATTACTACATAAGCGGTCCTTATAGGAGAGACGAATGCACATCTCCTTCTTTGTTTCTTTTTCTTTTATGTGTCGGGTTCATTCAGGACTTCTTGTATTATTCGTAGCTCTCAGTAAGTTTTGTGTTTTTCTATCTCTCTTAATCCTTGTTCTAACAAGAATATAGCACATGTGTTTATATGAACAACCGCCCCAGGGAGTCACAAGCACTCTCTCCCTCACCGCAGACGAGCGGTGAAAGAACGGTGTTCGATGTAGTGCATTACAGGACCCTCATAAAAGATATTGTCTGAGTGTAAATGACGAAAACGTGGAGTAAATACAATGTTATTTAATGAAAATTTACGTATTATTATTTAATCGACTCCTCCACTTCTTTAGAGATGAAAATAATAATAAATTTAGCTAAAACGAGTACATTAGAACATAGTAAACAAAACGAAAATTTATAGGAAGATATAACAAAAAAAAAACAAAAAAACAAGAAATTGTTCCTGCCATGAAGGAAAAGAAATAAATGTTTTAAGAATGATTCACATAAATGTTATGCAAAAAAGATTTGATTTAAAAGATTAAAAAGACACAGACGGCAGAATAAGGACATTGGAACGATGGAAACGGTGTAAACCAATTAAGTTCAGCCATATCTGCAATTATTCTCATCACGAACGCGATATTGTAGGACAAAATCATAAAATGCTCTGGAACCTTTTCTTTTAGACGTAGGACCACATCCAACATGACTGAAACAGTAAATCATGAATGAAAACATAAGGATTTAGCTGTACTAGCGGATAACAGAATGTATGTAAAATAGTGTTAAATCTCTAGAAATACAAGGATTTACAAGAGGAAAAGACATATGTGAAATTGTTATATGCCGTACCTATGAACACTAATGGATATCTTCCACTCCTTACAAATACGTTGGACCCTATTGTAAGTGGGGGATAATATGCTGTCTAAGTATTTCACCACTATCAGTGGTTTACCTAATGCACGCCGCTGGCGAGCATTGTAATTTGTTGACATTATAAAGATTACCATTTTATTTCCAACCTCCATTTTGGTTATTCCTCAATCAGTAACCCTTTCTAGGTTACAACAGAAATATAAGATTAACATCATCGTGCGCATTAGAGTAGCCACACTTGGATCGGTGACAAAAATGCCAGAATTTAGTAATCAGATAGAAGTTTGAATCTGCAGTATACAACATTGCTAGAGTCTGCAAGGATACTGAAAAATGTGCTGGAATTTTGATAAAATTGTGATATCATTCTCCTTCAGCGATGATCTCCGGACATCCCACGTGAAAATGAATAATAATAATAATAATAATAATAATAATAATAATAATAATAATAATAATTATAAAGACCTGTAACAATTTTATGGAACTTTACAATACACTCAGGTTGAACAATCAAAGCTAACTGCCCAGACATCGTGATCTAAGACCTCTAGAACAGAATTTTGCTCTATGATTGACATGGCTGTCTCTGCAAATCATAATGTATCTTTAAAGATCATCAAAAACTATCAAAATACAAGGATCTTGAAATGGAAATCTAAAAAAAAATATGTTACAAGAGGCCATCAATAATTTCAGTTGTATTTGGAGTACACGGATTCGTTGGGAAAAGTTTCGATAGACTCATTGAAGGGATTCCTGGTAGTCCATATCCTAAAGAAATAAAAATAATTCTACTCAGAAGAAAAACTCACATATTACGAAGAGCTTTATCGATGGAAATTGTGTATGACCTTTGGTTCTGTTTTTCTTTTTCACAAAAATGATCAATGTAAAAAGTTATGAAGCCATTTCTGACATTAGGTCTCTGGTTGTGACCTGGAAAGGAAATGTGTATACAGAATAAATCAAAGAAATAATAATAATAATAATAATAATAATAATAAGAAGAAGAAGAAGAAGAAGAAGAAGAAGAAGAAGAAGAAGAAACAGTACACGATGAAATGAAAATCAAGCGTACGAAGAAATCAAAGGGAAAATGATAAACTGCATAAACAGATTTAGCCATATTTAGTTGAAAAAATTTGTAGTTTAAAAAGACAACCTTATAATGGCAAGCAATGATGTGAGCAGAAGGGAGGTAACTAGACAAGAGGAGGCAGAAATGCCCAATCTGCGAATAAAAATAAAAAAAAAATTAAAAAAACGAAAGAAAGAATGAAAGAAAAAGAAATTACGAAAGAAAGAAAGAAAGAAAGAAAGAAAGAAAGAAAGAAAGAAAGAAAAGATAACTCACGAAGAAAACGCCTGAAGATTTATAAAATAGACAATACTGCGTTCTGTCAGTAATTACCGTGTGCAAGCGTCATAGATTCAGTTACATAAAGCAAACAAATGTTTATGAACGCAATACTAAAACAGATTCTAGAAAGAAACAGAATAAAACAGAGTTGTTGACATAAAGACCGACTTCCCTCCCCAACCTTTAAAATAGTATAAAAGAAACAAACAAAATCCATAATATAGATTATGTTAGGATTACATAGGATCCACATATAAAACTTGAAATTATTAAATTATAGAACAAATAAACTATCAAAAGCTTTCTCGTAAACTACCAAGTTCGTCGAATATTGGGATATCAGGATAGAAGGCCAGAATACCTCACATCCCCGCCCTGTGTATATATAGGGCTATTCTAAGGAAGACTGTTTTATACACGCGTTATAATTTAAGCTAGGCGAATTTATGTCCCTGTATATAAAATGATTTAAGACATAGTATACCTCCCAAGATCAAAATATACACACGGCTTTTTACATATAATAATTTTTTTTTTATACACGGAAACTATTCGCCGATATTATATATAATGCTGTATCACAGGTCCGCGGATATTTCATTGTTTTCTTTCTACAGCCATCAATTTTGTTCCGATTCCCTGGTGCACATATTAGAAATACTAAATCCTTAGTCAAAATGATTGAAGAGTAGTCATTTTGTAGTTGACCACTTGTTTTTTTTTTGTGTACCGAGTACAAAGCAGAATTTAATTTAAGAAAAATCAAAAGCATTTGTTGATACTAATAATAGTAGTGGTTTCACTTGGACGTGTTGATTATATTTCTTACTATTTTGGGGGATGAAATAGGCCAACATCAACCATGCCTTAGGAGATATTCTAGACTAGGTTAAACGATACCAAGATACATTAAGGAATGTCATTAATATGGGCTGCTTCAGTTTATAAGTATTAATACATTGAAGATGTTCTGAAATAATTCCTCAAATAATGTAGAAATGTTATAGAAAGTTTCAGAAGACTAAAGAATAATTCGATGCTCAGTGATTTTTTTTAATAATGAAAGAGCTATTAGGAAGGGAATCTAAACTAAGAAAAAGAATAGAAAGAGATCTGAATACTTATGTTAGTGTTTACTAAACAACTAAGAAAGGGTTCAAGTTTGATTTCAGTTGACGAAAGCATGAAACAACGTTTGCGTCGAGCAATTTCCCCGAGATATAACACTGCTCCATTGGCTGAACTATTTGTGGGACTCGTGCGACCCAAATATTAACTTTTAATCGTTTCATCCAAAGTAAGATGCTAATGCCATTAGACGCAGGGGAATACTGAACGAGAATGAGAAGACTTTAGTTAGGATGATTGAAGAAAGGGAACAAAAGGAAAAGTTTTAAAGAAGACAGAAGATGGCGACTGACGTTGTATTTACATTCTTTAAGATTGTAGTTATCAGGAAATCAAGAAATCGGAAGGGAGTTTCACAGCTGGGAAGTGCTAGAAAAGAAACTGTTGCAGTAGAAGTGGCTAGACTAACAAGAACTAGCTAGTTCAAATGTGAAACGGGATGAGACCGAACTGCCAATCTAATTGCAGGTTTAAATTTAAGGAGCGGGAGGACCAGAACGGAATTTGTGACATGGGGAGACAATCCTTTATAAATGTTCTTAGTTGAAGTATAACATGCAGATTTCTTTTGCACTTTTCTTTTTTTTTATTCGTCGCCATTGATTGAGCAGTTGACGTAATATTCGTTGAAGGCCACCATGCCACTGCCTACCTCTCAATATATAGCCAAATTACATCGTCTCTCCGACGATGGTCTACAAATATATGTAGTTCACTATACCCATCTTAAGGACCAGGCCGAATGAAACATCGTTAGACATTTTCGCAAATGTTCTCCCTATGATATTAATTGGAAATTGGATGCATAAACAATTTGTTAAAAATAATACAAGTACACACACACACACACAAACATATATATATATATGTATATATATATATATATGTGTGTGTGTGTGTATATATATATATATATATATATATATATATATATATATGTGTGTGTGTGTGTGTGTGTGTAAGTTAACCCTAAGGAGGCAGGCAAACCTACTTAGGTTTCACCTAAACGGATCGTCAGTGTAATGGCGGCGTTACCGTGACGATCCGTAGAGGTGAAATCTAGGTAGGTTTGCCTGGCTCCTTAGGATTACATTAGGTTTTGCTCCACTTAGTGTATTGTACACTTTCGTAGTTGTCTTTTTACTCGTTTATTTTTCTTTGAATTTGGAGCTTGAAAACGGGACGATTGTTTTCGCCTTGGTTTAATGTTCCTGGTTCTCTCTTTTTTTTATTCCCAATTTTTCCTCGGGTACCGATTGTTCTACTGCAAATTGAGCTATCCGATGTTTTTCCAAGCGAGTACCACCAGTTATATATATATATATATATATATATATATATATATATATATATATATGAATAAATAAGCGATAAAATAGATACAAATATACTCTATGATCGAACACAAACGGGAAACTAAAATGCAGACAAAAATTCATATTTAATTCTATCATATTTCGTTTGGTGTTTGTTAAGAGACTTGCTTTACAAAGTGATTCATCTTATTACAAACAAAATGTTACAAGGCCAACACGCTATTCCATTATTAAGTTACGCCACGAGAATTAAATAAATTGAATCAATATAGAATGCCTTTGTAGAGTTATTCTTCTGCGATTCTCTAACATAGGGGCAGACCGAAATCAAGAGCAGGTCGACATTGTGAATGTTACAAGAATTCTTCTATTTATACAAATAGGCCTTTGTGGGTGTGTTTGTTTGTGTATGATCTCAAAATAAATAGCGACGAGCAGGAAAATAATAATAAAAAGGAAAATGAGAAATCCTAATGGTGCTGTGAATGATAGAATTAAAATACGAGAAAGGAAATTAATGTAAAAATGAAGACGAATAAATAAGAAAGAAGAATAAACGAAGACTGAAGTTGCTAATGATGACAATGATAAAATAAGAACGAGAGAAAAACAAAAGAAGAAAGGAGATGGCCAGGTTAACACGCCTAATGTGATCAAAAAGAAGAAGAAGGACATGCACATCTTCTATATACCGTATCTCGTTCGATCACTGGAGTTAAGCAATGCTTAACACAGGCAGTATTAAATTGGGGGACCGTTGGGGCATACTGGATACTATATGCAGATGCACACAATCCAAAATATATTACGTTGGTGCAAAAATAATGACGTAATAATGTCGTTTTTGACGTTAAAAAATACGTCAAAAAACGACATTATTACGTCATTATTTTTGCACCAACCTAATATTACAGCTTTAACCCCACAAACGGGCTGATAAGCTGTAAAAAAAAATCAACGAATCAATGTATGGGCGATGACGCTTCAGGATGTTTGGAATTCGAAGCTTTTTCCAACATCCTATAATTTATACCCCTTAGCAAGTTATGTATTTCCCCTGCCGGCTTCTTTTCTCCGTGAATATGCCCTGTGGGTATCACAATATCCAAGCTCTGCTTTCTTATTATTTCTTTTTATTCCTTTGTTCTTAGTGAAAGTATTCCTTTTGTTTGCATTTTCTTTAAATGTATTCTATGCGTATTCGCTTCGACCATACTAATTTCAGCAGACTTACAAAAAAGATGAGGATGTTGACTATTTAAGAAAACTTCAGAATAGAGTAGTATATGGCAGATTAGGCCACAGGGAAATTTACAGTATAAATCTGATGACTATCGAATATGCAGATGGTAATATCTTCGATAGTTATGAATGTCCTTATGATTGACAGTGGAATTGTTTCTCTTTCCCTTCTCCACAGTGATTTTATTGAGACGCCACCTCTAGCTAGTTGGCTATTGATTAGTCAAGTGTTATTCCGCCATTTGCTAGGTTTATTTTTAATCCTGCAGGTGCTAACACACACACACACACATACATATATATATATATATATATATATATATATATATATATATATATATATATATATATATATATATATATATATATATATATCTGTGTGTGTGTTTTAACTTATTTAAAGTTCTAAACATATCATTTTAAATTCAGATTAATTTCTCACCTTGATTTTCTGGAATTAATAAGGTTAGAAGAAAAATAGCATAAAAAATCCATTGCTGAAATCAGAAACATGAATTTAAAAATAAAAAAATATCCCTTTTTCTATTCCAAACGACAGGAAACTGTGGAGAGCCGTGATCGTCCATATCCAGAAGGGATATGGCAATAGAACAATTAGAAGAAGAAGAACAAGAAGAACGGTAATATTACCTTTTTCCTTATATGTAAATATTAGGCATTCATTGACTGAACATGTGACGATACGTGAAACTGAGATACAATTCTTCAGTTTCTCAAAATTAGGTTTCCTAAGTTCAGTAACTGTTATCGCTCTTTTAAGTAGTGAAGTGACTAAAATTTTGCTTCATATCGTTCTAACATCAATAGATTAATAATGTCATTATTTTCTCTTCGTGTTATGTGTGTATTCCATTTTTGTAGCTGCTACTGTTGAAAATCTCCAATGCAAATTTATTATAATTTATTACAATTTGACCTGCATGATACTGCTAATACTCCTACTTCAAGTACTACTACTATTACTAATACAACTATTAAATTCTTTAATACAACTGTAGCCATGGCTTCTGATCTCAACTGGTTTTGGCATGTACATGGTTTGCCATATTAAGATGGTCTACAGTAAATATACCTTCCTGTGTCACAAGAGTGCCCGTTACTAGTCTGGCCTTTACTATTTAAGCATATGCCTTAGGGGATGAGACACGCTCTTCACGAGATGGAACATTGGCGGAGTTCACGTTGGAGGATTGCTGTTTATAAGATTGAGGGATAAGGTAGAAAAGCAACTTTGGAATAACTTCTGGATACTGAGTACACCATGAATCGGAGACGAGGTGGATGGATTATACGAGATATTTATAACAGGACCTCAACTGTAACATTACACGCTGAGTTTGATCAAAATATTTCACCATATTTCGAACATCTCTCTGTGTTATATATATCCGGTAGACCCTAATCAATCAGTTGGTTACGATAGGTACATTGATCTATATATATTTGTAGACCAGCGACGGAGAGACCATGTAAACTGGCTATGTTTTGTGAGAACAGATGTGAATGACGTGGAATTCGTCGAGAAAGGGAAACGAATATAAAAAATGAAGAGTTACATAAATTTGCATGATGGACGAGAACTAAGACCTTTGATAAAGGAATAAGGTAACCCGCGTCAAGAGTTCCGTGGTCATTTGGGATCAAACGGCTCCTACAAGTACTGCAGCTATAGGAATAGCGGTATAGGTGACAATTCCTGACGCGGATCAATGCTATTGCAGATGGGTCTGAATTCAGAGTTTTCTATTTCTCAGAATGGTTGCCACCTAAATACAAAACGGTTCCGTCAGCTTTGTTATTTAACCAATAACTGGAGAGAGGAGAGATGGATTCCTATCTTTCATAAAGGTTATTTGTAGGAAAATAAAAGTAATGAACTAAACTGGGGTTCGAACTCGGTTTGTCGATTTCACTAACAGCTCGCAAATGCATTAAACTACAAGTAAGAAATACAGAAACAAAGAATACACTAACTGTTGGCACGTCGAATGTATGGCAATACACAGGAAAAATCATTCAGAGGGTAGAGAAATCGATATAGAAGTGACTCCCTAAATGAAACTAAAGAATAGACCAAGTCGGCTGAAAACAATGTCACGATATGCAGCTATATAAAAGCCAGTATAAATAGAACATGGATCAGAAAATGTAAATTGTGTGGAAATGAAAAAAGTGCGAAGTTAATTCATCTAATAAGCAAATAAAAAAAAATTAGCTTATAATAATCATTACATGTTGGTGAAGTAGTTCCAATGGGAACTATGCAAAACTCTGCATTTTGAATATACTGAAGAATTTTATGTAATCAGGCTAGAGTCTGATCTAGGGAATGCGACAATAAAATCTTTTGAGATTTCGAAATTCATTTGAGTCATCTAATCTAAGCAAGAAAAGTGGACATAGTAGATGTAGACAAAAAGATAACATGACCGATTCGGTCCCCAACATAAATAGGAAGGAGAATAAAGAAAGATACGTATAGCAAATGTCGCCAGGAAGTTGAATAAGTTTTAGAATGGGAATTTGACAGTATTGCCTGACATTACTGGTACATTCAGAATAGTTATATGTGACAGGAAGTGGTTTTGAAGATTGAAGCTACAAAAGTATTCGTTACTAGATGGGCTATTGGGATTTTTCGCTTAAGACCCATAAGATCTAAACAATGATTTGCAGGAAAATTAAGACTACCACGCTGTTGAGGCGAACCAGAATACTGAGTAGAATACGAAATTTATTTGACTCACATAAAAACAACTACAAAAAAAACAACAACACTAATAATAATAATAATAATGACAGAAGACCATAAAATCAATATTCTAATTGTATTTACTATCCATACCGAGATACATAAAAAAGCTAATAGACAGAGCGTGATTAAAGACTACAAAAATATGCCTTCTCGTGGTTATATGGCAAAGGAAATATATATATATATATATATATATATATATATATATATATATATATATATATATATATATATATGAAGAATATGGTCATGCTTATAATGTACATACAGTGGGCTATAATAAGATTTTAGCCACCCTTGACTAAAGCAATTTTGGTTTGTTTAACAATGTCTCTTTTTTCAGACCATACCGTGTTAGTATCAAACTACTCTCATCTATGAACAATAGTTGACTTATATCTTGCAAGGAAAGTTCGTAGAAGTAAGGAAATGGGTGAACTTCAACAAGGACAAATAATAGGATGGCATCAGTGTGACAAGTCAAATAGAGAAATTACTAGCTTTGTCCAGGTTAATCACCAAACGGCTAATAATATTTCCAAGACATTTAATGAAGAAGGCCCTTGTCGTTCTGAGCAACGTTCAGGAAGACCAAGCATCGAAGGAAAAAGGCGTTGAAGAGGAAAGTAATCTGAAACCGTCACCAGAGCGTCAAAGATGTCGCTAACAGCATGGAAATGTCACCATATGCAGTGAGAAAGTTTCTGAAAAAGTTAGGCTATCAAAGAAGAGTTGCAAGAAAGAAGCTAACAGAGGACCTTCGTATTTGTCGAACAATCACGTGGTCAAGATCAACACTCAGTTGTGGAGCAATTTGAGTGGAGAATAATCCAACCTTGAGAAAGAGAGCTGTTTATGGTGCCATGGAGCATCTCATTGTGCTAAAGTGGGATAGTCCATTGCTTGGGCTGTGATTGGCTGCTGATACCTGAGTGGAGGTATTTCTATATAAATACCAGCTTGATTCATCAGTTAGTTTGCAGGGTTTGTATTAAGTTGCTCCCAGGTCTTGTTGATTTTGGACGAGGTGTTGTAGTGTGACGAAACGTTTCAAGTGTGAACTGATAAGTGTTTTCCTTTATTTTGAGTTTGATTTGTTTTGCTAAAAACTTTTTCTTTTGAACTTTTTTTTTCAGTCTTACTTTTCTGTTTATTTCAGTTGTGCTTTTTTTTTTGTTTATTTTTCTTTTTTTGTTTATTGGTCTGTAATTTATTTTCCCTCCCCCACGTTTTTCGTTGCGTATTTTTTGTTTGAAGTACTTTTACCTTTTGTTGTCCATGTTTTAGTTCCTTTTATTTGGTTCATTTCTGTAATCAGAGAAACAATTTAAAAAAAGAAAAAGCGACAAGGTTTATTTGTCCCGTCGTGGTGGCTTGCCACCATGGCGGATGAAAATACAAACAATTCATCACCGCCGGTGTCACCTGTAGAAACGGCCTGGTGTAGGAATAAACAAGCGAAGAAGGACGAGGAATATTATGAGACTCAATACAGCAAGTTTGAGGAGTCTTTTAAAAATAATGAGTTTGTGACAATCACAGAAGTATGGGAAGCTGTGAAGACGCGAATCGTTTCCTTGCTTACCTCGGATGTAAAAAGCCATAGACTGGTTGGGGTAGGCAGGGAGACCATGGAAGAGGTCCTCAAGACTCTCAAAATCCATCCAAGAGTCCTAGCAAGAAGGTCGAACGCTATGTGGGACATTCTCCTCCCCACGGAGCAGGAGGCAAAAGCACTAGCGGGGAACATCTTAACGACGAGAAACTTGCGGTTGCAAACAGAATACTTGGGAACTCGCAAGACGAAAATTACGGTTCACGGAGTGCCTGTTGACATCAGTGAAGACAGGATGGGTGCCTTCTTCACTAAATTTGGGAAGGTGAATGAGGTCAGGGCGGTTCTTGGGAAGTCAGGAATTGCAACGGGCGACATAGAGTTGCAAGTCACCCTGACGCAGGGAGCTTTCAAGGACGTCCCCAATATACTCACATGCCGAAACAGAAGGATGTTGGTTGTGGTGGAGGGGCGGAAGCCGTACTGCTGGTCATGCGGCACAGCGGGCCACATGGCGAAAGAGTGCCCCAGTAAACTGCGTCAGCCCTCAGCAGCCACACCAGCAGCAAAAGAGGCAGTAAAAGAGGCAGCAGTAGCAGAAGAAGGGAAAGGGAACAAGGACCAGGAAGGGACTTGGAAGGAGGTTGCTAACAAAAGGGCAAAAAATATGCCTTCTCCCCCCAAGAAAGAGGGGACTGCAACTTCACAACAACGGGCAAAAAAGGAGGAAAACTCCAAAAAGGTAGAAAGTCCGAGAAGGAAAGAAGAGACCCCAAAGACCGGAAAGCCTGCTGAAAACCCGGCTGAAAGCCACAAGAAAGCAGGGAACCCGAAGAAGATGGAAAGCCCCAAAAAGGAGGAAAAACAAGAACCTCAAGTAAAGAAAAAGCAGCAGAAACAACAACAACAACAACAACAACAAGAAATGGAGGTAGACTCTATGCCATCACCTCGGATGTCTACCCTAAAGAGAGGTAGAGAGGAGGATGAGGAGATGGAAAGGCAACAATTGAAGAACCCGGGGCGCAGTCGGGCAGAAGCAAGCAGAGACAAGGTCAGGTTCACTTCCGTCCCGGCTGACCCGAAAGAAAAGCGGGCAGTACCAAAAACAAGGAGCTCTTCTTCTTCCCCTACCCGTGATACACCTCCCTTTCCCCCCATCTCTCCCCTTAGCGCAGATTCAACTCCCCCGCATACATCTTCCTCTTCCCCTCCCCTCCGTTCCAGGGGAAAGAAAAAGAAGAAACATTTTGCTGGACCTGAAGACATTTGTAAGGTGGACAGGGAGGAATACAGAAAAGCCCTGTCCAACCAAAAGAGGGCCCTATTAGGGCTCCTGTATAAACTGGAAACAGTGGATGGGAAGTCGGTGGAGGACCCGCGTAACTTCCCTGAGGCCCCAGGAGTACTTACCTGTGTCAGAGACACGGGGGCGTACTTGAAAGTCTGGGGGCATGTGGCAGAAGCGAAAGACAATTTCCCAAAAATAAGGATGATCGAGACGGACTCACCTTACCTAAAGAGACTAAGGCAATTTTGCTCCGGGAGGGTCCCTGTTATTCTCCATCCCTCCTTATATAGGTGTCTAAAACTCACTTATCCTTCGGATGTCGGCGGGATTGTCCTGGAAGGACGAATGACGTCAGATCTTGGTGTAGGGAGCCTGGGACAATCCGTCGGGGTCCTGACTGACGCAGATTTCCGCCCCGTATGTGAATAAGGGTTTTTGCACTTTTTCTTTACTTGCAGGCTTAGAAGATGTCAACCAAGTTAGCGACTTTGAATGTGAGGGGCTTAAGGGATCGGGGTAAGGCTGCCCGCCTGCTCCGGGACCTTCTGTCCCTGGATGTGGATGTTGCCGCGATCGAGGAGACCCACTTTGTTTGCAGTTCCGATGCGTGTGTGCTGGACGCTGACTTTGTCGTCTATTCAGCATATGGGGACCGTTCTGCCAGAGGAGTTTCTTTGCTTGTCAGGCGTACTCTCGATGCGAAGGTGGACCTTGTGCATACCGATGCCGAGGGCCGGTTGATCGTGGCCGATATTGCCGTGAAAAGTGGTTCGTTCCGAGTCGTTGCGGTTTATGCGCCCAACGACCGGGAGGAGCGGGTCTCGTTTTTTCGGCGGTTGGGGCCGTTCCTAGTGGATTCAACGCGCCTAGTTTTAATGGGGGACTGGAATGCCATCCTGGACCCCAAGTTAGACAGGGGGCGGGGAGCTAGCGGGAGAAGGGGCGATCGTAGCCTGGTTGATCTGATCGACGATTATGGTCTCGTCGATAGATACCGGGTCGATCATCCCGGGGGGAAAATGTGGACGTGGGCTCTTAATTGGCCTTTTGACAAGGTAGTCAGCTACCTTGACAGAATGTTAGTTAGAAGAGCCGACATAGATCTACTAGATTGCCCTACGTTCCACTGGGTAGGCTACACGGACCACAAACTCGTTTGTGCCCGGGTGGCGTTAGACTGTAGGCCTAGAATGGCTGGTTACTGGAAGTTCAATCTGTCCTTACTGGACAGGGAGGACTTTCGGGAACAGCTAATTAGACTAGTGCAGCGGGAGCTAGTGGGGGCGGTTATCGGGAATAAGTGGTGGGAACGCCTTAAATGTAGGATTAGGTCCTTCACCACTGATTTCAGCAAACGGCTCGCTCTAGATAGAGCTGACAAGGTGAAGACGCTTAAAACTAGTTACACCCGGGCGGTGGCTGGGGGGGATCCCCTAGAGATAGCCTTAGCTAAGGAGGCCCTGGATCGTTCGAATAGCGAGCGGTACATGGGCCAGGTAATTAGACATAAGTTAAGCAAGATGTCTTCCGAAGCTGTGAACTTGGGCGCAGATCTGCGCAGGGAAGAGGTCCGTCGAGGTGGCGATCGTTACATTCGTGAAGTCGAATCCCCGGAGGGGCGTACTCTTCGGGCCACTGACGACATGTGCGAGGCGTTTCGGCGCCATTTCGAGAGCCGGTTTACCAAGGAGCCTGGTCTCCGTGAGGAGGAGTTTCGTAGCTATTTGGCTGACTTTCCTCGGCTTTCGCCGACTGAAGCGGCTAGCTGCGAGGGAGAGATCACGGACGGCGAAGTCTACGCGGTTTTGAAGAAGGTCGGCAGAGGCAAGTCGCCCGGTCTGGATGGTTTGCCCTATGAATTGTACTTGAGGCTGTCGCACATCTTTGTTCCGATTTTGACTGCAGTGTTCAACAACTGGTTTCGGTCGGGGTCCATCCCCAATCGGATCACCAGGGGCGTGATCACTCTGTTGAAAAAGGGCAAAGGTGGTGGGGGGAAACTAGATGACTACAGGCCCATAACTCTGCTAAACACAGAGTTAAAGATTATGGCCAAGATCCTGCAGGAGCGTTTGCAGTCAGTTGCCGAGTCTCTGTTGGGACCTGAGCAGACTTGTTCTGTGAGGGGCCGAACAATTCAGAGCAACCTGCATCTGATCCGCACGATCATAGAGGGTGTAAAAGACGACGAGCAAGCCGCGCTGATCAATTTGGATCAGTCCAAGGCATTTGATAGGGTCGACCATCGCTACCTTGCTACTGTCCTGCAGGCCGCTGGATTCGCACCCAACTTCTGCCGCTGGATTAGCCTCCTGTATCGCTCCCCCAGTGCTGTGGTACAGGTGAACGGAAGGTTGTCGGACGCGTTCGTGCTGTCTAGGTCGGTTCGTCAGGGTTGTCCGCTGTCGCCTCTCCTTTATGCTTTGGCGTTGGAGCCTCTCCTTCGCCGGCTGAAGGACGAGACCGGCAGTCCGGCCCTACGCGGAATCACCGTTCCTGGAGGGGCTCGAGCCAGGGTTTCCGCGTACGCCGATGACGTATCTGCTTTCGTGTCGTCCCGGGACGATATCGAGGCGGTACAGAAGGCGCTTGACCGGTACGAGAAGGTGACAGGGGCCAAGATAAACCGCGACAAGTCTTCCGGCTTGCGGTTAGGTGCCTGGAAGGGGGTCGCTCTTCCGGGCCGCTTCGGTTGGACGGATGGACCTGTCCGCATTCTTGGAGTGTGGTTTGGACCGGACCTCCAGCTGGAGAAGAATTGGTCTGAAGTACTTGCAAAGGTCGGTTCTGCCGGCAAGACTTGGAATCGACGGCGGTTGTCCGTGAAGGGCAGGGCGGAGGTGTGTGTTACATACATTTTCCCCCTGATTCTTTATCGATTGTCTGTACTTCCTCTCTGTGGGACCCATTGGAAGGCGCTCGAGCGATCGCTATCCTCTATTTTATGGAGGGGACGCGTGAACAGGGTCGACAGACGAGTCTGCACTAAACGTCCGTGTCATGGGGGGCTGGGAATGCCGCACCTCTTGAGTCACGTCCGTGCCTCTAGGTTGGCTTTCCTACGCCGCGCATTGACTGGGAGAGATCCGATTCTGGAGGGGATTGTTAGGGACGCCTTCCCTAGCCTTACCATCAGTCCCCCCATCTCGAGGGTTGAGCGCCGTCGTAAACCCCGGGACGAGTCGGATTTCATCCGCGAGTGTCGGTCGGCCTTGAGGGCCATTCCCCGGTCCAGTGACCTGTCACGGCCTAGGAAGGTCTTCTATCGTGGATTAGTGGAGGGGCCCGCGAAGGATTCCCTACGTGATACGCTCGGCTTGTCGGAGGAGGAGTTTCGCTCCTACTGGTCTTGGGCGCCAGCGGCGGATTACCTCAGTAACCCTGAGTTTTCGCTTACCTGGCGATTGGCTCGGAATCGGCTGCCTCTCAACGACAAGGCTTTCATATGGGGTTTGGCGGATTTGCCAGACTGTGAACGGTGTGGTCTTGGCTTAGAAGAAACGGCTCCGCACGCCTTCTACCATTGCCCCCGGGTCCGCCCCTTATGGGACCATGTCGGCGAGCTGACGGCTCGTCTCGCTCCCGAACAGCTTGTGTCCATTGATCGCGCATACGCGTGTGACAATGTGTCGCCCCCGTATTCCGGGGTGAAACGAATGGTGTTTCTGACGCTGCTGGCCACGGCTCGAATGGTGATTTGGACGACGCGAAAGGAGGAAGTCTTGCGGGGCAACCGTCTTTCTCATCAGCATCTAATCCTATTCTTTGAGCATCAGCTCAAGATGAAGATTAGATCTGATAGAAAACGATTGCATTCGACAGTCTTTAGCGAAAGGTGGGTAAAAGAGGCGAGCTTGGTTCGTGTGACCGGGGCTAGCCTTGATTTTCTCTTCTAGGTCAACCTATTGCACATCGGGGTGGCTTCCTGTGGAACCCTCCCCTTGGTTAGGATTAGACAAGCTTCAGTGTACCTAGTTAATGTGAGTAAGTGTTGTTCCTGGCCTGTAACCCGGCTACTCTTTGGTTATGATCCAAGTCGAGATTCCCAACCTCCCCAGTTTGTTTCGGCCTCCTTTTATCTCGACTGGGTCAGCTTTATATTTTCCCATTCCCGCATAATATTTTAGCCTTCTTCCCACTCCCTTAGCGAGAGTTGCCTCTTGATTTTGTCCCCTGGGCAGAATACAGCGGCCTCTCTATTTTTGAGGGTTGGACGGTCCCTACTAACATGTGTTATGTTTAGTTTGTATTTTGTGTTTATTTTTATTTATTATTGGGTTCACCTCCCTCCCCTTGCATTCTATCATTATTAGAATTTTATGTATATCATTTATGTATCATCAAATTTTTATGGATTGGGGCGCGTTTTGGTAGGTTCCCTTGGAGTGGATGTGGTATTATGGTGGTTGGAGGATTGAACGGTGATGGATGAGTTCTTGTGGTGAATGAATAAATTGTAATGTATGAATGGGTCGTGAGTCAGATTAGCTAGGTATAAGATAGTAAGTGTTGACCAGCCTTTTCCCCCTCCCCTTTTTGGCCTTGTGCCACAATTGTAACCTTTGTTGCAATAAATCCTCAGGGTTTGTATTAAGTTCATCCCCTAGTGTATTGTTTTTGCTACTGACTTGTTACCTTTGCGTCTGAAAGATAAGCTTTAAGTTTACATTTTTTGCAACCTTTTTTGACTTTCAGTTTTCCTCGTTCTATTTTTTGTCTAATTTTTTCTCTTTATTTTCCGTTTTATTTTTGCTTTTGTATTATTTTGCCTTTTTCTTTCAGTTTTTGTTTCCTTTTTTAAATTTTCCTTGTTTTCGTAGTCCATTTTTCTTCTTTTGTTTGAGTTGTTTATTACCGTTTGAGTTGTTTATTACCGTTTGAGTTGTTTATTACCGTTTGAGTTGTTTATTACCGTTTGAGTTTGTACGTTTTTTCTTTTGATTATTATTTTTTACGTATGTGAAACACCAATATAAGTTAAAGAAAGCAACAAAAGCTTAATTGTTCGGCGTGGTGGGCCGAAAAATCCCATCATGGCCGACAACAATATTGACAAAGACAATACACCGCCTTCACAACCGGTGTCACCCCCAAAAACGGCCTGGGGTAAAAACAGGCCGCCAGAAAAAGATCCAGCCTTTTACTGCGAGCAAAGGAAAAAGTTTGAGGATTCATTCCAAGGGAATGAATTCATTACTATTCAAGAAGCCTTGGATGCAGTCGACACCAGGACAATCTCTCTTCTAACTTCGGAGGTAAAGACCCGGAAGTTGATCGGTGTCGGCAGAGAAGTGATGGAGGAGGCCTTGAAGTCTCTACAAATTTACCCAAAACTCCTGGCTCGAAGGACAAACGCTCTGTGGGATATACTCCTAGCTACAGAGGAGCAGGCAAAGGCACTGGCTGGAAGTCTGCTCTCAACTAAGAACCTGCGCATGCAGACAGAGTACATGGGAACTCGCAGAACCAAGGTAACAATTCACGGTGTCCCAGCAGATATCAGCGAGGACAGGATGGGGGCCTTTTTCGTTAAATATGGTGAAGTGAACGAAGTTAAGGCCCTTGTCAGTAAAAGCGGCATCCAAACAGGGGACATAGAAGTCCAAATAACTGTCAACAGGGAAAACTTTCGGGAAATTCCAAACACCCTGGTGTGCCGAAAGAGAAGAATGCTGGTTGTTGTCGAGGGAAGAAAGCCGTGCTGCTGGGCGTGTGGTGCGTCAGGGCACATGTCCAAGGAATGCCCTGGCAAAAATGTTAAACCAATGCCCCCTCCAGCAGCAACAACAGCAGCAGTGGTTGCGAAAGAGACAACCGGAAAACCTCCCGTAGAAGCCTGGAAAGAGGTGGATAGGGGGCGAAAAAATATGAGCGATCCAGCTCCGAAGGAGACGCCCCAAAAGAAACAGCCCGAAAAGAGGCAAAAAGAAGTACAGCCTTCAAAGGTGTACGAAAAAGAGAAACAAAAACAGCAACAACAACAACAGAAACAAAAACAGCAGAAGAGTCCAAAAAGTCCGGAAAAAAGTCCGGAAAAGCAAAACAGCGACATGGAGGTGGAGGAAGTGCCTCCCAAACGGGCCACCTCTTTGAAAAGAAACCGGGAGGAAGATGAGGAGGAACAAGAGGAACAAGTGAAGCAGATTCATAGGCTAATTGGACAGATTAGTGAAGAGAGGGGTAGGGAAACAAACAGATGTACATCCGTCCCCTCTTCACCAGCTAAAAAGGAAAAAAACACTCCAGCTGATAGGAGTCTCCCTCCTTCCCTGTCTCGATTTCCACTCCCTGCTAGCAACCCCACACCCCCGCACACACCTACTCCTACTGCATCAGACCCTCCAACTCCCCAACCATCCCTCCCTACTCCAGCCCGTTCATCCACTCCCACTCCACCACCCCCAGATAGGGGAAAAAAGAAAAAAAGAATCTTCGGCAAAGTCGAGGAAATTTGCAGAGCGGATAAGGGGGAGATAGATAAGAACCTCTCCTCCCGCAAGAGAGCACTGTTGGGTCCTCTAATCAAGCTGTCATCCGTTGACGGCAAATCAGTTGAGGATCCTAGAAATTTTCCTCGTGCCCCGGGAGTGGTTGGACTTATCCGGGACACAGGCAAACATATGAAAGTGTGGGCCCATCTCTTTGAGGCCAGAGAGGCCTTCCCAGAGATAAGGATGATTGAGATGGGCGCACAAGATTTGAAAAAAATGCAGATGTTTTGTGCAGGGAGGGCCCCCGTACGTCTCCACCCTTCATTATATAGGGCCCTAAAACTAAATTACCCCACGGACGTCGGCGGGATTGTCACAGAAGGACGGATAACGTCAGAGTTAGGCGTGGGGAGCCTGGGACAATCCGTCGGGGTCCTTTCACCCGCAGATTTCCGTCCTGTATGTGAATAGGTTTATTGCACTTCTTCTTTTCTTTCTTTGCAGGCTTAGAAGATGTCTATTAAGATAGCGACTTTGAATGTGAGGGGCTTAAGGGATCGGGGTAAGGCTGCCCGCCTGCTCCGGGACCTTCTGTCCCTGGATGTGGATGTTGCCGCGATCGAGGAGACCCACTTTGTTTGCAGTTCCGATGCGTGTGTGCTGGACGATGACTTTGTCGTCTATTCAGCATATGGGGACCGTTCTGCCAGAGGAGTTTCTTTGCTTGTCAGGCGTACTCTTGATGCGAAGGTGGACCTTGTGCATACCGATGCCGAGGGCCGGTTGATCGTGGCCGATATTGCCGTGAAAAGTGGTTCGTTCCGAGTCGTTGCGGTTTATGCGCCCAACGACCGGGAGGAGCGGGTCTCGTTTTTTCGGCGGTTGGGGCCGTTCCTAGTGGATTCAACGCGCCTAGTTTTAATGGGGGACTGGAATGCCATCCTGGACCCCAAGTTAGACAGGGGGCGGGGAGCTAGCGGGAGAAGGGGCGATCGTAGCCTGGTTGATCTGATCGACGATTATGGTCTCGTCGATAGATACCGGGTCGATCATCCCGGGGGGAAAATGTGGACGTGGGCTCTTAATTGGCCTTTTGACAAGGTAGTCAGCTACCTTGACAGAATGTTAGTTAGAAGAGCCGACATAGATCTACTAGATTGCCCTACGTTCCACTGGGTAGGCTACACGGACCACAAACTCGTTTGTGCCCGGGTGGCGTTAGACTGTAGGCCTAGAATGGCTGGTTACTGGAAGTTCAATCTGTCCTTACTGGACAGGGAGGACTTTCGGGAACAGCTAATTAGACTAGTGCAGCGGGAGCTAGTGGGGGCGGTTATCGGGAATAAGTGGTGGGAACGCCTTAAATGTAGGATTAGGTCCTTCACCACTGATTTCAGCAAACGGCTCGCTCTAGATAGAGCTGATAAGGTGAAGACACTCAAGTCTAGTTATTCCCGGGCGGTGGCTGGGGGGGATCCCCTAGAGATAGCCTTAGCTAAGGAGGCCCTGGATCGTTCGAATAGCGAGCGGTACATGGGCCAGGTAATTAGACATAAGTTAAGCAAGATGTCTTCCGAAGCTGTGAACTTGGGCGCAGATCTGCGCAGGGAAGAGGTCCGTCGAGGTGGCGATCGTTACATTCGTGAAGTCGAATCCCCGGAGGGGCGTACTCTTCGGGCCACTGACGACATGTGCGAGGCGTTTCGGCGCCATTTCGAGAGCCGGTTTACCAAGGAGCCTGGTCTCCGTGAGGAGGAGTTTCGTAGCTATTTGGCTGACTTTCCTCGGCTTTTGCCGACTGAAGCGGCTAGCTGCGAGGGAGAGATCACGGAGGGCGAAGTCTACGCGGTTTTGAAGAAGGTCGGCAGAGGCAAGTCGCCCGGTCTGGATGGTTTGCCCTATGAATTGTACTTGAGGCTGTCGCACATCTTTGTTCCGATTTTGACTGCAGTGTTCAACAACTGGTTTCGGTCGGGGTCCATCCCCAACCGGATCACCAGGGGCGTGATCACTCTGTTGAAAAAGGGCAAAGGTGGTGGGGGGAAACTAGATGACTACAGGCCCATAACTCTGCTAAACACAGAGTTAAAGATTATGGCCAAGATCCTGCAGGAGCGTTTGCAGTCAGTTGCCGAGTCTCTGTTGGGACCTGAGCAGACTTGTTCTGTGAGGGGCCGAACAATTCAGAGCAACCTGCATCTGATCCGCACGATCATAGAGGGTGTAAAAGACGACGAGCAAGCCGCGCTGATCAATTTGGATCAGTCCAAGGCATTTGATAGGGTCGACCATCGCTACCTTGCTACTGTCCTGCAGGCCGCTGGATTCGCACCCAACTTCTGCCGCTGGATTAGCCTCCTGTATCGCTCCCCCAGTGCTGTGGTACAGGTGAACGGAAGGTTGTCGGACGCGTTCGTGCTGTCTAGGTCGGTTCGTCAGGGTTGTCCGCTGTCGCCTCTCCTTTATGCTTTGGCGTTGGAGCCTCTCCTTCGCCGGCTGAAGGACGAGACCGGCAGTCCGGCCCTACGCGGAATCGCCGTTCCTGGAGGGGCTCGAGCCAGGGTTTCCGCGTACGCCGATGACGTATCTGCTTTCGTGTCGTCCCGGGACGATATCGAGGCGGTACAGAAGGCGCTTGACCGGTACGAGAAGGTGACAGGGGCCAAGATAAACCGCGACAAGTCTTCCGGCTTGCGGTTAGGTGCCTGGAAGGGGGTCGCTCTTCCGGGCCGCTTCGGTTGGACGGATGGACCTGTCCGCATTCTTGGAGTGTGGTTTGGACCGGACCTCCAGCTGGAGAAGAATTGGTCTGAAGTACTTGCAAAGGTCGGTTCTGCCGGCAAGACTTGGAATCGACGGCGGTTGTCCGTGAAGGGCAGGGCGGAGGTGTGTGTTACATACATTTTCCCCCTGATTCTTTATCGATTGTCTGTACTTCCTCTCTGTGGGACCCATTGGAAGGCGCTCGAGCGATCGCTATCCTCCATTTTATGGAGGGGACGCGTGAACAGGGTCGACAGACGAGTCTGCACTAAACGTCCGTGTCATGGGGGGCTGGGAATGCCGCACCTCTTGAGTCACGTCCGTGCCTCTAGGTTGGCTTTCCTACGCCGCGCATTGACTGGGAGAGATCCGATTCTGGAGGGGATTGTTAGGGACGCCTTCCCTAGCCTTACCATCAGTCCCCCCATCTCGAGGGTTGAGCGCCGTCGTAAACCCCGGGACGAGTCGGATTTCATCCGCGAGTGTCGGTCGGCCTTGAGGGCCATTCCCCGGTCCAGTGACCTGTCACGGCCTAGGAAGGTCTTCTATCGTGGATTAGTGGAGGGGCCCGCGAAGGATTCCCTACGTGATACGCTCGGCTTGTCGGAGGAGGAGTTTCGCTCCTACTGGTCTTGGGCGCCAGCGGCGGATTACCTCAGTAACCCTGAGTTTTCGCTTACCTGGCGATTGGCTCGGAATCGGCTGCCTCTCAACGACAAGGCTTTCATATGGGGTTTGGCGGATTTGCCAGACTGTGAACGGTGTGGTCTTGGCTTAGAAGAAACGGCTGCGCACGCCTTCTACCATTGCCCCCGGGTCCGCCCCTTATGGGACCATGTCGGCGAGCTGACGGCTCGTCTCGCTCCCGAACAGCTTGTGTCCATTGATCGCGCATACGCGTGTGACAATGTGTCGCCCCCGTATTCCGGGGTGAAACTAATGGTGTTTCTGACGCTGCTGGCCACGGCTCGTATGGTGATTTGGACGACGCGAAAGGAGGAAGTCTTGCGGGGCAACCGTCTTTCTCATCAGCATCTAATCCTATTCTTTGAGCATCAGCTCAAGATGAAGATTAGATCTGATAGAAAACGATTGCATTCGACAGTCTTTAGCGAAAGGTGGGTAAAAGAGGCGAGCTTGGTTCGTGTGACCGGGGCTAGCCTTGATTTTCTCTTCTAGGTCAACCTATTGCACATCGGGGTGGCTTCCTGTGGAACCCTCCCCTTGGTTAGGTTAGACAAGCTTCAGTGTACCTAGTTAATGTGAGTAAGTGTTGTTCCTGGCCTGTAACCCGGCTACTCTTTGGTTATGATCCAAGTCGAGATTCCCAACCTCCCCAGTTTGTTTCGGCCCCCTTTTATCTCGACTGGGTCAGCTTTATATTTTCCCTTTCCCGCATAATATTTTAGCCTTCTTCCCACTCCCTTAGCGAGAGTTGCCTCTTGATTTTGTCCCCTGGGCAGAATACAGCGGCCTCTCTATTTTGAGGGTTGGACGGTCCCCTACTAACATCTGTTATGTTTAGTTTGTATTTTGTGTTTATATTTATTTGATTATTGGGTTCATCTCCCTCCCCTCTCATTCTATCATTATTAAAATTTTATGTATTTTATGTATTATCATCAAATTTTTATGGTGTGGGGCGCGTTTTTGGTAGGTTCCCCTTGAGAGGATGCGGTATTATGGTGGTTGGAGGATTGTTTGGTGACGGACGAGTTCTTGTGGTGAATGGGTAAATTGTAATGTATGAATGGGTCGTGAATCTGATTAGCTAGGTATAGGATAGTTAGTTTGGACCAGCCTTTACCCCTCCCCTTCATCGGCCACGTGCCACAATTATGTATAAAAACATAATAAATCCTCAGGGTTTGTATTAAGTTCATCCCCTGGTGTGTTGTTTTTGCTACTGACTTGTTTCCTTTGCGTCGAAAAGATAAGCTTTAAGTTTACATTTTTGCAACCTTTTTTGACTTTCAGTTTTCCTCGTTCTATTTTTTGTCTAATTTTTTCTCTTTATTTTCCGTTTTATTTTTGCTTTTGTATTATTTTGCCTTTTTCTTTCAGTTTTTGTTTCCTTTTTTAAATTTTCCTTGTTTTCGTAGTCCATTTTTCTTCTTTTGTTTGAGTTTTTTATTACCGTTTGAGTTGTTTATTACCGTTTGAGTTGTTTATTACCGTTTGAGTTTGTACGTTTTTTCTTGTTTATTTTGATTATTATTTTTTACGTCTCTGGAAACACCAACATACCTTTAAAAAAGCAACAAAAGCTTAATTGTTCGGCGTGGTGGGCCGAAAAATCCCATCATGGCCGACAATAACATTGAGAAGAATACACCGCCTTCACAACCGGTGTCACCCCAGAAAACGGCCTGGGGGAAAAACAGGCCCCCGGAAAAAGATGCAGCATATTACTGCGAACAGAGAAAAAAATTCGAGGAATCATTCAAAGGCAATGAATTCCTCACGATTCAAGAAGCGCTGAATGCTGTCGACACGAGAACAATATCTCTCCTAACTTCGGATATAAAAACCCGAAAGTTGATCGGCGTCGGCAGAGAGGTAATGGAGGAGGCCTTAAGAACCTTACAAATTAACCCCAAGTTTCTGGCGCGGAGGACGAATGCTCTGTGGGACATACTCCTCGCCACGGAAGAGCAGGCAAAGGCTCTGGCAGGAAGCCTACTTGCAACAAAGAACCTGCGCATTCAGACCGAATACATGGGAACCCGCAGGACCAAGGTTACGATCCACGGGGTCCCAGTAGATATCAACGAGGACAGGATGGGGGCCTTCTTCGCCAAATATGGCGAGGTGAACGACGTCAAGGCCCTCGTTAGCAAAGGCGGCATCCTGACCGGCGACATGGAGGTGCAAGTAACCTTGAACAGGGAAAACTTCCAAGAGATCCCAAACACCTTGGTGTGCCGAAAAAGAAGAATGCTGGTCGTGGTGGAGGGGAGGAAGCCATGCTGTTGGGCGTGTGGTGCGTCAGGACACATGTCCAAGGAGTGCCCTGGCAAAAATAAAGTCATGCCGATGCCCCCTCCAGCAGCAGCAACAACAACAGTAGTGGTTGAAAAACCATCCGGAAAACCTTCCCAAGAAGCCTGGAAAGAGGTGGATAAGGGGCGGAAAAATACATCTGTTGCAGCCCCGCAGGAAACGCCCCCTAAAAAACACCTCGAAAAGAGGCCAAAAGAAGGACAGGCTTCAAAACAGAAAAAACAAGAGCAGCAGCAGCAGCAACAGCTCCAGCAACAAAACAGCGACATGGAGGTGGAGGAAGTGCCTCCCAAACGGGCTGCCTCCTTGAAAAGGAACCGAGAGGAAGACGAGGAGGAAGAAGAACAACATGCTGAACAAGCAGATCGGATAAATAGACTAATTAGTCATATTAGTGACGATAGGGGCAGGGAGAAAAACAAAGTTACATCCGCCCCCTCTTCACCATTGAAAAAAGAAAAAAACACTTCTGCAGATAGGAGTCTCCCTCCCTCCCTGTCTCGATATCCACTTCCGCCTACCACCCCCACACCCCCGCACACACCTACTCCTACTGCTTCAGACCCTCCAATTCCCCAATCACCCCTCCCTACTCCAACCTCTTCGTCCACTCCCACTCCACCACCCCCAGATAGGGGAAAAAAGAAGAAAAGGATCTTCGGCAAGGTCGAAGAAATTTGTAGAGCAGAGAAAGGGGAGATAGACAAAAACCTCTCCTCTCGCAAGAGAGCATTACTGGGGCCTCTAATTAAACTGTCATCTGTTGATGGTAAATCAGTGGAGGACCCCAGAAATTTTCCTGGTGCCCCGGGAGTTGTCGGACTGATCCGGGATTCCGGCAGGCACTTGAAAGTCTGGACCCATCTCTTCGAAGCCAGAGAAGCCTTCCCAGAGATAAGGATGGTGGAGACTGGGTCGCAAGATCTTAAAAAAATGCACTTGTTTTGTTCAGGGAGGGCCCCCGTACGTCTCCACCCTTCATTATATAGGGCCCTAAAACTAAATTACCCCACGGACGTCGGCGGGATTGTCACAGAAGGACGGATAACGTCAGAGTTAGGAGTGGGGAGCCTGGGACAATCCGTCGGGGTCCTTTCACCCGCAGATTTCCGTCCTGTATGTGAATAGGTTTATTGCACTTCTTTTTTCTTTGCAGGCTTAGAAGATGTCTATTAAGATAGCGACTTTGAATGTGAGGGGCTTAAGGGATCGGGGTAAGGCTGCCCGCCTTCTCCGGGACCTTCTGTCCCTGGATGTGGATGTTGCCGCGATCGAGGAGACCCACTTTGTTTGCAGTTCCGATGCGTGTGTGCTGGACGATGACTTTGTCGTCTATTCAGCATATGGGGACCGTTCTGCCAGAGGAGTTTCTTTGCTTGTCAGGCGTACTCTTGATGCGAAGGTGGACCTTGTGCATACCGATGCCGAGGGCCGGTTGATCGTGGCCGATATTGCCGTGAAAAGTGGTTCGTTCCGAGTCGTTGCGGTTTATGCGCCCAACGACCGGGAGGAGCGGGTCTCGTTTTTTCGGCGGTTGGGGCCGTTCCTAGTGGATTCAACGCGCCTAGTTTTAATGGGGGACTGGAATGCCATCCTGGACCCCAAGTTAGACAGGGGGCGGGGAGCTAGCGGGAGAAGGGGCGATCGTAGCCTGGTTGATCTGATCGACGATTATGGTCTCGTCGATAGATACCGGGTCGATCATCCCGGGGGGAAAATGTGGACGTGGGCTCTTAATTGGCCTTTTGACAAGGTAGTTAGCTACCTTGACAGAATGTTAGTTAGAAGAGCCGACATAGATCTACTAGATTGCCCTACGTTCCACTGGGTAGGCTATTCGGACCACAAACTCGTTTGTGCCCGGGTGGCGTTAGACTGTAGGCCTAGAATGGCTGGGTACTGGAAGTTCAATCTGTCCTTACTGGACAGGGAGGACTTTCGGGAACAGCTAATTAGACTAGTGCAGCGGGAGCTAGTGGGGGCGGTTATCGGGAATAAGTGGTGGGAACGCCTTAAGTGTAGGATTAGGTCCTTCACCACTGATTTCAGCAAACGGCTCGCTCTAGATAGAGCTGACAAGGTGAAGACGCTTAAAACTAGTTACACCCGGGCGGTGGCTGGGGGGGATCCCCTAGAGATAGCCTTAGCTAAGGAGGCCCTGGATCGTTCGAATAGCGAGCGGTACATGGGCCAGGTAATTAGACATAAGTTAAGCAAGATGTCTTCCGAAGCTGTGAATTTGGGCGCAGATCTGCGCAGGGAAGAGGTCCGTCGAGGTGGCGATCGTTACATTCGTGAAGTCGAATCCCCGGAGGGGCGTACTCTTCGGGCCACTGACGACATGTGCGAGGCGTTTCGGCGCCATTTCGAGAGCCGGTTTACCAAGGAGCCTGGTCTCCGTGAGGAGGAGTTTCGTAGCTATTTGGCTGACTTTCCTCGGCTTTTGCCGACTGAAGCGGCTAGCTGCGAGGGAGAGATCACGGAGGGCGAAGTCTACGCGGTTTTGAAGAAGGTCGGCAGAGGCAAGTCGCCCGGTCTGGATGGTTTGCCCTATGAATTGTACTTGAGGCTGTCGCACATCTTTGTTCCGATTTTGACTGCAGTGTTCAACAACTGGTTTCGGTCGGGGTCCATCCCCAATCGGATCACCAGGGGCGTGATCACTCTGTTGAAAAAGGGCAAAGGTGGTGGGGGGAAACTAGATGACTACAGGCCCATAACTCTGCTAAACACAGAGTTAAAGATTATGGCCAAGATCCTGCAGGAGCGTTTGCAGTCAGTTGCCGAGTCTCTGTTGGGACCTGAGCAGACTTGTTCTGTGAGGGGCCGAACAATTCAGAGCAACCTGCATCTGATCCGCACGATCATAGAGGGTGTAAAAGACGACGAGCAAGCCGCGCTGATCAATTTGGATCAGTCCAAGGCATTTGATAGGGTCGACCATCGCTACCTTGCTACTGTCCTGCAGGCCGCTGGATTCGCACCCAACTTCTGCCGCTGGATTAGCCTCCTGTATCGCTCCCCCAGTGCTGTGGTACAGGTGAACGGAAGGTTGTCGGACGCGTTCGTGCTGTCTAGGTCGGTTCGTCAGGGTTGTCCGCTGTCGCCTCTCCTTTATGCTTTGGCGTTGGAGCCTCTCCTTCGCCGGCTGAAGGACGAGACCGGCAGTCCGGCCCTACGCGGAATCGCCGTTCCTGGAGGGGCTCGAGCCAGGGTTTCCGCGTACGCCGATGACGTATCTGCTTTCGTGTCGTCCCGGGACGATATCGAGGCGGTACAGAAGGCGCTTGACCGGTACGAGAAGGTGACAGGGGCCAAGATAAACCGCGACAAGTCTTCCGGCTTGCGGTTAGGTGCCTGGAAGGGGGTCGCTCTTCCGGGCCGCTTCGGTTGGACGGATGGACCTGTCCGCATTCTTGGAGTGTGGTTTGGACCGGACCTCCAGCTGGAGAAGAATTGGTCTGAAGTACTTGCAAAGGTCGGTTCTGCCGGCAAGACTTGGAATCGACGGCGGTTGTCCGTGAAGGGCAGGGCGGAGGTGTGTGTTACATACATTTTCCCCCTGATTCTTTATCGATTGTCTGTACTTCCTCTCTGTGGGACCCATTGGAAGGCGCTCGAGCGATCGCTATCCTCCATTTTATGGAGGGGACGCGTGAACAGGGTCGACAGACGAGTCTGCACTAAACGTCCGTGTCATGGGGGGCTGGGAATGCCGCACCTCTTGAGTCACGTCCGTGCCTCTAGGTTGGCTTTCCTACGCCGCGCATTGACTGGGAGAGATCCGATTCTGGAGGGGATTGTTAGGGACGCCTTCCCTAGCCTTACCATCAGTCCCCCCATCTCGAGGGTTGAGCGCCGTCGTAAACCCCGGGACGAGTCGGATTTCATCCGCGAGTGTCGGTCGGCCTTGAGGGCCATTCCCCGGTCCAGTGACCTGTCACGGCCTAGGAAGGTCTTCTATCGTGGATTAGTGGAGGGGCCCGCGAAGGATTCCCTACGTGATACGCTCGGCTTGTCGGAGGAGGAGTTTCGCTCCTACTGGTCTTGGGCGCCAGCGGCGGATTACCTCAGTAACCCTGAGTTTTCGCTTACCTGGCGATTGGCTCGGAATCGGCTGCCTCTCAACGACAAGGCTTTCATATGGGGTTTGGCGGATTTGCCAGACTGTGAACGGTGTGGTCTTGGCTTAGAAGAAACGGCTGCGCACGCCTTCTACCATTGCCCCCGGGTCCGCCCCTTATGGGACCATGTCGGCGAGCTGACGGCTCGTCTCGCTCCCGAACAGCTTGTGTCCATTGATCGCGCATACGCGTGTGACAATGTGTCGCCCCCGTATTCCGGGGTGAAACGAATGGTGTTTCTGACGCTGCTGGCCACGGCTCGAATGGTGATTTGGACGACGCGAAAGGAGGAAGGCTTGCGGGGCAACCGTCTTTCTCATCAGCATCTAATCCTATTCTTTGAGCATCAGCTCAAGATGAAGATTAGATCTGATAGAAAACGATTGCATTCGACAGTCTTTAGCGAAAGGTGGGTAAAAGAGGCGAGCTTGGTTCGTGTGACCGGGGCTAGCCTTGATTTTCTCTTCTAGGTCAACCTATTGCACATCGGGGTGGCTTCCTGTGGAACCCTCCCCTTGGTTAGGTTAGACAAGCTTCAGTGTACCTAGTTAATGTGAGTAAATGTTGTTCCTGGCCTGTATCCCGGCTGCTCTTTGGTTATGGTCCAAGTCGAGATTCCCAACCTCCCCAGTTTGTTTTGGCCCCCCCCTTTTTTTTATCTCGACTGGGTCAGCTTTACATTTTCCCATTCCGGCATAATATTTTCTCCGCTTTCCCACTCCCTTAGTGAGAGCGTCTCTTGATTCTGTCCCCTGGGCAGAATACAGCGGCCTCTCTGTTTTTGAGGGTTGGACGGTCCCTACTAACATGTGTTATGTTTAGTTTGTATTTTGTGTTTATTGTTATTTATTATTGGGTTCACCTCCCTCCCCTTGCATTCTGTCATTATTAGAATTTTATGTATATCATTTATGTATCATCAAATTTTTATGGATTGGGGCGCGTTTTGGTAGGTTCCCTTGGAGTGGATGTGGTATTATGGTGGTTGGAGGATTGAACGGTGATGGATGAGTTCTTGTGGTGAATGAGTAAATTGTAATGTATGAATGGGTCGTGAGTCAGATTAGCTAGGTATAAGATAGTAAGTGTTGACCAGCCTTTTCCCCCTCCCCTTTTTGGCCTTGTGCCACAATTGTAACCTTTGTTGCAATAAATCCTCAGGGTTTGTATTAAGTTCATCCCCTGGTGTGTTGTTTTTGCTACTGACTTGTTTCCTTTGCGTCGAAAAGATAAGCTTTAAGTTTACATTTTTGCAACCTTTTTTGACTTTCAGTTTTCCTCGTTCTATTTTTTGTCTAATTTTTTCTCTTTATTTTCCGTTTTATTTTTGCTTTTGTATTATTTTGCCTTTTTCTTTCAGTTTTTGTTTCCTTTTTTAAATTTTCCTTGTTTTCGTAGTCCATTTTTCTTCTTTTGTTTGAGTTTTTTATTACCGTTTGAGTTGTTTATTACCGTTTGAGTTGTTTATTACCGTTTGAGTTTGTACGTTTTTTCTTGTTTATTTTGATTATTATTTTTTACGTCTCTGGAAACACCAACATACCTTTAAAAAAGCAACAAAAGCTTAATTGTTCGGCGTGGTGGGCCGAAAAATCCCATCATGGCCGACAATAACATTGAGAAGAATACACCGCCTTCACAACCGGTGTCACCCCAGAAAACGGCCTGGGGGAAAAACAGGCCCCCGGAAAAAGATGCAGCATATTACTGCGAACAGAGAAAAAAATTCGAGGAATCATTCAAAGGCAATGAATTCCTCACGATTCAAGAAGCGCTGAATGCTGTCGACACGAGAACAATATCTCTCCTAACTTCGGATATAAAAACCCGAAAGTTGATCGGCGTCGGCAGAGAGGTAATGGAGGAGGCCTTAAGAACCTTACAAATTAACCCCAAGTTTCTGGCGCGGAGGACGAATGCTCTGTGGGACATACTCCTCGCCACGGAAGAGCAGGCAAAGGCTCTGGCAGGAAGCCTACTTGCAACAAAGAACCTGCGCATTCAGACCGAATACATGGGAACCCGCAGGACCAAGGTTACGATCCACGGGGTCCCAGTAGATATCAACGAGGACAGGATGGGGGCCTTCTTCGCCAAATATGGCGAGGTGAACGACGTCAAGGCCCTCGTTAGCAAAGGCGGCATCCTGACCGGCGACATGGAGGTGCAAGTAACCTTGAACAGGGAAAACTTCCAAGAGATCCCAAACACCTTGGTGTGCCGAAAAAGAAGAATGCTGGTCGTGGTGGAGGGGAGGAAGCCATGCTGTTGGGCGTGTGGTGCGTCAGGACACATGTCCAAGGAGTGCCCTGGCAAAAATAAAGTCATGCCGATGCCCCCTCCAGCAGCAGCAACAACAACAGTAGTGGTTGAAAAACCATCCGGAAAACCTTCCCAAGAAGCCTGGAAAGAGGTGGATAAGGGGCGGAAAAATACATCTGTTGCAGCCCCGCAGGAAACGCCCCCTAAAAAACACCTCGAAAAGAGGCCAAAAGAAGGACAGGCTTCAAAACAGAAAAAACAAGAGCAGCAGCAGCAGCAACAGCTCCAGCAACAAAACAGCGACATGGAGGTGGAGGAAGTGCCTCCCAAACGGGCTGCCTCCTTGAAAAGGAACCGAGAGGAAGACGAGGAGGAAGAAGAACAACATGCTGAACAAGCAGATCGGATAAATAGACTAATTGGTCATATTAGTGACGATAGGGGCAGGGAGAAAAACAAAGTTACATCCGCCCCCTCTTCACCATTGAAAAAAGAAAAAAACACTTCTGCAGATAGGAGTCTCCCTCCCTCCCTGTCTCGATATCCACTTCCGCCTACCACCCCCACACCCCCGCACACACCTACTCCTACTGCCTCAGACCCTCCAATTCCCCAATCACCCCTCCCTACTCCAACCTCTTCGTCCACTCCCACTCCACCACCCCCAGATAGGGGAAAAAAGAAGAAAAGGATCTTCGGCAAGGTCGAAGAAATTTGTAGAGCAGAGAAAGGGGAGATAGACAAAAACCTCTCCTCTCGCAAGAGAGCATTACTGGGGCCTCTAATTAAACTGTCATCTGTTGATGGTAAATCAGTGGAGGACCCCAGAAATTTTCCTGGTGCCCCGGGAGTTGTCGGACTGATCCGGGATTCCGGCAGGCACTTGAAAGTCTGGACCCATCTCTTCGAAGCCAGAGAAGCCTTCCCAGAGATAAGGATGGTGGAGACTGGGTCGCAAGATCTTAAAAAAATGCACTTGTTTTGTTCAGGGAGGGCCCCCGTACGTCTCCACCCTTCATTATATAGGGCCCTAAAACTAAATTACCCCACGGACGTCGGCGGGATTGTCACAGAAGGACGGATAACGTCAGAGTTAGGCGTGGGGAGCCTGGGACAATCCGTCGGGGTCCTTTCACCCGCAGATTTCCGTCCTGTATGTGAGTAGGTTTATTGCACTTCTTCTTTTCTTTCTTTGCAGGCTTAGAAGATGTCTATTAAGATAGCGACTTTGAATGTGAGGGGCTTAAGGGATCGGGGTAAGGCTGCCCGCCTGCTCCGGGACCTTCTGTCCCTGGATGTGGATGTTGCCGCGATCGAGGAGACCCACTTTGTTTGCAGTTCCGATGCGTGTGTGCTGGACGATGACTTTGTCGTCTATTCAGCATATGGGGACCGTTCTGCCAGAGGAGTTTCTTTGCTTGTCAGGCGTACTCTTGATGCGAAGGTGGACCTTGTGCATACCGATGCCGAGGGCCGGTTGATTGTGGCCGATATTGCCGTGAAAAGTGGTTCGTTCCGAGTCGTTGCGGTTTATGCGCCCAACGACCGGGAGGAGCGGGTCTCGTTTTTTCGGCGGTTGGGGCCGTTCCTGGTGGATTCAACGCGCCTAGTTTTAATGGGGGACTGGAATGCCATCCTGGACCCCAAGTTAGACAGGGGGCGGGGAGCTAGCGGGAGAAGGGGCGATCGTAGCCTGGTTGATCTGATCGACGATTATGGTCTCGTCGATAGATACCGGGTCGATCATCCCGGGGGGAAAATGTGGACGTGGGCTCTTAATTGGCCTTGTGACAAGGTAGTTAGCTACCTTGACAGAATGTTAGTTAGAAGAGCCGACATAGATCTACTAGATTGCCCTACGTTCCACTGGGTAGGCTATTCGGACCACAAACTCGTTTGTGCCCGGGTGGCGTTAGACGGTAGGCCTAGAATGGCTGGGTACTGGAAGTTCAATCTGTCCTTACTGGACAGGGAGGACTTTCGGGAACAGCTAATTAGACTAGTGCAGCGGGAGCTAGTGGGGGCGGTTATCGGGAATAAGTGGTGGGAACGCCTTAAGTGTAGGATTAGGTCCTTCACCACTGATTTCAGCAAACGGCTCGCTCTAGATAGAGCTGACAAGGTGAAGACGCTTAAAACTAGTTACACCCGGGCGGTGGCTGGGGGGGATCCCCTAGAGATAGCCTTAGCTAAGGAGGCCCTGGATCGTTCGAATAGCGAGCGGTACATGGGCCAGGTAATTAGACATAAGTTAAGCAAGATGTCTTCCGAAGCTGTGAATTTGGGCGCAGATCTGCGCAGGGAAGAGGTCCGTCGAGGTGGCGATCGTTACATTCGTGAAGTCGAATCCCCGGAGGGGCGTACTCTTCGGGCCACTGACGACATGTGCGAGGCGTTTCGGCGCCATTTCGAGAGCCGGTTTACCAAGGAGCCTGGTCTCCGTGAGGAGGAGTTTCGTAGCTATTTGGCTGACTTTCCTCGGCTTTTGCCGACTGAAGCGGCTAGCTGCGAGGGAGAGATCACGGACGGCGAAGTCTACGCGGTTTTGAAGAAGGTCGGCAGAGGCAAGTCGCCCGGTCTGGATGGTTTGCCCTATGAATTGTACTTGAGGCTGTCGCACATCTTTGTTCCGATTTTGACTGCAGTGTTCAACAACTGGTTTCGGTCGGGGTCCATCCCCAATCGGATCACCAGGGGCGTGATCACTCTGTTGAAAAAGGGCAAAGGTGGTGGGGGGAAACTAGATGACTACAGGCCCATAACTCTGCTAAACACAGAGTTAAAGATTATGGCCAAGATCCTGCAGGAGCGTTTGCAGTCAGTTGCCGAGTCTCTGTTGGGACCTGAGCAGACTTGTTCTGTGAGGGGCCGAACAATTCAGAGCAACCTGCATCTGATCCGCACGATCATAGAGGGTGTAAAAGACGACGAGCAAGCCGCGCTGATCAATTTGGATCAGTCCAAGGCATTTGATAGGGTCGACCATCGCTACCTTGCTACTGTCCTGCAGGCCGCTGGATTCGCACCCAACTTCTGCCGCTGGATTAGCCTCCTGTATCGCTCCCCCAGTGCTGTGGTACAGGTGAACGGAAGGTTGTCGGACGCGTTCGTGCTGTCTAGGTCGGTTCGTCAGGGTTGTCCGCTGTCGCCTCTCCTTTATGCTTTGGCGTTGGAGCCTCTCCTTCGCCGGCTGAAGGACGAGACCGGCAGTCCGGCCCTACGCGGAATCGCCGTTCCTGGAGGGGCTCGAGCCAGGGTTTCCGCGTACGCCGATGACGTATCTGCTTTCGTGTCGTCCCGGGACGATATCGAGGCGGTACAGAAGGCGCTTGACCGGTACGAGAAGGTGACAGGGGCCAAGATAAACCGCGACAAGTCTTCCGGCTTGCGGTTAGGTGCCTGGAAGGGGGTCGCTCTTCCGGGCCGCTTCGGTTGGACGGATGGACCTGTCCGCATTCTTGGAGTGTGGTTTGGACCGGACCTCCAGCTGGAGAAGAATTGGTCTGAAGTACTTGCAAAGGTCGGTTCTGCCGGCAAGACTTGGAATCGACGGCGGTTGTCCGTGAAGGGCAGGGCGGAGGTGTGTGTTACATACATTTTCCCCCTGATTCTTTATCGATTGTCTGTACTTCCTCTCTGTGGGACCCATTGGAAGGCGCTCGAGCGATCGCTATCCTCCATTTTATGGAGGGGACGCGTGAACAGGGTCGACAGACGAGTCTGCACTAAACGTCCGTGTCATGGGGGGCTGGGAATGCCGCACCTCTTGAGTCACGTCCGTGCCTCTAGGTTGGCTTTCCTACGCCGCGCATTGACTGGGAGAGATCCGATTCTGGAGGGGATTGTTAGGGACGCCTTCCCTAGCCTTACCATCAGTCCCCCCATCTCGAGGGTTGAGCGCCGTCGTAAACCCCGGGACGAGTCGGATTTCATCCGCGAGTGTCGGTCGGCCTTGAGGGCCATTCCCCGGTCCAGTGACCTGTCACGGCCTAGGAAGGTCTTCTATCGTGGATTAGTGGAGGGGCCCGCGAAGGATTCCCTACGTGATACGCTCGGCTTGTCGGAGGAGGAGTTTCGCTCCTACTGGTCTTGGGCGCCAGCGGCGGATTACCTCAGTAACCCTGAGTTTTCGCTTACCTGGCGATTGGCTCGGAATCGGCTGCCTCTCAACGACAAGGCTTTCATATGGGGTTTGGCGGATTTGCCAGACTGTGAACGGTGTGGTCTTGGCTTAGAAGAAACGGCTGCGCACGCCTTCTACCATTGCCCCCGGGTCCGCCCCTTATGGGACCATGTCGGCGAGCTGACGGCTCGTCTCGCTCCCGAACAGCTTGTGTCCATTGATCGCGCATACGCGTGTGACAATGTGTCGCCCCCGTATTCCGGGGTGAAACGAATGGTGTTTCTGACGCTGCTGGCCACGGCTCGAATGGTGATTTGGACGACGCGAAAGGAGGAAGGCTTGCGGGGCAACCGTCTTTCTCATCAGCATCTAATCCTATTCTTTGAGCATCAGCTCAAGATGAAGATTAGATCTGATAGAAAACGATTGCATTCGACAGTCTTTAGCGAAAGGTGGGTAAAAGAGGCGAGCTTGGTTCGTGTGACCGGGGCTAGCCTTGATTTTCTCTTCTAGGTCAACCTATTGCACATCGGGGTGGCTTCCTGTGGAACCCTCCCCTTGGTTAGGTTAGACAAGCTTCAGTGTACCTAGTTAATGTGAGTAAATGTTGTTCCTGGCCTGTATCCCGGCTGCTCTTTGGTTATGGTCCAAGTCGAGATTCCCAACCTCCCCAGTTTGTTTTGGCCCCCCCCTTTTTTATCTCGACTGGGTCAGCTTTACATTTTCCCATTCCGGCATAATATTTTCTCCGCTTTCCCACTCCCTTAGCGAGAGCGTCTCTTGATTCTGTCCCCTGGGCAGAATACAGCGGCCTCTCTGTTTTTGAGGGTTGGACGGTCCCTACTAACATGTGTTATGTTTAGTTTGTATTTTGTGTTTATTTTTATTTATTATTGGGTTCACCTCCCTCCCCTTGCATTCTATCATTATTAGAATTTTATGTATATCATTTATGTATCATCAAATTTTTATGGATTGGGGCGCGTTTTGGTAGGTTCCCTTGGAGTGGATGTGGTATTATGGTGGTTGGAGGATTGAACGGTGATGGATGAGTTCTTGTGGTGAATGAGTAAATTGTAATGTATGAATGGGTCGTGAGTCAGATTAGCTAGGTATAAGATAGTAAGTGTTGACCAGCCTTTCCCCCCCCCTTTTTGGCCTTGTGCCACAATTGTAACCTTTGTTGCAATAAATCCTCAGGGTTTGTATTAAGTTCATCCCCTGGTGTGTTGTTTTTGCTACTGACTTGTTTCCTTTGCGTCGAAAAGATAAGCTTTAAGTTTACATTTTTGCAACCTTTTTTGACTTTCAGTTTTCCTCGTTCTATTTTTTGTCTAATTTTTACTCTTTATTTTCCGTTTTATTTTTGCTTTTTGTATTATTTTGCCTTTTTCTTTCAGTTTTTGTTTCCTTTTTTAAATTTTCCTTGTTTTCGTAGTCCGTTTTTCTTCTTTTGTTTGAGTTGTTTATTACCGTTTGAGTTGTTTATTACCGTTTGAGTTGTTTATTACCGTTTGAGTTTGTACGTTTTTTCTTGTTTATTTTGATTATTATTTCTTACGTCTCTGAAAACACCTTTAAAAAAGCAACAAAAGCTTAATTGTTCGGCGTGGTGGGCCGAAAAATCCCATCATGGCCGACAATAACATTGAGGAGAATACACCGCCTTCACAACCGGTGTCACCCCAGAAAACGGCCTGGGGGAAAAACAGGCCCCCGGAAAAAGATGCAGCATATTACTGCGAACAGAGAAAAAAATTCGAGGAATCATTCAAAGGCAATGAATTCCTCACGATTCAAGAAGCGTTGAATGCTGTCGACACGAGAACAATATCTCTCCTAACTTCGGATATAAAAACCCGAAAGTTGATCGGCGTCGGCAGAGAGGTAATGGAGGAGGCCTTAAGAACCTTACAAATTAACCCCAAAGTTCTGGCGCGGAGGACGAATGCTCTGTGGGACATACTCCTCGCCACGGAAGAGCAGGCAAAGGCTCTGGCAGGAAGCCTACTTGCAACAAAGAACCTGCGCATTCAGACGGAATATATGGGAACCCGCAGGACCAAGGTTACGATCCACGGGGTCCCAGTAGATATCAACGAGGACAGGATGGGGGCCTTCTTCGCCAAATATGGCGAGGTGAACGACGTCAAGGCCCTCGTTAGCAAAGGCGGCATCCTGACCGGCGACATGGAGGTGCAAGTAACCGTGAACAGGGAAAACTTCCAAGAGATCCCAAACACCTTGGTGTGCCGCAAAAGAAGAATGCTGGTCGTGGTGGAGGGGAGGAAGCCATGCTGTTGGGCGTGTGGTGCGTCAGGACACATGTCCAAGGAGTGCCCTGGCAAAAATAAAGTCATGCCGATGCCCCCTCCAGCAGCAGCAACAACAACAGTAGTGGTTGAAAAACCATCCGGAAAACCTTCCCAAGAAGACTGGAAAGAGGTGGATAAGGGGCGGAAAAATACAACTGTTTCAGCCCCGCAGGAAACGCCCCCTAAAAAACACCTCGAAAAGAGGCCAAAAGAAGGACAAGCTTCAAAGGAGCAAAAAAAACAGAAGCAGCAGCAGCAGCAACAGCTCCAGCAACAAAACAGCGACATGGAGGTGGAGGAAGTGCCTCCCAAACGGGCTGCCTCCTTGAAAAGGAACCGAGAGGAAGACGAGGAGGAAGAAGAACAACATGCTGAACAAGCAGATCGGATAAATAGACTAATTGGTCATATTAGTGACGATAGGGGCAGGGAGAAAAACAAAGTTACATCCGCCCCCTCTTCACCATTGAAAAAAGAAAAAAACACTTCTGCAGATAGGAGTCTCCCTCCCTCCCTGTCTCGATATCCACTTCCGCCTACCACCCCCACACCCCCGCACACACCTACTCCTACTGCCTCAGACCCTCCAATTCCCCAATCACCCCTCCCTACTCCAACCTCTTCGTCCACTCCCACTCCACCACCCCCAGATAGGGGAAAAAAGAAGAAAAGGATCTTCGGCAAGGTCGAAGAAATTTGTAGAGCAGAGAAAGGGGAGATAGACAAAAACCTCTCCTCTCGCAAGAGAGCATTACTGGGGCCTCTAATTAAACTGTCATCTGTTGATGGTAAATCAGTGGAGGACCCCAGAAATTTTCCTGGTGCCCCGGGAGTTGTCGGACTGATCCGGGATTCCGGCAGGCACTTGAAAGTCTGGACCCATCTCTTCGAAGCCAGAGAAGCCTTCCCAGAGATAAGGATGGTGGAGACTGGGTCGCAAGATCTTAAAAAAATGCACTTGTTTTGTTCAGGGAGGGCCCCCGTACGTCTCCACCCTTCATTATATAGGGCCCTAAAACTAAATTACCCCACGGACGTCGGCGGGATTGTCACAGAAGGACGGATAACGTCAGAGTTAGGCGTGGGGAGCCTGGGACAATCCGTCGGGGTCCTTTCACCCGCAGATTTCCGTCCTGTATGTGAATAGGTTTATTGCACTTCTTCTTTTCTTTCTTTGCAGGCTTAGAAGATGTCTATTAAGATAGCGACTTTGAATGTGAGGGGCTTAAGGGATCGGGGTAAGGCTGCCCGCCTGCTCCGGGACCTTCTGTCCCTGGATGTGGATGTTGCCGCGATCGAGGAGACCCACTTTGTTTGCAGTTCCGATGCGTGTGTGCTGGACGATGACTTTGTCGTCTATTCAGCATATGGGGACCGTTCTGCCAGAGGAGTTTCTTTGCTTGTCAGGCGTACTCTTGATGCGAAGGTGGACCTTGTGCATACCGATGCCGAGGGCCGGTTGATCGTGGCCGATATTGCCGTGAAAAGTGGTTCGTTCCGAGTCGTTGCGGTTTATGCGCCCAACGACCGGGAGGAGCGGGTCTCGTTTTTTCGGCGGTTGGGGCCGTTCCTGGTGGATTCAACGCGCCTAGTTTTAATGGGGGACTGGAATGCCATCCTGGACCCCAAGTTAGACAGGGGGCGGGGAGCTAGCGGGAGAAGGGGCGATCGTAGCCTGGTTGATCTGATCGACGATTATGGTCTCGTCGATAGATACCGGGTCGATCATCCCGGGGGGAAAATGTGGACGTGGGCTCTTAATTGGCCTTTTGACAAGGTAGTTAGCTACCTTGACAGAATGTTAGTTAGAAGAGCCGACATAGATCTACTAGATTGCCCTACGTTCCACTGGGTAGGCTATTCGGACCACAAACTCGTTTGTGCCCGGGTGGCGTTAGACTGTAGGCCTAGAATGGCTGGGTACTGGAAGTTCAATCTGTCCTTACTGGACAGGGAGGACTTTCGGGAACAGCTAATTAGACTAGTGCAGCGGGAGCTAGTGGGGGCGGTTATCGGGAATAAGTGGTGGGAACGCCTTAAGTGTAGGATTAGGTCCTTCACCACTGATTTCAGCAAACGGCTCGCTCTAGATAGAGCTGACAAGGTGAAGACGCTTAAAACTAGTTACACCCGGGCGGTGGCTGGGGGGGATCCCCTAGAGATAGCCTTAGCTAAGGAGGCCCTGGATCGTTCGAATAGCGAGCGGTACATGGGCCAGGTAATTAGACATAAGTTAAGCAAGATGTCTTCCGAAGCTGTGAACTTGGGCGCAGATCTGCGCAGGGAAGAGGTCCGTCGAGGTGGCGATCGTTACATTCGTGAAGTCGAATCCCCGGAGGGGCGTACTCTTCGGGCCACTGACGACATGTGCGAGGCGTTTCGGCGCCATTTCGAGAGCCGGTTTACCAAGGAGCCTGGTCTCCGTGAGGAGGAGTTTCGTAGCTATTTGGCTGACTTTCCTCGGCTTTCGCCGACTGAAGCGGCTAGCTGCGAGGGAGAGATCACGGACGGCGAAGTCTACGCGGTTTTGAAGAAGGTCGGCAGAGGCAAGTCGCCCGGTCTGGATGGTTTGCCCTATGAATTGTACTTGAGGCTGTCGCACATCTTTGTTCCGATTTTGACTGCAGTGTTCAACAACTGGTTTCGGTCGGGGTCCATCCCCAATCGGATCACCAGGGGCGTGATCACTCTGTTGAAAAAGGGCAAAGGTGGTGGGGGGAAACTAGATGACTACAGGCCCATAACTCTGCTAAACACAGAGTTAAAGATTATGGCCAAGATCCTGCAGGAGCGTTTGCAGTCAGTTGCCGAGTCTCTGTTGGGACCTGAGCAGACTTGTTCTGTGAGGGGCCGAACAATTCAGAGCAACCTGCATCTGATCCGCACGATCATAGAGGGTGTAAAAGACGACGAGCAAGCCGCGCTGATCAATTTGGATCAGTCCAAGGCATTTGATAGGGTCGACCATCGCTACCTTGCTACTGTCCTGCAGGCCGCTGGATTCGCACCCAACTTCTGCCGCTGGATTAGCCTCCTGTATCGCTCCCCCAGTGCTGTGGTACAGGTGAACGGAAGGTTGTCGGACGCGTTCGTGCTGTCTAGGTCGGTTCGTCAGGGTTGTCCGCTGTCGCCTCTCCTTTATGCTTTGGCGTTGGAGTCTCTCCTTCGCCGGCTGAAGGACGAGACCGGCAGTCCGGCCCTACGCGGAATCGCCGTTCCTGGAGGGGCTCGAGCCAGGGTTTCCGCGTACGCCGATGACGTATCTGCTTTCGTGTCGTCCCGGGACGATATCGAGGCGGTACAGAAGGCGCTTGACCGGTACGAGAAGGTGACAGGGGCCAAGATAAACCGCGACAAGTCTTCCGGCTTGCGGTTAGGTGCCTGGAAGGGGGTCGCTCTTCCGGGCCGCTTCGGTTGGACGGATGGACCTGTCCGCATTCTTGGAGTGTGGTTTGGACCGGACCTCCAGCTGGAGAAGAATTGGTCTGAAGTACTTGCAAAGGTCGGTTCTGCCGGCAAGACTTGGAATCGACGGCGGTTGTCCGTGAAGGGCAGGGCGGAGGTGTGTGTTACATACATTTTCCCCCTGATTCTTTATCGATTGTCTGTACTTCCTCTCTGTGGGACCCATTGGAAGGCGCTCGAGCGATCGCTATCCTCCATTTTATGGAGGGGACGCGTGAACAGGGTCGACAGACGAGTCTGCACTAAACGTCCGTGTCATGGGGGGCTGGGAATGCCGCACCTCTTGAGTCACGTCCGTGCCTCTAGGTTGGCTTTCCTACGCCGCGCATTGACTGGGAGAGATCCGATTCTGGAGGGGATTGTTAGGGACGCCTTCCCTAGCCTTACCATCAGTCCCCCCATCTCGAGGGTTGAGCGCCGTCGTAAACCCCGGGACGAGTCGGATTTCATCCGCGAGTGTCGGTCGGCCTTGAGGGCCATTCCCCGGTCCAGTGACCTGTCACGGCCTAGGAAGGTCTTCTATCGTGGATTAGTGGAGGGGCCCGCGAAGGATTCCCTACGTGATACGCTCGGCTTGTCGGAGGAGGAGTTTCGCTCCTACTGGTCTTGGGCGCCAGCGGCGGATTACCTCAGTAACCCTGAGTTTTCGCTTACCTGGCGATTGGCTCGGAATCGGCTGCCTCTCAACGACAAGGCTTTCATATGGGGTTTGGCGGATTTGCCAGACTGTGAACGGTGTGGTCTTGGCTTAGAAGAAACGGCTGCGCACGCCTTCTACCATTGCCCCCGGGTCCGCCCCTTATGGGACCATGTCGGCGAGCTGACGGCTCGTCTCGCTCCCGAACAGCTTGTGTCCATTGATCGCGCATACGCGTGTGACAATGTGTCGCCCCCGTATTCCGGGGAGAAACGAATGGTGTTTCTGATGCTGATGGCCACGGCTCGAATGGTGATTTGGACGACGCGAATGGAGGAAGTCTTGCGGGGCAACCGTCTTTCTCATCAGCATCTAATCCTATTCTTTGAGCATCAGCTCAAGATGAAGATTAGATCTGATAGAAAACGATTGCATTCGACAGTCTTTAGCGAAAGGTGGGTAAAAGAGGCGAGCTTGGTTCGTGTGACCGGGGCTAGCCTTGATTTTCTCTTCTAGGTCAACCTATTGCACATCGGGGTGGCTTCCTGTGGAACCCTCCCCTTGGTTAGGATTAGACAAGCTTCAGTGTACCTAGTTAATGTGAGTAAGTGTTGTTCCTGGCCTGTAACCCGGCTACTCTTTGGTTATGATCCAAGTCGAGATTCCCAACCTCCCCAGTTTGTTTCGGCCCCCTTCTATCTCGACTGGGTCAGCTTTATATTTTCCCTTTCCCGCATAATATTTTAGCCTTCTTCCCACTCCCTTAGCGAGAGTTGCCTCTTGATTTTGTCCCCTGGGCAGAATACAGCGGCCTCTCTATTTTGAGGGTTGGACGGTCCCCTACTAACATCTGTTATGTTTAGTTTGTATTTTGTGTTTATATTTATTTGATTATTGGGTTCATCTCCCTCCCCTCTCATTCTATCATTATTAAAATTTTATGTATTTTATGTATTATCATCAAATTTTTATGGTGTGGGGCGCGTTTTTGGTAGGTTCCCCTTGAGAGGATGCGGTATTATGGTGGTTGGAGGATTGTTTGGTGACGGACGAGTTCTTGTGGTGGATGGGTAAATTGTAATGTATGAATGGGTCGTGAGTCAGATTAGCTAGGTATAAGATAGTAAGTGTTGACCAGCCTTTTCCCCCTCCCCTTTTTGGCCTTGTGCCACAATTGTAACCTTTGTTACAATAAATCCTCAGGGTTTGTATTAAGTTCATCCCCTAGTATATTGTTTTTGCTACTGACTTGTTTCCTTTGCGTCGAAAAGATAAGCTTTAAGTTTACATTTTTGCAACCTTTTTTGACTTTCAGTTTTCCGCGTTCTATTTTTGCATTGTCTAATTTTTTCTCTTTATTTTCCGTTTTATTTTTGCTTTTTGTATTATTTTGCCTTTTTCTTTCAGTTTTTGTTTTCTTTTTTTAAATTTTCCTTGTTTTCGTAGTCCATTTTTCTTCTTTTGTTTGAGTTGTTTATTACCGTTTGAGTTGTTTATTACCGTTTGAGTTTGTACGTTTTTTCTTGTTTATTTTGAATTTTGATTATTATTTCTTACGTCTCTGAAAACACCAATATACCTTAAAGAAAGCAACACAAGCTTAATTGTTCGGCGTGGTGGGCCGAAAAATCCCATCATGGCCGACAATAACATTGAGGAAAATACACCGCCTTCACAACCGGTGTCACCCCAGAAAACGGCCTGGGGGAAAAACAGGCCCCCGGAAAAAGATGCAGCATATTACTGCGAACAGAGAAAAAAATTCGAGGAATCATTCAAAGGCAATGAATTCCTCACGATTCAAGAAGCGCTGAATGCTGTCGACACGAGAACAATATCTCTCCTAACTTCGGATATAAAAACCCGAAAGTTGATCGGCGTCGGCAGAGAGGTAATGGAGGAGGCCTTAAGAACCTTACAAATTAACCCCAAATTTCTGGCGCGGAGGACGAATGCTCTGTGGGACATACTCCTCGCCACGGAAGAGCAGGCAAAGGCTCTGGCAGGAAGCCTACTTGCAACAAAGAACCTGCGCATTCAGACGGAATATATGGGAACCCGCAGGACCAAGGTTACGATCCACGGGGTCCCAGTAGATATCAACGAGGACAGGATGGGGGCCTTCTTCGCCAAATATGGCGAGGTGAACGACGTCAAGGCCCTCGTTAGCAAAGGCGGCATCCTGACCGGCGACATGGAGGTGCAAGTAACCTTGAACAGGGAAAACTTCCAAGAGATCCCAAACACCTTGGTGTGCCGCAAAAGAAGAATGCTGGTCGTGGTGGAGGGGAGGAAGCCATGCTGTTGGGCGTGTGGTGCGTCAGGACACATGTCCAAGGAGTGCCCTGGCAAAAATAAAGTCATGCCGATGCCCCCTCCAGCAGCAGCAACAACAACAGTAGTGGTTGAAAAACCATACGGAAAACCTTCCCAAGAAGCCTGGAAAGAGGTGGATAAGGGGCGGAAGAATACAACTGTTTCAGCCCCGCAGGAAACGCCCCCTAAAAAACACCTCGAAAAGAGGCCAAAAGAAGGACAGGCTTCAAAACAGAAAAAACAAGAGCAGCAGCAGCAGCAACAGCAGCAGCAACAGCTCCAGCAACAAAACAGCGACATGGAGGTGGAGGAAGTGCCTCCCAAACGGGCTGCCTCCTTGAAAAGGAACCGAGAGGAAGACGAGGAGGAAGAAGAACAACATGCTGAACAAGCAGATCGGATAAATAGACTAATTGGTCATATTAGTGACGATAGGGGCAGGGAGAAAAACAAAGTTACATCCGCCCCCTCTTCACCATTGAAAAAAGAAAAAAACACTTCTGCAGATAGGAGTCTCCCTCCCTCCCTGTCTCGATATCCACTTCCGCCTACCACCCCCACACCCCCGCACACATCTACTCCTACTGCCTCAGACCCTCCAATTCCCCAATCACCCCTCCCTACTCCAACCTCTTCGTCCACTCCCACTCCACCACCCCCAGATAGGGGAAAAAAGAAGAAAAGGATCTTCGGCAAGGTCGAAGAAATTTGTAGAGCAGAGAAAGGGGAGATAGACAAAAACCTCTCCTCTCGCAAGAGAGCATTACTGGGGCCTCTAATTAAACTGTCATCTGTTGATGGTAAATCAGTGGAGGACCCCAGAAATTTTCCTGGTGCCCCGGGAGTTGTCGGACTGATCCGGGATTCCGGCAGGCACTTAAAAGTCTGGACCCATCTCTTCGAAGCCAGAGAAGCCTTCCCAGAGATAAGGATGGTGGAGACTGGGTCGCAAGATCTTAAAAAAATGCACTTGTTTTGTTCAGGGAGGGCCCCCGTACGTCTCCACCCTTCATTATATAGGGCCCTAAAACTAAATTACCCCACGGACGTCGGCGGGATTGTCACAGAAGGACGGATAACGTCAGAGTTAGGCGTGGGGAGCCTGGGACAATCCGTCGGGGTCCTTTCACCCGCAGATTTCCGTCCTGTATGTGAATAGGTTTATTGCACTTCTTCTTTTCTTTCTTTGCAGGCTTAGAAGATGTCTATTAAGATAGCGACTTTGAATGTGAGGGGCTTAAGGGATCGGGGTAAGGCTGCCCGCCTGCTCCGGGACCTTCTGTCCCTGGATGTGGATGTTGCCGCGATCGAGGAGACCCACTTTGTTTGCAGTTCCGATGCGTGTGTGCTGGACGATGACTTTGTCGTCTATTCAGCATATGGGGACCGTTCTGCCAGAGGAGTTTCTTTGCTTGTCAGGCGTACTCTCGATGCGAAGGTGGACCTTGTGCATACCGATGCCGAGGGCCGGTTGATCGTGGCCGATATTGCCGTGAAAAGTGGTTCGTTCCGAGTCGTTGCGGTTTATGCGCCCAACGACCGGGAGGAGCGGGTCTCGTTTTTTCGGCGGTTGGGGCCGTTCCTAGTGGATTCAACGCGCCTAGTTTTAATGGGGGACTGGAATGCCATCCTGGACCCCAAGTTAGACAGGGGGCGGGGAGCTAGCGGGAGAAGGGGCGATCGTAGCCTGGTTGATCTGATCGACGATTATGGTCTCGTCGATAGATACCGGGTCGATCATCCCGGGGGGAAAATGTGGACGTGGGCTCTTAATTGGCCTTTTGACAAGGTAGTCAGCTACCTTGACAGAATGTTAGTTAGAAGAGCCGACATAGATCTACTAGATTGCCCTACGTTCCACTGGGTAGGCTACACGGACCACAAACTCGTTTGTGCCCGGGTGGCGTTAGACTGTAGGCCTAGAATGGCTGGGTACTGGAAGTTCAATCTGTCCTTACTGGACAGGGAGGACTTTCGGGAACAGCTAATTAGACTAGTGCAGCGGGAGCTAGTGGGGGCGGTTATCGGGAATAAGTGGTGGGAACGCCTTAAGTGTAGGATTAGGTCCTTCACCACTGATTTCAGCAAACGGCTCGCTCTAGATAGAGCTGACAAGGTGAAGACGCTTAAAACTAGTTACACCCGGGCGGTGGCTGGGGGGGATCCCCTAGAGATAGCCTTAGCTAAGGAGGCCCTGGATCGTTCGAATAGCGAGCGGTACATGGGCCAGGTAATTAGACATAAGTTAAGCAAGATGTCTTCCGAAGCTGTGAATTTGGGCGCAGATCTGCGCAGGGAAGAGGTCCGTCGAGGTGGCGATCGTTACATTCGTGAAGTCGAATCCCCGGAGGGGCGTACTCTTCGGGCCACTGACGACATGTGCGAGGCGTTTCGGCGCCATTTCGAGAGCCGGTTTACCAAGGAGCCTGGTCTCCGTGAGGAGGAGTTTCGTAGCTATTTGGCTGACTTTCCTCGGCTTTTGCCGACTGAAGCGGCTAGCTGCGAGGGAGAGATCACGGAGGGCGAAGTCTACGCGGTTTTGAAGAAGGTCGGCAGAGGCAAGTCGCCCGGTCTGGATGGTTTGCCCTATGAATTGTACTTGAGGCTGTCGCACATCTTTGTTCCGATTTTGACTGCAGTGTTCAACAACTGGTTTCGGTCGGGGTCCATCCCCAATCGGATCACCAGGGGCGTGATCACTCTGTTGAAAAAGGGCAAAGGTGGTGGGGGGAAACTAGATGACTACAGGCCCATAACTCTGCTAAACACAGAGTTAAAGATTATGGCCAAGATCCTGCAGGAGCGTTTGCAGTCAGTTGCCGAGTCTCTGTTGGGACCTGAGCAGACTTGTTCTGTGAGGGGCCGAACAATTCAGAGCAACCTGCATCTGATCCGCACGATCATAGAGGGTGTAAAAGACGACGAGCAAGCCGCGCTGATCAATTTGGATCAGTCCAAGGCATTTGATAGGGTCGACCATCGCTACCTTGCTACTGTCCTGCAGGCCGCTGGATTCGCACCCAACTTCTGCCGCTGGATTAGCCTCCTGTATCGCTCCCCCAGTGCTGTGGTACAGGTGAACGGAAGGTTGTCGGACGCGTTCGTGCTGTCTAGGTCGGTTCGTCAGGGTTGTCCGCTGTCGCCTCTCCTTTATGCTTTGGCGTTGGAGCCTCTCCTTCGCCGGCTGAAGGACGAGACCGGCAGTCCGGCCCTACGCGGAATCGCCGTTCCTGGAGGGGCTCGAGCCAGGGTTTCCGCGTACGCCGATGACGTATCTGCTTTCGTGTCGTCCCGGGACGATATCGAGGCGGTACAGAAGGCGCTTGACCGGTACGAGAAGGTGACAGGGGCCAAGATAAACCGCGACAAGTCTTCCGGCTTGCGGTTAGGTGCCTGGAAGGGGGTCGCTCTTCCGGGCCGCTTCGGTTGGACGGATGGACCTGTCCGCATTCTTGGAGTGTGGTTTGGACCGGACCTCCAGCTGGAGAAGAATTGGTCTGAAGTACTTGCAAAGGTCGGTTCTGCCGGCAAGACTTGGAATCGACGGCGGTTGTCCGTGAAGGGCAGGGCGGAGGTGTGTGTTACATACATTTTCCCCCTGATTCTTTATCGATTGTCTGTACTTCCTCTCTGTGGGACCCATTGGAAGGCGCTCGAGCGATCGCTATCCTCCATTTTATGGAGGGGACGCGTGAACAGGGTCGACAGACGAGTCTGCACTAAACGTCCGTGTCATGGGGGGCTGGGAATGCCGCACCTCTTGAGTCACGTCCGTGCCTCTAGGTTGGCTTTCCTACGCCGCGCATTGACTGGGAGAGATCCGATTCTGGAGGGGATTGTTAGGGACGCCTTCCCTAGCCTTACCATCAGTCCCCCCATCTCGAGGGTTGAGCGCCGTCGTAAACCCCGGGACGAGTCGGATTTCATCCGCGAGTGTCGGTCGGCCTTGAGGGCCATTCCCCGGTCCAGTGACCTGTCACGGCCTAGGAAGGTCTTCTATCGTGGATTAGTGGAGGGGCCCGCGAAGGATTCCCTACGTGATACGCTCGGCTTGTCGGAGGAGGAGTTTCGCTCCTACTGGTCTTGGGCGCCAGCGGCGGATTACCTCAGTAACCCTGAGTTTTCGCTTACCTGGCGATTGGCTCGGAATCGGCTGCCTCTCAACGACAAGGCTTTCATATGGGGTTTGGCGGATTTGCCAGACTGTGAACGGTGTGGTCTTGGCTTGGAAGAAACGGCTGCGCACGCCTTCTACCATTGCCCCCGGGTCCGCCCCTTATGGGACCATGTCGGCGAGCTGACGGCTCGTCTCGCTCCCGAACAGCTTGTGTCCATTGATCGCGCATACGCGTGTGACAATGTGTCGCCCCCGTATTCCGGGGTGAAACGAATGGTGTTTCTGACGCTGCTGGCCACGGCTCGAATGGTGATTTGGACGACGCGAAAGGAGGAAGGCTTGCGGGGCAACCGTCTTTCTCATCAGCATCTAATCCTATTCTTTGAGCATCAGCTCAAGATGAAGATTAGATCTGATAGAAAACGATTGCATTCGACAGTCTTTAGCGAAAGGTGGGTAAAAGAGGCGAGCTTGGTTCGTGTGACCGGGGCTAGCCTTGATTTTCTCTTCTAGGTCAACCTATTGCACATCGGGGTGGCTTCCTGTGGAACCCTCCCCTTGGTTAGGTTAGACAAGCTTCAGTGTACCTAGTTAATGTGAGTAAATGTTGTTCCTGGCCTGTATCCCGGCTGCTCTTTGGTTATGGTCCAAGTCGAGATTCCCAACCTCCCCAGTTTGTTTTAGCCCCCCCTTTTTTTATCTCGACTGGGTCAGCTTTACATTTTCCCATTCCGGCATAATATTTTCTCCGCTTTCCCACTCCCTTAGCGAGAGCGTCTCTTGATTCTGTCCCCTGGGCAGAATACAGCGGCCTCTCTGTTTTTGAGGGTTGGACGGTCCCTACTAACATGTGTTATGTTTAGTTTGTATTTTGTGTTTATTTTTATTTATTATTGGGTTCACCTCCCTCCCCTTGCATTCTATCATTATTAGAATTTTATGTATATCATTTATGTATCATCAAATTTTTATGGATTGGGGCGCGTTTTGGTAGGTTCCCTTGGAGTGGATGTGGTATTATGGTGGTTGGAGGATTGAACGGTGATGGATGAGTTCTTGTGGTGAATGAGTAAATTGTAATGTATGAATGGGTCGTGAGTCAGACTAGCTAGGTATAAGATAGTAAGTGTTGACCAGCCTTTTCCCCCCCCCTTTTTGGCCTTGTGCCACAATTGTAACCTTTGTTGCAATAAATCCTCAGGGTTTGTATTAAGTTCATCCCCTAGTATATTGTTTTTGCTACTGACTTGTTTCCTTTGCGTCGAAAAGATAAGCTTTAAGTTTACATTTTTGCAACCTTTTTTGACTTTCAGTTTTCCGCGTTCTATTTTTGCATTGTCTAATTTTTTCTCTTTATTTTCCGTTTTATTTTTGCTTTTTGTATTATTTTGCCTTTTTCTTTCAGTTTTTGTTTTCTTTTTTTAAATTTTCCTTGTTTTCGTAGTCCATTTTTCTTCTTTTGTTTGAGTTGTTTATTACCGTTTGAGTTGTTTATTACCGTTTGAGTTTGTACGTTTTTTCTTGTTTATTTTGAATTTTGATTATTATTTCTTACGTCTCTGAAAACACCAATATACCTTAAAGAAAGCAACACAAGCTTAATTGTTCGGCGTGGTGGGCCGAAAAATCCCATCATGGCCGACAATAACATTGAGGAAAATACACCGCCTTCACAACCGGTGTCACCCCAGAAAACGGCCTGGGGGAAAAACAGGCCCCCGGAAAAAGATGCAGCATATTACTGCGAACAGAGAAAAAAATTCGAGGAATCATTCAAAGGCAATGAATTCCTCACGATTCAAGAAGCGCTGAATGCTGTCGACACGAGAACAATATCTCTCCTAACTTCGGATATAAAAACCCGAAAGTTGATCGGCGTCGGCAGAGAGGTAATGGAGGAGGCCTTAAGAACCTTACAAATTAACCCCAAATTTCTGGCGCGGAGGACGAATGCTCTGTGGGACATACTCCTCGCCACGGAAGAGCAGGCAAAGGCTCTGGCAGGAAGCCTACTTGCAACAAAGAACCTGCGCATTCAGACGGAATATATGGGAACCCGCAGGACCAAGGTTACGATCCACGGGGTCCCAGTAGATATCAACGAGGACAGGATGGGGGCCTTCTTCGCCAAATATGGCGAGGTGAACGACGTCAAGGCCCTCGTTAGCAAAGGCGGCATCCTGACCGGCGACATGGAGGTGCAAGTAACCTTGAACAGGGAAAACTTCCAAGAGATCCCAAACACCTTGGTGTGCCGCAAAAGAAGAATGCTGGTCGTGGTGGAGGGGAGGAAGCCATGCTGTTGGGCGTGTGGTGCGTCAGGACACATGTCCAAGGAGTGCCCTGGCAAAAATAAAGTCATGCCGATGCCCCCTCCAGCAGCAGCAACAACAACAGTAGTGGTTGAAAAACCATACGGAAAACCTTCCCAAGAAGCCTGGAAAGAGGTGGATAAGGGGCGGAAGAATACAACTGTTTCAGCCCCGCAGGAAACGCCCCCTAAAAAACACCTCGAAAAGAGGCCAAAAGAAGGACAGGCTTCAAAACAGAAAAAACAAGAGCAGCAGCAGCAGCAACAGCAGCAGCAACAGCTCCAGCAACAAAACAGCGACATGGAGGTGGAGGAAGTGCCTCCCAAACGGGCTGCCTCCTTGAAAAGGAACCGAGAGGAAGACGAGGAGGAAGAAGAACAACATGCTGAACAAGCAGATCGGATAAATAGACTAATTGGTCATATTAGTGACGATAGGGGCAGGGAGAAAAACAAAGTTACATCCGCCCCCTCTTCACCATTGAAAAAAGAAAAAAACACTTCTGCAGATAGGAGTCTCCCTCCCTCCCTGTCTCGATATCCACTTCCGCCTACCACCCCCACACCCCCGCACACACCTACTCCTACTGCCTCAGACCCTCCAATTCCCCAATCACCCCTCCCTACTCCAACCTCTTCGTCCACTCCCACTCCACCACCCCCAGATAGGGGAAAAAAGAAGAAAAGGATCTTCGGCAAGGTCGAAGAAATTTGTAGAGCAGAGAAAGGGGAGATAGACAAAAACCTCTCCTCTCGCAAGAGAGCATTACTGGGGCCTCTAATTAAACTGTCATCTGTTGATGGTAAATCAGTGGAGGACCCCAGAAATTTTCCTGGTGCCCCGGGAGTTGTCGGACTGATCCGGGATTCCGGCAGGCACTTGAAAGTCTGGACCCATCTCTTCGAAGCCAGAGAAGCCTTCCCAGAGATAAGGATGGTGGAGACTGGGTCGCAAGATCTTAAAAAAATGCACTTGTTTTGTTCAGGGAGGGCCCCCGTACGTCTCCACCCTTCATTATATAGGGCCCTAAAACTAAATTACCCCACGGACGTCGGCGGGATTGTCACAGAAGGACGGATAACGTCAGAGTTAGGCGTGGGGAGCCTGGGACAATCCGTCGGGGTCCTTTCACCCGCAGATTTCCGTCCTGTATGTGAATAGGTTTATTGCACTTCTTCTTTTCTTTCTTTGCAGGCTTAGAAGATGTCTATTAAGATAGCGACTTTGAATGTGAGGGGCTTAAGGGATCGGGGTAAGGCTGCCCGCCTGCTCCGGGACCTTCTGTCCCTGGATGTGGATGTTGCCGCGATCGAGGAGACCCACTTTGTTTGCAGTTCCGATGCGTGTGTGCTGGACGATGACTTTGTCGTCTATTCAGCATATGGGGACCGTTCTGCCAGAGGAGTTTCTTTGCTTGTCAGGCGTACTCTTGATGCGAAGGTGGACCTTGTGCATACCGATGCCGAGGGCCGGTTGATCGTGGCCGATATTGCCGTGAAAAGTGGTTCGTTCCGAGTCGTTGCGGTTTATGCGCCCAACGACCGGGAGGAGCGGGTCTCGTTTTTTCGGCGGTTGGGGCCGTTCCTAGTGGATTCAACGCGCCTAGTTTTAATGGGGGACTGGAATGCCATCCTGGACCCCAAGTTAGACAGGGGGCGGGGAGCTAGCGGGAGAAGGGGCGATCGTAGCCTGGTTGATCTGATCGACGATTATGGTCTCGTCGATAGATACCGGGTCGATCATCCCGGGGGGAAAATGTGGACGTGGGCTCTTAATTGGCCTTGTGACAAGGTAGTTAGCTACCTTGACAGAATGTTAGTTAGAAGAGCCGACATAGATCTACTAGATTGCCCTACGTTCCACTGGGTAGGCTATTCGGACCACAAACTCGTTTGTGCCCGGGTGGCGTTAGACTGTAGGCCTAGAATGGCTGGGTACTGGAAGTTCAATCTGTCCTTACTGGACAGGGAGGACTTTCGGGAACAGCTAATTAGACTAGTGCAGCGGGAGCTAGTGGGGGCGGTTATCGGGAATAAGTGGTGGGAACGCCTTAAGTGTAGGATTAGGTCCTTCACCACTGATTTCAGCAAACGGCTCGCTCTAGATAGAGCTGATAAGGTGAAGACACTCAAGTCTAGTTATTCCCGGGCGGTGGCTGGGGGGGATCCCCTAGAGATAGCCTTAGCTAAGGAGGCCCTGGATCGTTCGAATAGCGAGCGGTACATGGGCCAGGTAATTAGACATAAGTTAAGCAAGATGTCTTCCGAAGCTGTGAACTTGGGCGCAGATCTGCGCAGGGAAGAGGTCCGTCGAGGTGGCGATCGTTACATTCTTGAAGTCGAATCCCCGGAGGGGCGTACTCTTCGGGCCACTGACGACATGTGCGAGGCGTTTCGGCGCCATTTCGAGAGCCGGTTTACCAAGGAGCCTGGTCTCCGTGAGGAGGAGTTTCGTAGCTATTTGGCTGACTTTCCTCGGCTTTCGCCGACTGAAGCGGCTAGCTGCGAGGGAGAGATCACGGACGGCGAAGTCTACGCGGTTTTGAAGAAGGTCGGCAGAGGCAAGTCGCCCGGTCTGGATGGTTTGCCCTATGAATTGTACTTGAGGCTGTCGCACATCTTTGTTCCGATTTTGACTGCAGTGTTCAACAACTGGTTTCGGTCGGGGTCCATCCCCAATCGGATCACCAGGGGCGTGATCACTCTGTTGAAAAAGGGCAAAGGTGGTGGGGGGAAACTAGATGACTACAGGCCCATAACTCTGCTAAACACAGAGTTAAAGATTATGGCCAAGATCCTGCAGGAGCGTTTGCAGTCAGTTGCCGAGTCTCTGTTGGGACCTGAGCAGACTTGTTCTGTGAGGGGCCGAACAATTCAGAGCAACCTGCATCTGATCCGCACGATCATAGAGGGTGTAAAAGACGACGAGCAAGCCGCGCTGATCAATTTGGATCAGTCCAAGGCATTTGATAGGGTCGACCATCGCTACCTTGCTACTGTCCTGCAGGCCGCTGGATTCGCACCCAACTTCTGCCGCTGGATTAGCCTCCTGTATCGCTCCCCCAGTGCTGTGGTACAGGTGAACGGAAGGTTGTCGGACGCGTTCGTGCTGTCTAGGTCGGTTCGTCAGGGTTGTCCGCTGTCGCCTCTCCTTTATGCTTTGGCGTTGGAGCCTCTCCTTCGCCGGCTGAAGGACGAGACCGGCAGTCCGGCCCTACGCGGAATCGCCGTTCCTGGAGGGGCTCGAGCCAGGGTTTCCGCGTACGCCGATGACGTATCTGCTTTCGTGTCGTCCCGGGACGATATCGAGGCGGTACAGAAGGCGCTTGACCGGTACGAGAAGGTGACAGGGGCCAAGATAAACCGCGACAAGTCTTCCGGCTTGCGGTTAGGTGCCTGGAAGGGGGTCGCTCTTCCGGGCCGCTTCGGTTGGACGGATGGACCTGTCCGCATTCTTGGAGTGTGGTTTGGACCGGACCTCCAGCTGGAGAAGAATTGGTCTGAAGTACTTGCAAAGGTCGGTTCTGCCGGCAAGACTTGGAATCGACGGCGGTTGTCCGTGAAGGGCAGGGCGGAGGTGTGTGTTACATACATTTTCCCCCTGATTCTTTATCGATTGTCTGTACTTCCTCTCTGTGGGACCCATTGGAAGGCGCTCGAGCGATCGCTATCCTCCATTTTATGGAGGGGACGCGTGAACAGGGTCGACAGACGAGTCTGCACTAAACGTCCGTGTCATGGGGGGCTGGGAATGCCGCACCTCTTGAGTCACGTCCGTGCCTCTAGGTTGGCTTTCCTACGCCGCGCATTGACTGGGAGAGATCCGATTCTGGAGGGGATTGTTAGGGACGCCTTCCCTAGCCTTACCATCAGTCCCCCCATCTCGAGGGTTGAGCGCCGTCGTAAACCCCGGGACGAGTCGGATTTCATCCGCGAGTGTCGGTCGGCCTTGAGGGCCATTCCCCGGTCCAGTGACCTGTCACGGCCTAGGAAGGTCTTCTATCGTGGATTAGTGGAGGGGCCCGCGAAGGATTCCCTACGTGATACGCTCGGCTTGTCGGAGGAGGAGTTTCGCTCCTACTGGTCTTGGGCGCCAGCGGCGGATTACCTCAGTAACCCTGAGTTTTCGCTTACCTGGCGATTGGCTCGGAATCGGCTGCCTCTCAACGACAAGGCTTTCATATGGGGTTTGGCGGATTTGCCAGACTGTGAACGGTGTGGTCTTGGCTTAGAAGAAACGGCTGCGCACGCCTTCTACCATTGCCCCCGGGTCCGCCCCTTATGGGACCATGTCGGCGAGCTGACGGCTCGTCTCGCTCCCGAACAGCTTGTGTCCATTGATCGCGCATACGCGTGTGACAATGTGTCGCCCCCGTATTCCGGGGAGAAACGAATGGTGTTTCTGATGCTGATGGCCACGGCTCGAATGGTGATTTGGACGACGCGAATGGAGGAAGTCTTGCGGGGCAACCGTCTTTCTCATCAGCATCTAATCCTATTCTTTGAGCATCAGCTCAAGATGAAGATTAGATCTGATAGAAAACGATTGCATTCGACAGTCTTTAGCGAAAGGTGGGTAAAAGAGGCGAGCTTGGTTCGTGTGACCGGGGCTAGCCTTGATTTTCTCTTCTAGGTCAACCTATTGCACATCGGGGTGGCTTCCTGTGGAACCCTCCCCTTGGTTAGGATTAGACAAGCTTCAGTGTACCTAGTTAATGTGAGTAAGTGTTGTTCCTGGCCTGTAACCCGGCTACTCTTTGGTTATGATCCAAGTCGAGATTCCCAACCTCCCCAGTTTGTTTCGGCCCCCTTTTATCTCGACTGGGTCAGCTTTATATTTTCCCTTTCCCGCATAATATTTTAGCCTTCTTCCCACTCCCTTAGCGAGAGTTGCCTCTTGATTTTGTCCCCTGGGCAGAATACAGCGGCCTCTCTATTTTGAGGGTTGGACGGTCCCCTACTAACATCTGTTATGTTTAGTTTGTATTTTGTGTTTATATTTATTTGATTATTGGGTTCATCTCCCTCCCCTCTCATTCTATCATTATTAAAATTTTATGTATTTTATGTATTATCATCAAATTTTTATGGTGTGGGGCGCGTTTTTGGTAGGTTCCCCTTGAGAGGATGCGGTATTATGGTGGTTGGAGGATTGTTTGGTGACGGACGAGTTCTTGTGGTGAATGGGTAAATTGTAATGTATGAATGGGTCGTGAATCTGATTAGCTAGGTATAGGATAGTTAGTTTGGACCAGCCTTTACCCCTCCCCTTCATCGGCCACGTGCCACAATTATGTATAAAAACATAATAAATCCTCAGGGTTTGTATTAAGTTACAACCTACTTTATTTTTGTCTGCCAGCTGGACGCTAGGTGGGACTCTTACGCCGGTAACTGTTGTTTATTGTATTGTTATTCTACAGTATTAACTAGTGGATATAATTCGAGAGCAATGATTACGAATTTTGAGAGTCTGTAATTTAGTCAGATGAAAGTAAATTCTGCCAATATTGTAATTCGAGATTGGTTTATGCTTGGAGAAATCAGAATGAGACTTGGAATACTGAATGTCTGCAGGCGATCGTAAGACATGGCGGAATTGTAATAATGGCGTGTGGCTCTGACTGGTTTGGATAGAAATCTGGGCTGATTCTTGCTGATGAGCAGTTGAATGGTCCAACATATTGTCAAATATAAGAGAAAGGATAACTCCCATTATTTGTAACCAATCAGATTGACAATATCTTTTTCAAGGTCGTCGAGGGCCATGCCATACGAGCAAAGTAGCAAAGGCCTCGAAGAAATCTCCAGGAATTAAGTCATTGCCATGGGTAAACCCTGGCATAAATCCAATAGAGCACGTTTGGAAGCATCTTGACCGAACACTTCGAGAGCATGTAACGAAAGTCATGTCAGTGGCAACCCTTAAAGTAACATTGTTACAGGAGTGGCAAACTGTTTGCTCAGACAATTGTTGATAACTTGATTAAATCTATGAAAAATCTAATACAAGCGCTGAAAATAGAAAATAGGGGATTTACTCTATACTAGTTCCAAATACTGTTTGTTTATGTTGAATAGGGATTACGAAATTAAATTTTGAAATTGTATGTAGTTTATTTCTCCATGGATAAAATATTTTCTTAGGTCACTGTATGTAAAGAATATAATAATAATATATATAGATAGATAGATAAATAATATGGGGAAAAGTATTATATATATATATATATATATATATATATATATATATATATATATATATATATATATATATATATATATATATATATTTATATATATATATATATATATTTATATATATATATATATATATATATAATTATGTGTGTGTGTGTATAAATATATATATATATATATATATATATATATAATATAATATATATATATATATATATGTTTTATAGCTCATCAGTGTGGATAGACGTCCAGTTACCTCAAGCTAAGATCGAAACCCTGAGATTCTACTCCTAAGCCGTGGTCACACGGCAGTGATGAAGGTGATTTTAAGCGTATTCATTTTTGGATGAACACACATTGACTGAGAGAACTCGATTCGCTTTACCGAAGATTCTTGCATTGTTAGGAGTAATAGTCACTGTTTAAAACTGCACACTTCCTCACCAGAGAGCTCAAATGAAAATAATTTTTCAGAAGCATATATGTTGTCATCGACAGACATATTGTTTTACTATATAATAGCTCATCAATATGGCTACAAGTCCGATTGCTTCTAGCTAGGATCGAAACCCAGAGATTCTACCCCTAACTCTTTGATGCACGGCAGGTATGAAGGTATATATATATATATATATATATATATATATATATATATATATATATATATATATATATATATATATGAAGAATATTATAATGTTTATAATAGCTTCATAAAGAATATGATAATGTCTATAATGTATCTTTAAAGAATATGGCAGTCACGATCTTGGAAACATGTTGCACCTGACAACAATATATATATATATATATATATATGGAGTAACCCGTTGATATATGCAAGTCAAGTCCTATTAACACAACATAGAAATTGTAATATGTTAAAACAGAATCACAAATGTTGCCTTTAGTTATTGATCATTTTCGCCTACGAATTTTAATTTTAAAATTCGCAGGAGTTTTCTAACTGTTTATGGTGTATATATATATATATATATATATATATATATATATATATATATATATATATATACAATGGCATGAACATTGAAAAAACAATGGCATGACATGCAACTCGATAAAATCCAGTAAATGTAGATTACTGGAAATCAGGACAGGTTGACTTTGTTCAATATTGTTGCTTTTCTTTGTTTTCTTTACCTTAATCTTAATGGAAATGTTATAAAATGCTGGAGTTATTGAGTTATTACTTACTTCAATCATTCTGAATAATAATAATAATAATAATATTAGGTTGGTGAAAAAATAATGACGTAATAATGTCGTTTTTTGACATATTTTATAACGTCAAAAAACGACATTATTAATAATAATAATAATAATAATAATAATAATAAACCGTTTGGGATTATTTCTATGAAAATATGTGTTGGCAGGCGCTTTTGTGATATCTGACATCACTGTTAGTGCAGGTGGCTTTGCTGCTTCTAACAGTCATTAGCTGAAATGTGACCATCATCACTAGTCCGAAATATTTAAGTGTCGGAAATACTACTATTACTACTACTACTACTACTACTACTACTACTACTACTACTACTACTACTAATAATAATAATAAGAAGAAGAAGAAGAAGAAGAAGAAGAAGAAAAAGAAGAAGAAGAAAAAGAAGAAGAAGAAGAAGAAGAAGAAGAAGAATATACTGGATTGTGTTATACTTGAGTCTATTGTTAAAATTGGAAGCTTTATACTTAGACCTATAGGTAAACATTAGCCTGGTTTACTCGAACGATTTTCACTAATCATTCGTCAGATTTAGTCTACAGGTTATTTGTATTGGTAAATATTATTCAAGATATATACTAGAGCTTGTAAGCGTTTACAACACTTTTCCTCTTTTTCAAGCTATGCAGTTTGTGTCATCTGTGTGTCACTGAGACAAAAAAATATGAAGTATAGTGTGACAATGATAATACGTATTAAAAATAGGAATCTTTATGCTTATGGATATAATTTTGTTAAAATTACATGTTAATAGCATCTAAAATCGTGATCAGAAGATTACAATTCATACACTGTTCGTGCCATGCTCTGGTTTAATCTCAAATATTGTGGTACGTTTGATTCTCACTGAAGGTCTATGCCATTTAAACCTGTGCCAGAGTATAATTGTATTTTGACAATTGAATAAAATTCCATTGAATAGAAAGTGAGAGAACAAATTAAAGAGAAACATAATGATTATAAGACGTTTTGGAAAAGTTAACTCAGATAAAACATTCGGAAGGCAGAGGGAAAAAGCGTATAACTTATCTAATTAGTTTTCGTAAATGAATGGCATAGTGGATTCGACGATATATTGAAAAAAAGTAAAGCATTTTTAAAGCCACAAGAGACAGGAAGTTGGTGAAAGCTATGATCGCTCACGTAGTAATTGGTCACGGCACATGAAAGAAGATGTAGCGATTAGCAACCCAGCGAATCATCATCATCATCATCATCATCATCATCATCAGTCCGAGGTACGGTTGTAGGGTCGCTACACAGCAGATCACGTGACCACTTCCCTCCATATATGTGGATTATAAAGTCAAATAAGTATTTATTTATGCGTAGCGTGTCTTGGGCAAGTAGATCTGGCATATTTTCCATTCCATATGATGTCCTCCAGCTTGTTTTCTTCATGGACACTTGGACATTGATTCAATTGGAGTAGACTTGAGCTTTGACCGTTGAGATCAATCTAGCAAGCCCTTCTTCGAAGCGATGCCGTGTCATCAATGCACTGGCTCAATATAGAGTTATGCAGGCCAGTAATTTTCTAGATGACCGTTAACCCTACAAGATGGTTCACCAGCTCTTTGACAAGTCTTGATTTTAATCATGCTGGGTTACAAGTCATTCTCCTCATGAGAAAAAAAACCTGATGTGGAAACCAGTTTAATCGCCGATAAGCTAATCATGCAGTAGATAGCACTGGCTTAAAGTAACACTCTTAGAATAAACCCATGTAAACGGCAAGGTATAATGTTTAAAACAAGGAAAAGAAAGTTGGAGAGAAGAATTAACGTCTGCTTTATGAAGGGTCACATCACGAAAAAGAAAAGTAAGTACTACTGATCGGGGAGCCAGTTTTCTAATTTTGCAAGAAATGTTTTATTGGATCTTGCTGATTACCAAATGTCGTCAGAGCGCCGACATTTTCTGTAATGTACAAGTTGTTTTTAAAAGTTATATGCTGTGTATTATCTCTGTTATCACATTGATTTTATGATTTAATTTCCGATACTGGCTTTGTAATTAAAAGTCGAAGCATAAAAATACAATATCCAGTATCTTCGACAACATGATAGAAAGCAATTTTTTGTGATGGCCATGAGTTACTAGAAGAATGAAGCAGTCGAATTGTTATATCAAAAGTGTTGAAAATTTTCTAAGTTAAACAAAGATAAGCATTTATATGTTTAGAGTTTTCTCTCAGTTAAATTGTATTCTACATGTTTGTGCCTGTTATTATTTTTATTGCATTGTAGTATGTGATTCAATTCTCCTGTCCTGTATTATTTCGTCCGGGTAACATATATTTATCTCATCAGCATTATTTCCTCTTTCTATATGTAAGCACGGATGTGAAGAGAGGGAAACTATCCATTTAAGCATTCAAAATCACATTCCAAACATGTTTTCTAATAGAAAAGAGCATTCTTGCTTACCATTCTTATCATGTCCTCATGATAAGGGAGTTTTATGAAGAGGACATAACTACGGTGATAAGAATGATCTTGACCCAAAACTTAATTAATATCCAAATCCCGTTTTGGAGGATGGTCATCAACTATTTTAACAGTGTTGTGAATTTCACTATACTTAATGAATGATAGTTATTATATATAATTATATAAAGTATTCATGTTAATGAATAAGTGGCTATCTTAAAGTTTCCAAAGAAAAGTAGTATCTGACGACAGATAAGACGCTAGAATACTTTTCTCAAAACAAAAGTTTCATGAATTGCCATGAGAAATTATACAGAATTGGAGACCGTCCAGCCAATTACATCCGCGACGTTTAATACCGAAATTAATCTTACTTATTTTACGTCAGTCATTTCCAGCTAGGTGGACCGGCATAATAATATTTAATCAAACAATTATAGTTTTCTTCTTATATATTCTATTACATCAATGGTCAAAACGAACAGAAATATGCACATCTATCTATCTATCTATCTATCTATCTATCTATCGATATATATATATATATATATATATATATATATATATATATATATATATATATATATATATATATATGTAAACCCTTTTCTCTCAGATACACACGCACATATATAGCTTTAATCTATCTATCTATCTATCTATCTATCTATCTATCTATATATATATATATATATATATATATATATATATATATATATATATATATATATGTAAACACTTTTCTCTCAGATACACACGCACATATATAGCTTTAATCTATCTATCTATCTATATATATATATATATATATATATATATATATATATATGTAAACACTTTTCTCTCAGATACACACGCACATATATATAGCTTTAATCTATCTATCTATCTATCTATCTATCTATATATATATATATATATATATATGTAAACCCTTTTCTCTCAGATACACACGCACATATATATAGCTTTAATCTATCTATCTATCTATCTATCTATCTATATATATATATATAAATATATATATATATATATATGTAAACCCTTTTCTCTCAGATACACACGCACATATATATAGCTTTAATCTATCTATCTATCTATCTATCTATCTATCTATATATATATATATATATATATATATGTAAACCCTTTTCTCTCAGATACACACGCACATATATATAGCGTTAATCTATCTATCTATTCATTGAGGTTTTAGTTTCAAGCAAGGAAGAAAATATGCATTTTGCTGTTATCAATACTTAATATGTACATAATCAGATATTATTAAATATAATATGTTTATAGTAAATTAAACGTTATTTTGGCAGGTAAATGTGTTTAAATTGTTATCTCTTTTCATCACTTAAGCAGTGAAATTAATAACAAGTGTCCTCGATCCAGAGAAATTAAAATTGTAGCTGCTGACAGAAATGGAACCTGTGTAAATTTTCCATCATAGAATTGTTCCTATAATCAAAACTTGACGCTACAAATTTTGTCAGGTGAGGCCATTTTATTTTACTCTCCATATCAGGTGTTAATCAGATATAGTTCCTTGGAAATAAGACTGTAAAATACAATAAAAATAAATGACCGAATAAAATAATACTTACATATATAACATACAAATATAGATAGGTGTTTGACAAATTGGAATATGTTACTTTTTTGTTTTTTTGACTGAATTATTCCGGACATTCTTGGATGAAGAGAAACTATTTGTACGTAACTGTATTATAGACACTTTTTTCTGTAAAATATTCTTCTTGATTGACTCACAATAGCACTTTACTACTACCACCTCAAATAACACCACTACTACAACTATCACCATCTCCAGCAAGACCAACGACAATACCACGCAAAAAACGCATCTATGCAAAAAATCAATAGTCAGGTGATATATAATGCAGCGGGGGAAGCAATATTCGTACACCATGATTTTGTTTTACTTAACATATATTTTATAAAAGAATTTTATAATCATTACAATATTTGTATTCTATGGCATAATGCAGCAATGTGCAAAAAAGTTCAGAACAAATTGTTATATTTATGAAATTAAAAAAATTGAAGGCCAAAAAAGCATTCGTACAATATTAAAATACCTGTTTATTATTACTTTGCAGCATATCCTTTACTCAATTCAACAGCAATCGGTCTCTTTCTGTAAATTATCCTTTGGTATTTTACACCATTCTTTGCATATTCTCTTTAGGTCCAGGATATATATTGGGGTACTTTTAACTTGAATTTTCAATAGACGCCACACATTCTCTTTTGGATTCAATCTGGAGACTGTTACGGCCATTGACGTTGTTTTCAATAAGCCATTTTATCGTAGATTTAGCCGTATGTTTAGAGTCATTATCTTGTTGCAAAACCCATTTATTTGGGAGTTCAAGCTAATGACCCAAAGAAATTAGAGTCCAAAACTTCTTGATATATTTTTGAATTTATTCTACCATCCATTATCTGTAAATTACTCGTACCATTAGCAGAAATAACATCCCCAAACCATAATATTGCCACCACAAAATTTCACCGTTGGAATTTTATTCTTCAGCGCAAAGGCTTTGTCGTCTTCTCTCCGAACCTGAGTCTTTGAATTACTCCCAAATAGTTCAATTTTTGCTTCATATGTCCATAAAACACGTTCCGAAAATGATTCAGGTTTATTGTTATTTTCAAGAACAAATTTTAACGTGATATTCTGTTTCTTCAATAGTAGTGGAGTTTTTCTTGGAGAACGCGAACATAGTTGATTTCTATGAAGTTCTTTGATTATTGTTCGTTTTGTAACGATAATACCTGATGCTTTTAATTCTTCCTGTATTTCTCTTCGAGTAGTCATTGTATTCCGTTGAATTTTGTGCTGAATTCTTCTCATTACATGGGACGCCAGATCTCGATTTGTTCTCAATAGTTTTCAGCATTTTATACTTACCAGTAACGGAACTAATAGTAAATAGTATCTTCAGGATATCTGCTACTTTCCTATAGCTTTTGTCTTCCTTCTAATATTTGATGATCAATTCTTTTTGCAAATTTGATATTTCCTTGCCTCTTCCCATGATGATAATTATTGTGTATGATTTGTGTGGGGAGATAGCCTTATATAAGAAATGAATTGCGGAATATTCTACATTGTTCCGCTAATAAGATAATTGGAAGAATCGAACAAAATCTTACAAAGAATTATGTAAATAAAGGTAAAAACTTTTGATAATAAAGACATATTTTGTATGAATATATTTTCGCCTCGAAATTTTATAAATATCACAATTTATAACAAAGTTTTCTAAAATTTTTTTGCATATTGCAGTATTATGTAATGGTGTAGAACTATTGTATGGATTTTAAGTTTTTTCATAAGTGATAACTATGTTAATTAAAAAAAAAGGACGGGTATTTATTTCCCCCACTGTGTTTTGACAATTATCCAGAACAAAGACTCACAAATACGTGCAGGTATCAAATGTCGAATATGTGATTATTTTACAATATGTACAAATTCTAAACGAAAAAAGTCTAATACCTTTCAAGCTATCTCAGTGTCTTAATTATCTATCTATCTATCTATCTATCTATCTATCTATCTATCTATGTATCTTCATTAATATCTGTCATAATATATATATATATATATATATATATATATATATATATATATATATATATATATATATATATATATATATATATATATATATATATATATTAGTTTGTGTCCTAATAATGTCTCTCTATATAAAATTTATTCTTAATCAATTAAGTATAATATTCAAATATATATATATATATTTTCTACACATTCATTATTCATGAATCTATGTTCTGTCTTTCTAATGCATAACAATTAATGAATATATATATACAAAATACGCACGTGATATGCTTTAATGAAAAATCAAACGAAAACAAAAAAAAATCAAAATATCCTGCTGCGTCTCACTATGTTTTACACACTTTAACGTCGAGATTGTTTCTCGTTTATTTTTTTAATATAAAAGGTACTTCATTACATGTGTGACGTATCTAACTAAACTCAACATAACATTAATCTGCGTCTCTTTGCTATTTAACATTTCTATCTGAATCTCTGACGAAGCTTTAATAAAGTGAAATATCTTAACTTGATATGTATTTCCTACTTGTTCATTATCCTATCACTTTGTTAGATTCCAATACATACTTAATCTATATCTAATTTTCTACTTATATATATATATATATATGAAGAAATATAATCTTAGGATGTGCGATATTTATATTTTGTCATAATCTCATGTCTACACATGTATCCATGTTGTCATTAAGTTAAGGGCAGTTGATCTTAACGTTTATTCCATTGTAATTTCAATTGAAACCAAATGAATAGAAAAACATATGTATTTTTTCTTTTATCCTCAATATTTTTAAAATTTTAAACTTAATATAGATTAAATTTACATTTTTGAAATGTGTATTTTTTAATTTTAATTTCAAATTTTATCGTAAATTTAATACTTATTAGAATAAATTCTATTTTAGTATAAATCCAACTTTAAAGCATTTAATAGTTATTATAACCTTACATCGTTTTTAAGTCTTTTGAATTTTCGTATACTTGTTTTTGTTTGGTCATTTCAGCTCATGTAGCAGCGTTTCCCCTTACGAGGGGTGGTTAAATAATTTGAACCTTTTAAAGCCTTTATTCTACAATCTACATTCAACATCACTTGATAAGACAACAGGAGAGTTGAAATAAAATGGCTATTTTTGTAGTGATTTTATAACATATTTATGTTATAATTTTTAAAAAAATGATTATATATATATATATATATATATATATATATATATATATATATACAAACACACCTATATATATATATATATATATATATATATATATATATATATATATATATATATATATTCAAAATAGAATCTTTTTAAGCGTTTCAGCCCAAGCAACGCGGGAAACCACTAGCACGCAAGGTGTTACAGAGAATTGGAATTAGACCAAATAGTAGTGATAGAGGAAAGGATGAAGAGAAGGATAGGGGATAGATCAAGGCATCTAGAGACGTGGATTGACATTATATTTGAATAGTTGGAGATTATAGCTATCATGGAAACAGGAAAAGTGGAAGGAGTTCCACAAGCGATAGGTGCGAGATAAGAAGCTATTGGAGTAGAAGAGACGGCTACATTTAACAGTTTCGACAGTGAAAGAGTGTGAGCGAGATGCCAGCCTAGTTGAACGCTTAAATTCATGAAGTCTGGGAACCAGCGAAAGCAACACATCGGAGCAATTACCATGAAAGTATTTGTAAAAAAGAAAGGAGGCGACAGCACGTCTGTGAGAGAGCGACTGCATAAAAGATGCCAGATCAGGGCCAATTATATTGCATATTCTTCTATTGAGACAAACAGAAGGGACACCGGACCATATATGACAGCAATACTCCATGCGAGGGCGAATGGTTCATTTTTAGATTTGAAGGATCGACTCGATCGAGAAAAATTTCCTGGCGCGGCACAAGGAGCCAATTTTTCTTTCCGGTGGACTCAATGTATTTGTTCCATCTCAGGTCATTAGTCAATGTGAGGCCAAGTAGACGCTAAGAGGAACTCTCGGGTAATTGAGCGTCAGACTTTCTAATGGGGGCGGGGGCAGTGATGGTTCTCTATGATGAGTAATAGAGAGCAGTTTTGTTTTTGAGGCGTTAAAGTTAACCAGCCAATACTTGCCCCAGTTCACAACCGATTGGAGGTCCTTTTCGAGACGATCGGACAGGTAAATCAACGGCACTAGATTTGTTTTTGAGGCAGGAGCAAATTGTAGTGTCGTCCGCGTAGATGCCTACTTGGGAATCAATGTCGTCAGGAAAATTGTTGATGGAGATAAGGAACAGAGTAGGGCCTAGGATGGAGCCTTGGGGAACACCTGCGTTCGTGGGATAGGAGCTGGAGGAGAATCCGTTGAGAACGACCTTCATTACACGGTTTGACAGAAATTAATGTATTAAGTCAAACAGTCGACCTGAAATTCCATAACCCTGAAACTTGCGAAGATGGCCGGCATGCCAAACCCTATCAAACGTTTTGGTGATATCTAGAGCCACGGCACGAGCTTCTCCGTTATTATGAAGGGCTTGGTAAACAACTTCCGTGATGGCCGTAATCACATCAGCTGTAGAACGGGCAAAGCAAACATATTGCTTGTCGCAGATCAGATCATGGGATGAACGGTGCTTAACCACTTTGGCGTTGATTAAAGCTTCGAAGATATTGCCGAAGAGGAGTAGGAGATAGAACGATAATTAGAAGGGTCAGCAGGGTCTCCAGAGTTCTTAAAGAGAGGAACCATGGATGAGGATTTCCAACAGTCTGGAAAACAATATTCTTTGAAGCAGTAGTTATATAATTTGGAGAGGGCAGGGGCCAGTTCAGCCGGCCTTTTCTTCAGGACAATGGCTGGTATCCCATCCCCACCACTAGCCTTGTGGGGCTCTAAATTAGAGATAATGCCCAATACCGATGACGGGGTAGTGTGCAGCTCGCTCAATAGAGCCTCAGTTCTAAGGGGGATAATACGTGTGGATACACCGGAAGAGTTGAGAGTTGAATTAAATGAGAATTCCGAGCAAAGCATTCAGCCTTGTCGGCATAAGAGTTCAGAACCTCGAACTGGTTGAATAAAAGATGTATAGAGGGTTTGATATTGTTAAGCACGCTCTTGCAGAGACGCCAATAATCCTTGGAGCCGAATTTGCGAGATGCAATGCATTCTTTCATTCGAGCAGCAAATAGTGACTTTGCTTCATTGAGAACACGCTTACACTCGTTACGCGCAGAGACAAAGAGACGTCTATTGCAGTCAGACATGTCACTTCGATATAGGTGGAAGAAGTGGTTTCTATGGGAAATGGCAGCTGAGCAAGCAGCGGAAAATCAAGGGCGCGATTTAAGTTAGTAAAAGTCCCATTGTCCTATCCTCAAAAATTTCGTTAGACAGCATTGTGGATATGGCATATGATTATACTTACATATGGCAGTTAGTGATCATATTCGCCGTCTTCTATTCTCATGGTCACATAGTGAATAGTTAAATGCTAAAGTTTTATCACCAATCACTCTTTCAGCGAAGGCAGAGCTGTGGGGGGGACGGTCAATTCCCCCTACCAACTACAATGGGCTTGGGGTACTGGCTTTCAATAAAATGAAAGACAACAGGAAGATGGATACGGCCAAACAATTTCCACCCTAGTCTATTTTATCTATCAAAATATTCGTACCACTAGAACATAAAAATATCGACGTCGTAGGTTCACGCGCTGCCCAAGAGGATTTATTTTGTTTTTTGAAGGGAGATCTTCAACTAAACGAACTTACAGGGTTACAGATTAGGTTAGAATAATTAAAACACAAGACAAATAAGTAAGTACTTTAAATTAGTTAAACAGAAAAAAATAGGTCATATTTAGAAATATTTGACAAACTGGAAAAGTTTTGTGACGTCTTTCATCCGTTTTATATACACCACTCTCTCTCTATCTAATACACACACAAAAACACACAGACACCCATATACATACACATATATATATATATATATATGGATAATCACTATAAATATAATAGGAAATAACCGTGAATGGTAATTTAAAATGCTTTTCAAGAATTATCGACTCAATATTTAGTTGAGAAATATACAATAAGGCTTAGTGAAATACACAAGTAATAAATATTTAAGTCGCAACTGACTTGAGGCGTTCAGTAAATGTGTAATCAATGGTTACTTTTGAGACTTTTCCCTACAGACGATTTTGCCCGGGGCTCTCTTTACCAAAACTGAAGCGTCAGTAAGTATTCATCTTGCTTAACAAAAACGATTCTTTCTTTTTCGTATTTAAGTTCTAGTTATCAAGAATATTTGCTTCTGCAGTATCAAGTCAATAGAGATTTCTCTATTTAAATACAAGAATGATTCTTTTCATTTATGGGTTGAGTATTTTTACCCGAGGCCTCCGTGTCTTTTTCCACTGTTGGTACAACGCTATGCTGAATTTATAGCTGTTTCTATTGCTACACTTGTGAAGTTTACAGTCCACTGGAAGTATGGTTATGGTGTTTCTAGCTCTTTAAATAAGAACCTAAGGTTAAACCTTATACAGAAAAATAGGAATGAAACTCATATCAATTATTGACAAAGTAGTTAACCAGTTCGATTATATGACAATTTGGTGTGCAAAAGCATTAATATACATTTTTCTAATATTTCCTTTAATGTTTCTCATATTATTTGCAAATGCAACACTGATTTCAAGTGAAAACTGTGACTTGAAATAGACTGATCATTCGCTTTGGCTTAGCAACCCTTTAGAGGTTATTCAAAGCCAGAAAATATTTTCAGATGGCAAGAAGTTTTTAGATATTTTTTTACAGTAAGGCTTTGAGCCACCCGAGTTAGAGGATTACATTAAGAGGTAGTTTATGCGTTAGGATGGAAGGATATGGATTAAGGTAAGCTCTAGATAGTGATACAAGCCCTACTAATTAACACAAAGCTGGGGGAGAACAAATGTATTCAAACCATTCTCAATGGTATTTTTGCTGAAGGGAATATAACAAACCCAATGTGAGATGGAACTCGATTCCCCAATTAACAATTTCAGGCCATTATCCATTACGTCACCTGCACAACCAAATTTAAAACATTTACGAAAATGTGACCATGAAAACGAAAGGGGACTTAGAATAGCGAAATATGACAGATAGATAGATAGATGTTAGAATATATATGTATATACTCTAGAAATATTTTAATTCAAACATGCTGCTTCTATGAATAATGAGATTGTACATTATAAAGAGGGCTCAAAGCAGCATTAATTATATTAAATTTGTCTGTAGATTCCAATGGCCTCGACCACTCTTAACGTTACATAACATATATTCGGCTTTTATGAGGATTATAACTCTTGATATTATTATGAACATTACTGTTGCAGGTTTTAAGGTCCCATCACCGAAGGTCCTTTAAACTAAGTTTCTTCAAGGCAATATAAATTGAAGTAATGTATTCGGATGTGTAGCGAGAACGGGCACTTGGAAACACAGTTTGTAATTTGAGTGAATCTTTATAACTATCTCAGGGATAAATGAGATTTTCAATAGAAATTATTCAAACCATTGTATAGGAGGCACAAGGGAGATAAGTAATCACAATTATGATTGTTATAAATCTCAATGAATTTTCACACAATATATATATATATATATATATATATATATATATATATATATATATATATGTAAAGTACAAATAAAGAGAGTGACACTATTGCCCAAAATTTAAGCGCATTTTAGAAAAGTTATGTATATTTCGAATCTCCTTGAGTGTCATATAGATTCAATCTTGTGTCACATAGGCTGTTTAGAAAGTTACCAAAAATACACTATGCATTGTTTCTGATTATATATATATATATATATATATATATATATATATATATATATATATGTGTATATGTGTGTATGTGTGTATGTGTGTGTGTTTTGTGTGTATGCATATATAGATAAATATATAGATATAGAGAGATATAGATGGAGAGATAGACAGATATATTATTAATGCATTTACATGCCAAAGCTACGTATCTGCACACGCACACACACACACATATATACATACACACACACATATATATATATATATATATATATATATATATATATATATATATATATATATAATTGAATGAATTACACACATTATGTCTGCTTATTTTTATCATAATCCTTTCATATGCACGAATACTTTTCCGTATTTTCACAATTAGATAAGGCAAAATCTGGTTGTAATATACGGAAAAAAAAATTGGAGTGTATAAAAGGATTACGATAAAAATAAGCAGGCAAAATGTTTGTAGTTTATTTAATCAGACATGCCTAAAAGAGGATTTGCTGCCTAAAAATACACACAGACACACAGACACACACACACACACATACGCGCGCCCGCGCTCACACACACACATACACATATATATTTGTGTTTGTGTCTCTGTGTATGTGTGTGTCTGTGTGTTCTGTGAAATATTTAAAAATTACTAGAATATCTGGAGCCTTACTTCAACAATATTCAATCGCAAGAATATAATTGAAATATTTGAACTTTTTTTATTGTCATATATCGACACAAATAAAAGATTATAATGTTGATTACGATCAAGCTGTGAATGCATTCCATTACTTTTATAATACTGGTCGCGAGAAATCAAATTTATTGATATCATATTCAAACTTTCGATTTATCGTACAACTGTCGTTTTATCCATGTCTAATCTTCAGAGAATTCCCATTTTATCTTTCTACCAGTTCAGACCTTTAGTATAACTAAATCCCATACTATTTCCACACAGTGACACCACTTACATAATTTCCTCCCTATTCCAAATTTAATGATAATGTCATGCCTAGAAAATCATTCATCAACAAATGAGACTTGAAGCAGAATCCTTCTTGAAATTTTATTCACACAATTCTTAGCCATTTCACGACAGCTTCTAATTCCTCTGACATTTTCATTCATATCTCACACTTCTTTCGTCCTAATCATTTTTACTGTAACGTTTTCCTTTCACAGACTCTCTTGTAGCAGGCAAAATTTAGTATAATGTATATAAATGTTTGTGTGTGTTTGTATCTGTGCGTGTTTGTATGTTTAGATATTTGGTAATATACGTTTTCCAGTATTATAAAATAATAAATGAATAAAATTTTATCGGAGGATTGCATAAATAATTGTGCTGTTGTCGATATTTCTATGACTCAAACTACCATTCATTGCTTTTTTTGTGATTGGCATAAAAATGAATGACATTTGAAAAGTGAAGAACAGTATGTACAATTGTCTGAATACTTTTTTCCAAAAGTAAAAATTTAAAAAAAAGAATCTACGAGAAGGAAAGAAACAGAAATAAACATTAATATAAATAAAATGATGCAAACGTTATACTTATATTAATAATATTTACACAATTTCATAAATATATTTTTATTTTATGCATAAACTCAGTGTTTTTTCAATAAATTCCTTCAATTCGAATAGATGTCTTTCAAGCGACTTAAATAATCCTGGCTGTTGTCTCGTAAATCGCCGCCGGTTCTGCATCGAATGTCGACCACATGATATCGTGACGACAAATATTTCAATAAATTATATATTTCCTGTCTGTTTCTATTGCAAGTTTATGAAAAAAAAAATATATATACAGACATGTACTCACTATATAAATAAAAATTATAAAAGAAAAGAATTTTCAGACCTATATGTGTATCTATTTACTCATGATTACGTAATCGTTTATAAAATACCAATTTATTTATGAAATCAAAAATATTTAAAAGGATATGCGGACATAGGTGTGAAGGAAAACAAAACACTTGAGAAAGTGCACTTGAATAAAAATACGCACGAAGCAACTACAGATAGGGACGTACAGGTCTGTAAATACAAGGTGCAATGGATAAATTGTCGTGGAAATTACGCAAATACTGAACACTGATATCTCATTTTAACAGATATATTTACACATATCGCACAAAAATATCTTGAATTACTAAAGAGTAATTTTATTTAACAAAATAGACATTGGCTTCAACAATGGCCTCCAGACGAGTTTGGAATCTACTGCATCCAATTTGGTCAGTTTCTTTACTTAAGTTGGTGAATGCTGCCATAACCCTTGACACCTGTTCATATTTGATGTGACAAGGAGTTTTGTTTGTCTCCCGCTTAACTGCGCCCTGCACATAATTAAGGGGGTTTCAGTCTGGGGAGTTAGCTGGAGAGTTATAAGATGTGATGTGGTCGCAGAAGTTGTTTGACACCGATGACTGGGTTTTCCTGCTTGAAAGGCATAGCGCAGATTCTTTTGCCAGAGAGAGAATATTCCAGCAACCAACATCTTGGCCCAGGGTAACACTGCTTCCTCAAAGCAATTGATGTAGTCCTCCGTGTTGAGTTTGTGGCCCTTTGGGAAGAGGAATGGAGGCATAATGTTGCCATTAATAGTGATCGCTACAAATATCTTCGTAATCACCATTAGACTCCACCAACTCTTTCGAATTCCTCTGCACTCCCATAAGATTGAAATCCAAACACTCTGAAATATTCATATTGCAGCTTCCGGCGTGAATGCCAAGCAGTACAATATAGCGTTTACAAATTTCTGGCGGACAGAATTATGTCATTGTGCTCTTTTCCTTACGGGTGATGTCCAGCTGACGCTACTATATTGTGAGTCGATAAAATCAAAAGCAAACAACGTGCATTCCCGAAATTAAATATATAAAATGGCGACAATCTACTCATCGTACCCTGTATATGTATATGAATCATTGAATGGGTTATATATATATATATATATATATATATATATATATATATATATATAGATAGATAGATAGATAGATAGATAGATATCGACTTACATAAGTATAAGTATTATTGAATGATTTTATATTGCATATACATATACGAGGGCCCCATAATCCTGGTCCTCAGGAATTTTGTGAAGAGATGGGCGTTGCCAAGCTATCTGGAAGCCTACGGAAAGTCAATTCACCCGAAATAAAGCGATAATGCCACTAAGAAAATGCTTCCGGAATCCTAAACCGGAAACAAAGGATAAACTTCTATTCCTGTTCAAAAGACCAGGGCAATAGTGTGAACCAGGTGACAGGGGAGCCTATCTACTCCTATTAAAAAAAATAAATAAATACTAAATAAAATAACAGAATTTAGGCAGAGACATCAGACGTATAAATTTGAAGTAAACTTTAGAAGGAACCGGAAACGCAATCTTAAACACTAAACAAGGGATAAACCTCTACACCTGTCAAAAATAGCGAGTAATGTGAAACGGACGATAAATATATGAGTTTTTTCTCAGTCATTCCACAATTAATATCCTTCATTTGTTTCCACACTTCTCTATCAATCCCCATATGATTCTGCTCTTAAAATACTTGTACCGTATATAATTTTATCTTAGAAATTTTAGAATTACAAAATTGCATCCCGGAAACCATATAGGTTGAACTTAAATATTATCCCTATCAGAACTTTTAGAAGAAAAATCAATAG